>OY735212.1:52294837-52592337 GCA_963457665.1 Thysanoteuthis rhombus | reverse complement strand
AACTCGGGACGAAGGCAAATAACTAGCATACTCGAGGAAAATGGAAACCTAACAACAGACAGAGACAGGATTGTCGAACGCGCCAAAGAATTCTACCAAAAACTTTATTCGTCCAAACAAGGACTGCAAAACAATGAGCAAGATACGCAAGACACGGGCAAACAACTAGAGGACTTCCCAAAAGTAACCCCGTGGGAGGTGAAGGAAGCCATTAAACAGACAAAGAAAGGAACTGCCCCTGGACCAGACAACATCACCATCGACCTACTCCGAAAAGCAGGTAAAACCATCAATAGGAAACTGGCCGTCCTCTTCAACCTGTGTCTAAAACACAGTAAAGTCCCAGACGATTGGAATACTGCTATAATAATGCTATTATATAAAAAAGGAAACCCGAAAGACCTCAACAACTATAGGCCTATAAGCCTACTCAACTGTGTATATAAACTTTTCACAAAGATCATCACCAACCGAATCACAAAAACACTCGATGAAAACCAGCCACGTGAACAGGCTGGCTTTAGAAGAAGGTACTCGACCATGGACCACCTGCACTCGATAAATCAACTGAAAGAAAAAGCAGCAGAATATAGACTACCACTTGCCGTAGCATTTATCGACTTCAAAAAGGCGTTCGACTCAGTAGAAATCCCTAAGGTCATGGAGGCCATCAGTCGGCAAGGTGTAGATCCAGTATATGTTGAAGTGTTGAAACATATATACAATCACGGCAGCTCATTTATCAGGCTACATAAAGACTCGGACCCCTTCCAGCTCCAGAAAGGAGTAAGACAAGGTGATACCAGCTCACCTAAACTCTTCACAGCCTGCCTCGAGATGATCTTCAGAAGGCTAGACTGGGAGAGTAAAGGAATTAAAATAGACGGCGAGTATCTGAGCAACCTCAGATTTGCAGACGACATAGCCCTTTTTGCAGAGAACCTACACGACCTCCAACTAATGATAGATGAACTAAATGAGGAGAGCAAGAAAGTCGGCCTGCACATGAACTTCAGCAAGACGAAGATCATGTGCAACAACCACATTGGAGATAAGAACACTAAGATCGAAATCGAGGACACAGAACTCGAGAAAGTAGACCACTACATCTACCTAGGGCAACGAATCTCCATGAGACCCTCAAAAGAAGAAGAAATCAAGCGAAGAATCACACTAGGATGGCAAGCCTTTGGCAGAGCTAGCTCAACCTTCAAAAATAATAAGATCCCATTAATCCTAAAGAGAAGGGTGTATAACCAATGCATCCTCCCAATAGTCACTTATGGAGCTGAAACATGGAACTTAACCAAGAAACAGACCCGTAAGCTGAGAACCATGCAACGTGCACATGAAAGAATAATGCTGGGCCTCACATGGAGAGACCACAAAACAGCACAACACATCCGGGAAAAGACAAGAGTTAGAGACATCATAGAAGCCATAAAAAATCTCAAATGGCGGTGGGCTGGCCATGTTGCAAGAATGGCTGACAATCGATGGACATCACGACTCACAACATGGATTCCCCGAGACCATATGCGCAACCGAGGCCGGCAAAATATTAGATGGAGAGATGAACTAGACAGGTTCAGGAAGTACTGGCTCCGTGACGCCCATGATAGAGAAGTGTGGCAAATCCTGGGGAAGGTCTATGTCCAACGACGGACGCTAAAAGACTGATGATGATGATGATGATGATCCATTTTTTATACTTAGAGTTTATCAGCAAAATAGATTTTATTTGTGTGATACCAATAAGGTAATAGATATTGCTTGTAGTGATGGACACTGGTTTTGAAACTAAGTATATGGTAAGGCTGGGTTTCGGAAACTGGGTATACATGAATGTCTCCATTAGTAATTTTTAAACTTGAAAAGAAATCAAGAAGTAGGTATACGCTCTCCCCTTCCTATTTCCATCACTGATATACACTTTGCATTGTGTGTTAAGTGAGGTGGTACAAGTATGATGTCAGTCAAGATAAAAATAACATTAACACTATTATCTAACAAAGTTGTGTAATTATCTCAATTTCTCAATTTCATTCTTCAAACAATTTTTTTAAAGCATAAAAAATGAAAATAACCTGAAGTTTTCATTGTATTTGTCTGGACTGATATCCTGTGTTGTATTTATCACATTGTTTCAGCTCTCGAACTTTATTTTCGTGCACATCTGGTAATCTTCAGGGAGTTTCAGACTGAATCCTATATTTTGTTCAAATTTGATTTTTCTCATCCAGCATCTTTGTGAGGGATTGAACTACTGACTTTTTTTGTGAATGTAAACTTTTGATTCAGCCACAATGATCTCTTCTTAAAGTAGTCCATTCACTTATTATACCTTATGAGTCAAATACTTGCAGACTGACACCCAAAAGAAATAATGTAGAGAGTGAAATCATAATTCTGGGGATCTAAATAGACACCTATGTCTCTATCAATTTACTTCAAAGTGACATGCCACTGAATTTATCTCAGATGTACACTGAATTTGCTGTTATTATAATAATACAGATTTCTACTTTTGCTTAATATTTGATTGTATTTATTAATAGCAAGGCAGTGTTTTTCCCTAGCAATCCAACCACCAAATGGAATTTTTATCATCTTTCAATAATATTATTTTTCTCTTCACAGCTCTACATTACAGAATTCCATATCCAAGACAGGTGAGTTGGATTTTGTTCTCTTTCATATTGGCTTTACCACAATTCAAGTAAAAAAATCCTCATGTTTGCAGCTTGACCAAGATTTCCAGGTATTGGGGATGGTTGGGATAAAACTGACATAGAAAAACCTCTGATATCAAACTATGTCTTATTTCAATTCTGTCGACATCCTCATTCCATTGTTAATTTGTATTTTTGTTTTCTTTCTTAACCCTTAAAGATCAACCTATTAACTTTGAAATTCATGGATGTTCGTAACTGACAGTCAATAGATATAATTAGAAATGTTGGAATTCTTTTCCTAATTGAGTAGGAAGAAGATTACCAAATGATCAAAGGGAGATAATGTTGATAAGTTATCTTCCTTGATAATGACATTCAACTTGTTTATGCCTTGTGTCTGAATTTTTGAAAGGGTGTAAGAAAAAACAAACAAAAAACAGCCAAAAACGTGTTAATTGATTGTTAAAGAAATCTATTCTTTTATCAAATTGGAATTTTCCATGTTTTGATGAGCCAAAATCATGATGTAATCTATTTCTCCCATTGAATATTTATCCTTTTGATACATGAAAAACATAAAATTAGTTCATCACCAAGTCTACTCATCTTTCTGTGCAGTCAAGTTATGTGAAGTTATTTCTGCGTGGGTTTCCTAGTATGATGGTCATCATGTGTGATTGTCAAAGCTGGGAAAATTTATTTTCTTTATTTTTTGTGAATCATACATTTCAGTAGACTTCTAAGAGAGAACTAAGATATATATATTCCAGCAGTCAGAGAAACCTCAGGATATATATGTCCTGGTAGTCTCAAAAAGATCAAGGCACCATGATCATTCCAAGACTTGTTGGGACAATTGATCTCATTCTTTTAATTGCTATTGTTGATAGCACACAGCTCAAGCCCATCGACTCTATGACCTTCCTCTGGAGTGCAATCGATATTGAGAGGTAAGCAGGTCTTTTTTTCAAAAGTAGGGTGTAGTGCAAATCAGAAATTGTTGACATGCAAAAAAAAAAAGGTAGATTTGTAGCAAATATACTGATCAGACCCAAACTTGCAATAGTTTGAATAAAACACATGATTGCATGTTCTATATCCTGGGTTGCCTTTAAATCGTTTCCTATCTGCATGGAAATGTTGTATCAACAATAAAAGCAACAAAAAGGATGAGATCAAAAGTCCAAACAACTCTTGGAATGATAATAACTCATCTTAATGTTTCAGAGGTTTGTTATTATACGATGATTCTTTTTAGACTCACATCTGCATTTTGACCTTTATCACATTTCTGCAACTCTACCTTCAAGCTTTCCGCCTACCAAAATGAAGATACGATCTGAAAGAATTTTAGAATGAATTAATATCATAGCAGAAAGTGTCCTACCCAGCATATGTAGGATCTTGAAACAGCATTGTTTCCAATATCAGAAATTTATGCTCTATCATACTAAGTGGACATTATTTGAGCCACAGAATCTTGACTAAATTCTAAAGAATATTGTTTTCTTCATTCCTTACCGATTTCAGTTGACTAATATGGAGGATAAGTTTATTAGAGGGGGACAGATCCATATTAGAGTTATTTGGAAAAGGGAGACTTTGGAAAAAAAAAGCAAAAATAATGCTAACCCCGGCCATATTTATAACCATGTAAATTCGATAGAGGGACTAAATTTATAATTTATAGATATAACTGGAGAATATTTTAGCTGAAAGAAAGTAGTATTTTGTAGCCTAATGGTTATCAGCGTAGAAAATGATATTGTCAAAGGATGAGAATACTTTACTAGATACTCTGTGAAGTATTGTTTCATTTCAGAATTTCCGAAAATGAGGAAGGCTCAATAATGCATCAGCTAAAATGTAGTGATAAAAGTGCAAGGATAAGAATCCATTTCATCTTGAAATAAATTGAATGTTGTTAGATAAAAGAACAGATGTGTGATCTAAAAATAGATTCTTTTTCTTTTAGTTACTTTCGGTGCAGTAAGTTGATGGATGAAATTGAATCAGAAATAGGTTAAATAAATCTTCATTACTTTCTTCATACCTGTTCTTGTGGGTGTATGTGTGTGCGTGTGTATACACTCATACAGAGTGTTTTTCACTTTTTTGTCAGTAAACACAAAGTTAGCAACGACATGAGCAAAAAGTGGGGCAAAAAACTTTCTCCTCCCAAACAACAACAACAAAGAAAATGTCATATCAAATTAGAGTAAGGTGTTTTTCTTTGGAGCAGAATCTCAGATTATTGTGCCAACCGAGTGAGTTGCTGATACAAAATCAAGAAAGAACAGGTGAGAAAGGGATAGAAATTAAACCAATATGGCTGCTGCTGCTGTCTTTTTCTTTTTTTTCTCTAACAGATGTTGCAGTCAAAGAGGTGGATGTGGGATAAAGGTGGTTAATCATGGGGGGCAAGAGATTGTAGTTTGTTTATCTTCATTTTATTCTTCTTTGCCTCTTATACAAATGCACATTATTACTGGTATGCGTGTGTAATGTTTGAATGTTTCATAATATATATGAATATGTATGAGTGCACATGTTTATATGTATGTGTGTGTTCTTATATGTGTATATACATACATATATGTGTATATATGCTGAAACATAAGATTCACTTTTGAATAAATAAAAAAAGCTATGTAAATAGGACACTGTGTCCGATGTGCTGGTATTAATGTCTATAGGCTTGACTATCCAAACCTTAAATAAAAACTATAGGTATTGGATGAGTTGCAATGAGCATTAATCTCTCAAATACTTTTGAAAACCAATGCATTTTGTTGGCTGACAAATTCAGAGTGTTCATAATATACATACATATATACATATATATATATATATGTGCATGAACACATGTATATGATATGTGTATGTGTAAATAGAAAGTCAAATCTCTAAATGCAAATTGATTCGAATGTAAGCTATAAAATGTCTATGAAATAATTAGATCCAAGTTTAAACTTTTGCAGAAATATCTTGAGACTGAATTAAAAAGTTGTCTAAGGTTACCATGTATATAATTCCATCCATACTAATATCTATGTAAACATAAGCTAATATTCATATCAATATATATTGCATATTTCCAGCTGAAGCAAGTGATCTATTCTTGTTTGTTTATGTATCATACATAAATGTATATATATTATGTATGTTTGTATGTAGGTATATGTATTTGGTACTCTTTGAATGATAATGACTTATTTGGAAATTACTCAATTTGGATATTACACCTGAAGAAGACCATAGAATGGACTGGCTGAAACAACAAAACAAAAACAATACCAGGTCAAAAATCCAAACAACTATTGGAACAATGATAACTTTTCTCAAAATTCCCCCAGGTCTCCATGGTATACGACGTGAAGAGATCCAACTTATCCTCAACTTTTGTTTGTTCATCAAATATTGATTACTTTCAAGCATGGTTTACTGTTGAGTTCAGTGAACATTTTTTGAAGTGAACCAGATTAGAAATATTTCATGTCTTATGGTCCAAAGAGTATAAAAATGAATGGAAACAGCATGTTTTTTGTTTTGTTTTTTTTGAGGAGTGGTTATCTGTTTGTTTTTAATTGCTTTAATGTTTTTTATCATAGGATTGCCTGCCTAAATATCCATATACTATCAATCATCAAGAACCATGAAATTCTTTTTGTGGGACGAAATATAGTGGTTAACATTTTGTGATTCCTGTTAACAGAAATGATTGCAAGAGGCAATCAGTTAACATTGACCAATAAGCAGAGTCATTAGTTAGTCTTTGAAAGAGTTTTTCACATAAATAGGTTGTGTCTAATGCTGAAACCCTCTCCCCGCTAACCACAGACACATTAGTAAAACAAAGAATTTTTATCATATATCAGACCACAATTAGAATATGCAGTCCAAGTGTGGAATCCACTCCTCAAAAAAAGATATCATAGACTTGAAAACATGCAAAAATGGCCACAGAAATTGTCTCAGATATTAAAAACCTTTCATATGAAGACAGACTTTGAAAATCAAAATGAACTATTCTAGAAAAATAAGGGGAGACCTGATAGAAACATTCAAAATAATAGAATGTGTTGATAACCAGCAAAAAGTTCTTTACTATGAATGAAAGAAACAAAAATAAAATATGTATAGCACACTGAAAAAAAACCCAGAAAATAATTCTCTTCTCAAAAAATGATAAACAATTGAAACTCACTAGTACACCATGACCTAACAATATAAATTGCAAAAACAGTGAACAACTTCAAGATTAAATTTGACATTTGCATGACTCACAAAAAAATTTTGAAGTAAATAACTTTAACGGAGGTGAGATACTATCCCAAATATTTGTGTGGTTTATATATGAAATGTCAGATGAAATGAGACCATAGGCCATAGTTTGTCACCCGCTAATTCACAGTATTACCTTCATCTTTTACAATTAGATGTTTATATAAATATATGTTGCCTCATAAAAATTCACCTCTGTACACTGTAATCTTTCTCAGTATCTGAATTTGCACTCTTGGGACTAAGGTTAAAATAGCTGGAAAAAACATCCCTATTCTCCATTATCCCCTCCAAGAAAAAAGAAGGAAGGGAGGGAAGAGTCTATAAAGAAAGAGGGGAATACAAAAAAGAGGATAAAATAAAAATTGTCAAAATAAATGGGTTTTGAGAAAATGTGCCAAGGTGCTTTGCTCTTCATTTTTGGGAAATTCTTTCTTTTCTACAAACATTCATTCGTAGGGAGAGTTCACTAGGAACAACCACACACAAATATACAAGTATATAAATAGTACTACACTAAGGTTTTAGGCCACCCTGAAACTTCATTAAAAAAATTCTTACAAACAGATATACATCATATATATAATGTACACGCACACACAGCACTAGAAATATTTAAGACCATACTTCAATGTTTTATTTCCAGAAAAAAGTTTTTATTTATGAAGTTATGTTTAGTTGATACATGTAAACTTAAGTGTGATGTAAAAATGCAGAATGTTTATGGCTATGGAAAAGGCCAAATCAAAATGATGATGGAAAGATTATGCTGTTCCAACCTCCAAAATGGGGAGGGCCTGTCATCCTGCAAAATTAATATTCTTTTAAAATATCTCTAGTTCTAGTGATCGATGTTTGAACACAGGTTAATAAGATAGGATTTCTAATGCTCATTCCCTAGAAAAGAAACTGCTTAATCCGGCCAGCCATTTATTTGAACCAAATTTTGAAACCCTCAAACAAATCGAGTATATTTCTGATAATATTTTTTGTTTATTTGGGACACTGAGTTATTTAATGGGGTTAATATGAAGAAACCAAAATGGCTTTTTGGTTTTCTGTCCCTGACTCATTGCCTAGCTTCAGTTGGGTGATATCGCATGTGTCACTTGGTCTGTGCAAGATTCAAAATCCCCCCAATATGATGTGACAAAACAAGGAGCAGTGAAATATATATATGTGGAATACAATGTTATCTTATGGAAGAAGGTTATGAAGTCTATGCTCTAGATACTTCAACTGATTTTCTTCATTAGCACTCACTTGAGAGACTATTGCCAAGTACACTGGATAAATACATCAAATGTCAGCGAGTATTAAGGATTAAAGTGGTTCTGTATATAAATATTAATCAGATAAAAATTAAAATAAATTGAAGTTTTTGAGTTGGTTTTAGATTTTGTTTGAATAAAAATTTTGCTTTTCAACTGATTAAATGAAAAATCGATAATGTCCCCTGATGTACATATCAATGCATTCAACAGTGTGCCTTTTCCTCCTGTTACATATCATTGCATCAAACAGTGTGCCTTTTCCTCCCAAGGTACATATCAATGCATTCAACAGTGTGCCTTTTCCTCCCAAGGTACATATCATTGCATCAAACAGTGTGCCTTTTCCTCCCAAGGTACATATCAATGCATTCAACGGTGTGCCTTTTCCTCCCAAGGTACATATCAATGCATCAAACAGTGTGCCTTTTCCTCCCAAGGTACATATCATTGCATCAAACAGTGTGCCTTTTCCTCCCAAGGTACATATCATTGCATCAAACAGTGTGCCTTTTCCTCCTAATGTACATATCAATGCATTCAACAGTGTGCCTTTTCCTCCTGTTACATATCATTGCATCAAACAGTGTGCCTTTTCCTCCCAAGGTACATATCAATGCATTCAACGGTGTGCCTTTTCCTCCCAAGGTACATATCATTGCATCAAACAGTGTGCCTTTTCCTCCCAAGGTACATATCATTGCATCAAACAGTGTGCCTTTTCCTCCCAGGGTACATATCAATGCATTAAATAGTGTGCCTTTTCCTCCCAAGGTACATATCAATGCATTAAACAGTGTGCCTTTTCCTCCCTAAGGATCAATGTTAAGCAATCTAACGCAAGCAAGGCACATAATTAAGTCACGTTTATTCAAGTATTTTGAGGATGAATACATCTAAATGAGTGACCAGTTTGCTGCGTTGGTGATTTGGTGATTCAGCCATTTGATCTTTCGGGAAGTCTGCTCTCAGCCTGAGAGAGGTTGTATTGGGCAGTATTAGGTATGTGTTACCATCAGAAAAAATATTGGCATCAGATTTTTCTCAGGTCCTGCCACCAGACTGTCGAGTTGAAAATGATCAGATGATTTGACTGAAGAAGAGATTTTATCTCTCGTTCAGGTTCTCATTCTCCCTCGAACAAACATTTCAAATAAAGCATGAACTCAACAGCTAAAAACTTAAGATGTTTAATGTTTATTTAGACAGTCCTACCACTAAGATAATGATCACTGGGCTAAGAAAAGTTAATTATATTTTTACAGTGAAATGTTTTATAATTTTTTATATTATTTCAATATGTATAGCATGGAAAAACGAATGAAATATCCCTCCTGATATAATTCCAAAGAATAGAAAAAAATTTGTTCAAATTCTGACACTATTTTCAGTAGATGTCAAATTGGCAGTATTGATAAGGATTGATCTCAATATAGTGGTAATGATCTACAAGATTTGCTTGCTAACCATTGCTCAATGGTGAAACAACCAGTTTTAATAAGTGTGTGGGGTACCTGGTCAGAATTATACTCACTACCGAAGAAACATTGTGTTTATTACCTCCAATATAGCCATGATACTACAACTGAAAATGAACATTTTTAAAGTCATGTATGATTGATAAATAACTGGAGTAGTCAGCTAATTACTCTGTTCCTGCTATATCTCTATTACATACAGTTATATTCTAAGCTTTGTTTAGTGTGGCTCAAGGCGAAAAATAGGGATTGAGGAATGTACAGTTCTAAAATTGTATCCGAGGAGGGCCTTCTTGGCTTCAAAATCAGCATTTGAAATCTTGGCTTTTTATGTAGGCTCATATTTATTTACAGGGCTATAGTCTATTCGATTCACTCCTTGCTATATGGTTTGTTTACACCTTGTACACAAAAAATTTCTTAATCAAATATGGAAATTTCATGTTAAATAACCTGCTAAGATCTTGAATTCATCTTGTGTCTCTAAATAAATGGCATTGAACATGAAGGGGAGAAAACACCTGAAGCAATAGTTAACACATTTCTATACTTTACAGACTTTGTGCTAGTAGGAGATATTCCGAACCAGGGAGTGTAGTTCCCTTAATGTGATTTGACATCCAATTTGATGTCTTTTCATTAGCAGTGATTGACTGGTCATCCAAGGATCTCTATATGCTTTGCTCAGGCATGTGCCTCAGGGAAGACGTTTGATTGTCTGTGGAGATAGAGGCTTTTCAGCAGGTTGATGCAAAAGTTCCCTGTGCCATCTTTTGTTCAATGCTTTTCAGCAGGTTGATGCAAAAGTTCCCTGTGCCATCTTTTGTTCAATGTTAGTGAAATCTGAGAAGTTTAAATTTTACTCAGCTCTTTGTTTGTGCATTCAGTCAACTTTTGTATGTCCTTCACAAGCCTGAGGGAAAACTCTGAAGCTGAGAAAATAGGTTCCACATGAATTTACAGAAAGGAACATCAGTCAATGTTTAAACGATAGCTTTCCAAATTTTTGCATTGGCAACAAACTTTTTAAAAATAAATTCTCTTGCAACATATTACTTGACTTTTGTTTGCCAAGACAAATATACAATATAATTTCAGCAGTTCAACAACCTTAGAAAAAGTATCTTCTGAAAGATATACAAAATCATACTTAATTTCATTATACA
This sequence comes from Thysanoteuthis rhombus, assembly GCA_963457665.1. Lineage (NCBI taxonomy): Eukaryota > Metazoa > Mollusca > Cephalopoda > Oegopsida > Thysanoteuthidae > Thysanoteuthis > Thysanoteuthis major. The sequence continues at coordinate 52,581,463 of OY735212.1, read as the reverse complement.
ACTTGAGATTATGAGCAACACATATTTTGGAAAACTCTGGTTTAAATGCTTGTCACTCTCTTTTTGTTCAACACGGGGGAAAAAGTCATCTTTCGATGAGATAGTCACTTGCAATGAAAACTGAAACAAATTTATTACATAAACTGAGTTCCATGCAAATTATCTATGGTGGCTTGCATGTGCAGCCAACACATAGATAATTGATATAAGTATGCTGCTCTCCTCTTTTCATATCTTGGTCTCTCTTCCACCCCTGGATAGCACCCTGAGAGTCATCTTATGCAGTTGTTTGCCACATGGGGTAATTACTTTATTTCATGCAGTTGTTTGTTTATTGAATCTGTAGAATTCTGACTATCAGCTCAAGGCGTCTGCAGGAAAAAACACTGTGGTAACATTGACTCTCTTCACGGATGAAATGCCATGCAGAGACTCATCATGTGTATAGAGAGAGCGATAGAGTCTTCATGTCTTTCTCTCTCTCTCACTATCAGGGAATGTATGTGTGTTTATGTGAAAAGTATGCGTGTGTATATATGTATGAGTGCAAAGGACCCCTTGATTAAAGGGGGGAAAAAAGACTTGATTTGCCTGAAATGTTTTGGTTTCACCCAATTTGGGGGAGGAGGTGTTAATTGTACCCCTGCTTTCTGGCTCATATATATATATATATATATATTTATACATATGTTTTTTTCAAAAACTATCTGTGAATTTTCAAAAAGCATGGGATATGTCTCTCTCTTTATATATATATATACATATATATATATATATATATATATATATATATATATATATATATATATATATATATAATTTCAAAATTTGTTTAGATTATTGAAATCATTATTTGGGTTGCTTTTGCTGATCCATTTTACAAGTGTCCATCTATGAGGAAAGAAGAAAGCTGTAGAATAGATTGGCTGAAACAATATTGTAACTACAAAAAACAACCCTAGAAAGATATCAGTCACAAGATAATATTGTACCAGTCCTCTAAGAAAGTAGAATCTGTCTTGGATATCAGCATTTTGGGTACTGACTTTTACTTGGGTTCATACACTGACTGCTGACACTGGTGAATGATATTAACTGACCCCCCCCCCCCAAAAAAAACAGGCCTCATCATTGTATTGTTAGATTTGCACTTATTCATCTGTTCATTTGAGGTTTTTAAAAAAGGATTTTCAAGGGGAAAATAGTGAAAATATAATGAAGATAACATAACTCACATTAACAATCATACTGTAGCCTTATGTAAGGGCTATATTTTCATTCTTCACTAATGATTTTTTTCTGAGAAGCCTGATTCAATATATTCCCTGTATCTGAATGAGACAATGTTCCATTGAAATCTGGTGAGTATGGAGGATAAGTAAAAAACTTCTCACCCTGATTATTTTATTTGCTTCTTGGTTTTGCTATTTGAGGCCTTTCATTTTCATGCTGGTCAGTGACACCTTCCCTGACCACTTAATCTATAATGCACCACTGACACATTTGGGCTGCTGACAATAAATGTCTGTGATAATGATCTTTCCACAATCTGGTTAATTGTAATGGATTATACCTATCATATAGTTATTAGAAACAAATCAAATAGTTCTAAAAATGTGATCAAGGTTTCTGGTCAACAATCTGGCTGGATATTGGGGCGGATAAGAGATGATGGAGAAACCAAATTCAATCCTCGTATTTCTAGTGACCATAAATGGTCATTTGAAGATTCTAGATCAGGTAAGTATTGGAGATGAACTCAAACTACTCAGTTCAATGACTTTTCTCTCCTGGGTTTATTTTGCTGTATGAGGCATCTCACTGCAGTCAGTGCTAGATTAAAGCAACTGAAGGTGCTGGGCTTAGATAAGACTTCTCAAAGAGAGGATCACATAAAGATTATTGGGTGTTGCAGAATTACTTAAATTTTTTAACGAAAATGTAACTAGAGTTATTTTCTATCATCTCTATACAAAAATGTATTCTTTTTTGTACTTTTTGTAAAATGGCTCAAGTCTATTCATTAATATAAAAAACAATTAATTTTTGTTATATTTTGATACTTTTTTTCTTGTAATAAACACCTAAAGCTGACTGTTTCTGGTGTAATGTAATATTGACGTGCATGATTTATAGACAATAAAGATCTCTGCTGATACCTTTTCCAGATTCCACTGACTTATTATTGATGTCACCTGTTTTACCAATGCATTCATTGGGCTTCATCATAGAGTCAAGGTACCCAAAACAAAAATCTTCAGGTTAGTCATTGGGATTATGAACTGGTTCAACAACTGATACTTTACTCCAATTTGAAAAATGAATAAAATTTTAGTTTCTCTGATCTTGATGTTGACCTGAAGTATGCACAGAAGAGTTAAATCTGAAATGTTTGGGCAATATTTACACTCACTGATTTCATACATTCCCCTATATGTTAGCAAATTAAAAGATTGAAAGAAGTACTCCTTGTTTGTGGTCTTTAATCAAATATATTTATAGATACAAGAGTATATACAATATTTGCACACATATTTGTATATGCTCATGTATCTATGATTTATGCTGATTTTAAGGCAAGTGAGGAGCAAGTTCTCCCCATTTGGAAGATCGTTAGAACTTAATTTTCTTTCATGTATCCTAAAATAAGCAAAGCCAAATAGATATCTCTCGTAATATACTTGTTGGGCCTTCTTTAAGGCTGAATTTGTTGCCTATCCCTCATGCTTGATTAAAAGTCATCTATTAAACAACATAGCAATGAAAAATGGATTTATAAGAATCTAAAATAAAAAATAAAAAATTGAACATCACAACCCAATGGAAGTTGACCAGTGATTTTGCTGCATGACAATTCCTGTTCCCATATTGATAATGTGCTGGAGGAAAAGATCATGAACTTGGAATTGAAACATATTCCTACGTCTGTCAGTTTTAGACTCTAATTTGTTTTGCTTCATGCAACAGTCTTTGTCTAATCAGTGGGTCTAACAAGATTAAGATATTGAAAAAGTTCTCAAAGAATTCACTGAATCAAAACTGGAATCTATTTTTATTTTGATGAAAAGTATTATAAAGTCATAGAGGCCCAGGGAAAATACTTTGGTGACAAAACAATGATACTATGAATTTATATGACTGGAAGATTTTATCAACAACCTCCTAATAAGGTATCTAGAATTGAAATAGCTTACTTCTTCAAAAGCTTTTTCTTAATATGATAAAAACCTCAGTTGTAAAGTTAAAAAAAAAAAAAAAGTTTAGTACAAATACTCTTTTTCTTGATGACAATCTTATGATTTACATAATTTTTTCAATAACATTTTTCGTTCACCACAAGAAAGGGAATAGGAATATTCAAAAACCATTTTCATGTCAGTGTTCCCATCGATTCAAAATGTTGAAATTTTCACCAACTTTTATATTTTCTATATTTCTACAATATTGATAAATGAAATCTTTCTCAGAGATACAAGGAAAACCAGAATTGTTCTTTGATGATGGAACATACCCTTTAGCTGAAAGTTAGTTTAAGGTCATAGAAAGACAGAAAATACATTGATGACTGAATAATGGTGCTATAAATTTATATGGTTAAAAAAATTTTTTTCAAATGCTGTAAACTTTTGCATCTACCTAACAATTCTTCCTATATTATGAAATATGTTTTCATTACGACTTTTCTTTTTGGTTTCTCTGTATAATCAAATGTATCCAGTGCAGCTGTCAGACACATGTATATTTTAAGATGGCACTTTGCCCACGACCATATTTGCATTTTTAACCTGCATGTCTTTCTACAAACAAGCAGCTCTCTTTCTAGAATTACGTAGATGGAGGGGGGGATGTTTGGAGAGGGGAACATGCCTTTTTTTCTTCAAAACATATAACAAGACCAAAAATCCTGTAATCCTTACTTGTTGGTTTGTGGATGCATTTTGAAGGTCTTGACAGCAGTAAAATTATGTTTAACAGGTGACGAAGGCTACCTGGTAATTGGCTGCATAACTGTTTCATTTTGCATTTCGATTTTCTTGGCTTCCTCTTTTTCGTCTTCCTCATGACTGCAGCATGCATTACGCTAATGCAAAATGATAGGTGAATGAAAATGATTCTACCTTCTGTAGGCGTCCCTTGCTGCGTTACAGCTCCTCCTCACTAATATGACATCAGCAAGTTTATTATGCATGCAAAGAAGGTTAAGCTTAATTAGAAAAATCTCTCAGGAGATACATTCACATGAAAAGGAATGTGTCTCACAGATATTTTCATGTGTCATAAAAGTGTTAACTACAGATATCTGGAGATGAATGATCTTGTCCTCATCTTCAATCACTTTAAGCAGGTATTGTCTGGTGGATACCTAGTGCACGACCAGATTGCTTGGTTCTCCATGCAAGAAGCAGGCAAGATGGAATGATCTTAATTCCAACACTTTTCATTGATTCCTGTCTTCAATTGGTCTACTAGGGAGTAGCTCTTGTTTGTCTCAATTGTTTGCTTCTCCTGATGGAGCTCATAGACTCCCTTCTAATCCCTAATGCCATATTATGACAAAAACTGATCAAACTTTTGGAGTAACCCAATAAATTCACCTGTTTGTATTTATTGATATTTGCTTATGTCTATTGATACATAGTAAGTCATCAGGGTCTGCCTCATGGCTAAAGTAATCCAGCTGAAGACCATGATTTCAAATCCTGATTTTCGTGGTAATAAAGATGGTCTTTACTGTGAGAGGGAAACATAGGTTTTCTCAGGTCTTAAGTGGGTCTCAAGACCAGGGAGAAAACTGTGGACGTGGTTTGTTTTTCAAATTATGAAAACTGTTGAACCCAATGTTGGCCGTTGATGCATTATAAAGCTCTCTCACAAAACTGAATGTTACTGTCAATTGGGGAATATCTTGAAAATATCAATTCCCAAACTAAAATAGATCTTGTTTAGTTTTAGGTTTCATGATTTTATAATGAGGAATTCAAGAATCTGAAACCCTTTTTTACAATTAATGTTATATAGTGTATATGTAATGTTTACAAGTATTTGCCATTTGCTGATGAAAAGATCAATACCTAGAATTGTATGTTTATTGATATAAGCATGAGTGACACTTTTGTCAGTCAGATGGCTAAATAACCCACGTGATAGAGCAATTGGGGTGTGCACAATGTATGAATTTGATGTGTGATTATTGTAAGGGACACATTCCCTATAAGAGCAAGAAAATTCATGAATCGGGGTTTTTGAAGATCAGCATTATTAGTTATAAGATTAGATGTTAATTTTTTTATAATGAATTACTCATCAGGAATCATCTACAAAACCTATCAACAAGTTTCTTCAGTTTTTAAGTTGATATGGCTGGCTATGTATGTATCTTTCCTGCATACAGGCCACATTAATGGAGCTAAAGGGCTGAAAACTTCAACATTTACTCATAGTACATCGAGAAATAATGTAATTTTGGTTTTTGAATTAGGTTTTAATTTGGGGGTTCACTTTGCAATGTAATTTTTTGTTAAATCAATTCCTTAGTTTGTGTCCGCACTCTTGTTTTTTGAAAATTCTGACCATTTCAGTGAACATTACACAACAAAAGGTGCAAGAAGTGAATTATTCATTAATGATCCTTTTTTCAAACTTTTCAATCTATCACCCCCAACAAAGCATGCTGCCAAAAGACATTGATCACATGACTGTTTTTATTGAGTGACTAACCAAACCTTTTATGTATTTGTCACTTTTGACTGCTTTCAAGTTTCATGGATGTAAGTTTTATTTGATAATCAACAACATAATTAGGGGATCTGTTGTTCATAAGTGTTTAACTCTTAAATTCATTAAAAAAAATTGCAATTGACATTGGAACTCTTCAATAAATAGCATAAAAATAGCAAAACTCTTCTGTAAATTAAATTGAAAAAATCTAAAAATTCATCAAATAGTTAAAGGAGGGTAATTCTAATTAGAAGTCATTTCCTTAAAATTGACATTCAATTTTCTTTGTATGAATTTAAGAGTCAGAATTATCGAATTCTTTGTAAGTGTGAGGGAAAAGAAGATGAGTTGAGATCTATTGACAATATTTTAAATAACAGCTATCTTATATCTGTACAGATATTCTCTGTTGGAATTAAGGTGGCAGGAAATTTGTATGTTTTTTGCATCAGTAGGTTGTGAGAGTGTGTCTAGTCAACTAAGACACCTTGATTCTATTTTGAATGTTAAGTAAAAAAGAAGAACGAATCATTTTCAAAGGTATCTTTTTGGCATTTTATTTTGTCAAGGCTGTTAGCTTGAATGAAGTTATTGTCTGGGCAACATGTGCAGTTCTTCCTGTTTTAATTTTAGCCAGAAGTATGGCTAAAAGATGCCCAATCACAAACATTTGACAATATTTTCATTCATTAAATCCAGACATAATTTACTTACAAATAAGATACTTCTTTGTCTGTCATCTTTTATCAAACACACACATTATATATATATATATATATATATATATATATATATATATATGTATTTATATGCATCAACCAAAACTGTCACCATTGGTTTCTTCAATTTTCAAATTGGTCCAACTGGCTGGCTGACTATGTTTGTATCATGCATACAGGTTGCATCAATAAAGCCAAAAATGTAAACGTTTACTTCTTACTATGTCAACAAAAACCAGTTTTCTCATCATTTCAGAATTCTCTCCCTAAATAGATTTTTAGTTGGGGTTCAATTTACAGTATATGTTTATGCTAACTCTGAGTTTGTACCCGGCAGCATCCATGCTTGTTTTTTTTTTTTGTTGTTGTTTTTTTTTTTTTTGTTGTTGTTTTTTTTTTTTTTTTTTTGAAAATCAAGACATCTTAGTGGTCTAAAACAGAGGGCAAGTAAAATGAGTCATTCATTATTCACCCCTTTTTCAAACTTTTTAATCTGCCATCTCCAACATGCTGCTAAAAGGTGTTGGTCCTGTGATGGTTTCTATTGAGTGACTAACCAGACTTATTTTTAAAGATTTTGACACAAAGAAAATATTTTCATCTTTACTTGTAAAATACTGAAAGCATTGTCTATTACGTATTTCTTTTGGACTTGATGCATTACTCAAGATCAATCTCAATAATGTCTAAGGGGTATAATATTGTATATTTCTTTTACATATGAACTTTTTGGTACAGTTAGTTGAACAGCTGCATATGAGATGTCTTCCTCAGGTAAAGCATAAATTCAGTCCCAGATGTATCTTACTATTAACTCTTTACAGCCATATGCACACATGCACACGAAATGTCAATCAGAAAATGATGCCATCTGTTGCATATTTAGATTTTTTCACTCCCTCCCCCCCATATTTCATGGAATTCAAATTGCTAGGTCTTACCTCATCTTTGAATCCTGTGGCTTTTGCCCGCCTTCCAAGCATTTTTAACCATTGACACACCGAAAAGTAATTGACTGAGAATTATCTGTGATGTCAGTAAGTTAAGTGTTACAACAATAGTCAGGGCATTGCACAGCTGTAAGACAGTTATGTCAACAAGGGAAAGGAGAAAGTGCAGAATGTTTGTCTATGAAAATTGATCACCACATCTCTGCCAAGAAGAATGCGGTCAGTTGTGATTGGTTTGAGAAAGTCCTCCTGATTGGCTATTTTTAGTTGCTGGAGTAGAGCTGGCTGAAGGCATAAGCACAGTAGCTGCTTAGGGCCTTGTGGCCACCAGAGTGCCCCCAAGAGCCCATCAAAGATTCAAAATCACATTCTGCTTGGGGGCCAATATGAGGTTGGGGTTAGCACAGAGCCAGAGTTTGTTCATGCTCTTGCGAACGGGGATGAAATGTGAGATAAAAGATCACTTTCTTTGTCACATTGACAGTTTGTTTTTACAATAACTCAAAGGAGTCCATAAGTCTCAAGCTAATACAATTACTGTTTCAGTCTGCTTATAAAATACAAGACTTTTTACAAGGCTATTTGGGTGATTACAGCTTACTCTTTCTCATCCAAGCTCAATAGCTGTCCATTTCAAGCTTCAATGAATGGCTCCCAAATTATAATACCAGCACATTGGACATATTCTAATATTTGCATGTTTATTTATTCATTTATATAAATGGGTATCTTCTCAACTGGCAAATACTGTAATTAAGGGTAATTTATATCTTAAATTCATACTTTCCTTGTCAATTATAAGGAAATAACTTCTGACTGAAATTATTTTCTGTTGACCATTAGGATGATATTTTTTTTAAAAATTCAATTCACAGAAGAGTTCCACTATTGCCAATTACAAGTGATTACAAGTATGAATTTAAGATTTAATAATGTTCATTAAGTTTCTTGCCTATGAACAAGCAGTATTCTCTCAAGTCTTATTTGCTCAAATGAGTTGACTTTTTATGATGATCATCAATAATAGATATATAATTGCCTAATGAGTAAATTCATTACTGTATAATTATTTAGCTGATTTGCAACTATTTGTTTGATGTGAAAGTTTCCTTAAAATATTTCATTCATATAAATTCATGGCATCATTACTGTTTCCTTATTTTTCATGTCATCTGTCATCCAAATTGGATCTTTCATCATATGAGGTTGATGCTAAGGCCCCCAGCATTTATATAATGATAAATTCTTGGCACAACCTACACTAGGATAAGGTCCAAGAAGTGATCTTCAAGCTTTAACTACTCAGGGAACACTTTTCAATAATTTTCTATGGAACTCCTACAAAGAACAACTTTCCCTTCTGGATATATGTATTTACATATGTATGTAACTATTATATTTTATTCACTTATGGGATATCTGAATGTGTATAAACCCAAATTGAAAATACATGCTCAAATGGAAACGTAAGAACGAAGCTTATTGAGGAAAAAAAGGCATCTGAACGACTTCTAAGTGACCAGCATCTATACTGGTCACTCAAGTATTTGAAATGTAGATTTGTTGTGAACATAAGAAGAATATTGTGAAAATATCACTTTGTTTTGCAGAACCTATCTATTGCTTGTACCCAACGGTATTCAAACTGTATTTTGCAGAACCCCACATTTCTGCACAAACTTTCCAGGGGTTCCACAGAATACAGCTTGAATACCACTGGGTCCAAGTAATAGATAGGGAATGTTGCTGGAGGGTGAAAAAAATTTCAAAGCTGTATACATAAGCCTTGTAGATAAACGTATAAGTCAGGTCAGTGTGAAAGAGTGGAAAGTAACAGTTTGTGACACCTGTTCTTTGGAGGTTTGGCATAAAGGATTTGTCTGATAAGCAAACTGCCTTCCCCTTGCTATCTGAAAGCTGAAAGCCATTCATAAGCTAAAATTATACAAAAAGAAGAAGCAATTACCATCGGTGAAGATTTTTGAGCATTCCCAGATCTAAAAATGATGATGATAGTATGTAAGTCTGAGTTGGAGTTTTGGGTGTTGCAGTGTACAAGTGACCAGGATGCTGGAAAGAAAGGTCTGCCGTGAAACAAATGCTTAATGTTATTTTCACATCTTGTCTTTCTTCATGAAAGCCAAGCAAATTTTTGAAAACTGGGAGATAACTATATTTGCTGCAAATGTCTTTCTTTTGGTACTATTCTCATTTTATGCTACCTATGCAAGAGAACAAAAACAACCAAAAGAATAAGAACTATACTCTGAACATCTCTTGGAATTCTGATGATTCTTAGAGTTATAAAAAGTATCTTTTACACGGATTGTACACCTGAAGAAGACTGTAGAACAAATAGGCTGAAAAATCTTGGGAAACAACAAAAGCATCATAAAAGATGAGATCAGTCATTTAAACAACTCTGAAAACATTCACTCAGTTGAGAAATTCACACATTGTAATAAACAATATTTTGGGCAGAATTGTCTAAAGATTTCTTTTCTGAATGTACTCATAAATGTTGTAAACTTTTGCATCTTGACTCCATTCTGTGAAGTTATCTACTTGAAAAACTTCTTTATTTTTCAGATGCTATTGAAATTACTTGAAATTCTGACCTTGTGCAAAATATACTTATAATTGTGTCCAGTGGCATAGCAAGGGTTCTCATGCCTAGAAGCAAAGACCCCACTTGGGGACATTTATACAGTATCCTAAGGGAGAGCATGATAATAAATAACAGGCATTGTAAGCCAGAAGAAATCCCCCCCCCGTTCATCCTTGTGGCCGGTGCTGATTTCTTCCTCTTGCCTTTGACTATGACATCCATCTTTTTAGTTTAAAGAAATGTGTGAATTTTCACTCATTAGTGTATATGTATGTTTGTACTTACTAAACTTGACTTAGTTTGCTATAAGACCATTAGTTTGGGTGACTTGTGACAATGGACCTTATTAAAGTAGCAATGGTCTGGAAGATTATTAACCATTAATGTGGTGTTCCCTACAAGTATACATCACTAATCATCTTGTCTAAACCTTTTGAAGACTCATCAATTAAGGTGCTAGAAATGTCTCTGTAGAATTCTAAAAGAGATCTACAGTAAGTGTATCCCAGCAGTCATAGAAACCTCAAGATATATATATATATATATCTATATATACGTATGTCCAGGTAGGTCTCGAAAGGGTTAATCTTGAATCAGACAGATGAGGTGATATCCAAAAGTTCAGCCAAGTCAAAAAAGAAAAAAATTGATAAAAAATAATGTTCTTTATTTCCTGCTGGAGTGATTTTGACAGATGTGTAAAATGTCTCGCTAGACGTGGAAAATGGTAGAAATGTTAGGTGACTTGACAGATGAGCAGATGTATATATTTATACATATATATGGATGGTTTGTTCGTGTAAAAAGTACTGTTTATAAGTATCTGAACAAGCACAAAATCTGTTTTTTATTGCCCAAGATTGCAGGGAATATTAAGGATTTTAAGTAGAGGGGAGACAAATTATCTTAACTCTTCCAAGATTCTTCATTTCTTTGATTGCATCTGAGCAAGATTTTACGAGTATAGATTTAGCTACTTAATTCTATTAAAGATTTTTTCCAGAAATTTGGTATTCAGGAACAGAAAATCTAAAAACTAAATACATGCTTTGTTTATGTTGATTGCAATAAAACTTCCTTCTTGCATAATGATCTTGATTTTAACTCTCAAGTGATTAGAAGTGAAATGTCTGTTTCTTTAAATACTTATGATAATTACTTCATATATATCTAGTTTCTTTCCTAAAACAATCATCTGAAAGAAATTCATATACATCTGTGAATTTATTATGGGTAAAATATATATATATATACATATATGGTAGCCGCTTCTATATATGTATGCAGTATAGTAGTCTTTTAGTTTACAATTATATGCAAAAATTCTGGATCTGTTACAAATTAGAGAAAGTGATTGATGAAGAATGTTTTTTTTCCAGTGTTGAGATGTGACTGATGCACAAGATGATTGAAATGAAGACATTGTGCTTTGCATTCACTGTGACGTGCTGTTGGCATTTAATTGACATCAGCTGGCTGTTGACTCTTTAAAAAAATGCAGTTTTTGCCTGTTTCACTTCTATACCTGGGTGGCTGCTCATCAAGAATAAAGGAATTTGAAAAGCTTTTGAAATTTCTCACCTGCATCAGTCTCCCTGTCTCCATTTTTTCTGATTTAATTCCTCATCAGAATGGAAGATAACTATTTGTTGAGAATTATATCAATCGTCAAATTTTGGTTACGAGTGACCTCCTCTACAGGAAGTCAAAATTAAGAACACTATTGATGTATTCCACTACTAGTGGATTAGGAATTCCCAAGCTTATTCTCAGAGTGTCGGCAGAACCATTTCCTTTTTTTTTCCACATCATGTGTACATTCTGGTTCAAATGAAGCTCCATTGACTTGTACATACATACATATATTTTAAACTTTGGACAAAATTTCCTTTGTACACCCAGCTACTACGCTGCCAACACACACTGTAGTTTATTCCAACAAATGTCTTCTGATATGTCGGAAAACTTCAATGAAAATTTTCTTAATTTTGTTGTGGAGTGATTTTCAAGAGAGAGAAAAAGTCCTGTCAGACATGGGCAATTAAAAAAATGAAGAGATTAATCAATCTGTTTGAATCCTCAGAATATTTGTGTAGCACATCATATATTTACAGATTGATTTATTTGTATTTATTTCTACATATCCTTTGGCTGTCTATAAGTTGAAATACGTTTGTTATATATATATATATATATATATATATATATATATATATATATATATATATGCTCACAAAATGTTTTTATGCTTGCATATGCAAATGAGATCTGTCAATGAAGAAACCAAACTTTTAAAACAGCATGCCAATAGTGATGTGTGAGGGGCAATGTCACAAGTGGTACCAGTGTTACAAATTGGGAAGAACTTCCACCAAAAAGGATACCAAAACTGGACAACCTTTCAATTTGACGAACACATTGAAGAAGTAAAAAAAGAGTGTGCTGTGACCCATGATTGTGAAGTTTCCAAAAAGGTAGGATTCTATAAAAGTTCATGCCAGATGATCTTGAAAGAAAAACTTTATTTCAGCAAAATTTCTGCTGTTTCTGCTGATAGATGAACAAAATTTTGGCAAAGTATGTGACAACTCTTGTCTTCCAGATTGGGCCCTACCTACTTCTTTCTGCTCTCAAAGTTGAAATCCACCCTGAAAAGTCATCAATTTTGGACTGTAGAAGAGGTAGAATAAAAGACTGTCCTTCAAAATGACTTCCAGAATACATTCTAGAAGTGGAAGAAATGCTGAGAATGATGTCTCAACTTTGGAGGGAACTATTTTGAAGGAGACAAGTTTCATAAGGTTGTCGGAGAAGCAATGAATTTGTTTTTGAAAAAGTTAAGGTTTTTCCCCCCGCTCATACTTATGTTATCTTAGCAACATTTATATACGTCTTCTATCAATTCAACATAGTTATACCATTTCCATTTTATGTTTTCCATCAACAAACATAATTCATCTTACTCATATACATAGCACATCTTGTATATATGATTGGCAATGATATGTGTACATACATACACACACACCCTAGCTTATCAATATATTTTTGGACATATAACCACAATGTAGAGAGGTAATTGTGTAAGGTTCTGCTCCAATATTTAATCAGTTTCTCCATAGTCCATCCTTTCCCAAAATGTCAAACAAATCTATTGAGAACCTTTGGAGGTATTGTGTGGACAGGCATGATAATAACAGACTTATAACTATAATTTATGCAAGGTAATGTGCATGGATCTATTCCAAAATCAAATCAATTCTTCCGTAGACTATCCACAAAATCTCCTAGAAATTCATTAAGAACTTTTAGAGATATTGTGTGGACAGTCATGAGCATGTAAATAAGGTTCTCATTCTGATCCACATGCACTCATAATTTCTTTTTCATAGCATTAGATTTGAAGATCATTTGAAAGGTTTCTCATTTTAAACTTAGTGCAAGGAAGAGGAGCTTCTTGATTTTCTGTGCTTTTTGATATAAAGAATGAATTGACCAAAGTATTGTGATAAAGAGTGACAATAATAAGATAAAGAGTAAAACAAGTAATGCAATTGAACAGTGTATTAATGTGTGTGTTGGGATAAAAGTCAACAATAGTTAGATGGAGTAAAACTAAGATTATGATAAAGAAGTAAGATTGGTTCATTATAAATAAGCAATTTCAAACTAGCCTCAGTTTATTCACTGAACAAAAAAATAAAAAGTCACCTTCACAATTTGCTTTTAATAGAAACAAATCTAATGAAAAATACACTTTTGCATTGATTTGCCCAAAATATGATTTCCAAGTATCTGGGTTAGTTTTTTTGTAGAATTTACTTAATTCATTGATATTTCGTTATTATAGATTTGATAAAATCCTTTAGACTCAAATACATTCCTCAAACTTGAAACTTTAACTTTGATCTGTGAGAAATATAATTTCAATGTTCGTATTAACTGTCAACTATTATTTCTTACAGAGCCTTGATCAGAAAACGAACTACTCACAATCATTTTTGAATAAGTATTATCTATTTTCTACAAATTTTTTGATTGATCAACTTCAATTGCTGCTAAAAGACATTGGTCACATGGCAATTTTTATTGAGTGACCTATGAGACCTGTTTCAATTTCCATCTGAATTTCTCAGATGAAGAATTATCATTATTATGCACCGAATTATTTGAGCTGGTATCCCCATCTTGTTTGTTATGGTCACATTTCTACTGTTTTAGACTTCAAGTGAATGTTGTATTTGGTAACCATCTGGGGATTTTGATCCAAATCCATTTTATAATAAGACTTTCACAAGAATCAGTTCTCATGATGAGCTCTAACAACCCTTTCAGCAACCCAAACATAGAAATGAACACCTTGTAGCAGATTTTGATTAGAAAAAAACAGACAGGTTTAAGGATTTAGAGTTCTACAAAGAAACATGATCATCCTCTGTCGATAAAAGCATTGGTTGAGTGCATTAAGTTAATTGATGGTCATGAGTTCAATCTCTGGCTCAGGCAGTAAAATCCATATACTCTGCTTCATGGACTGTGGACCAAAAACAATCTACCCCTGTGGAAGGGTTCAATTTTGAATTCCAAGAAGAATATCAAATGCAACATCACCCTAAGAAGAAGAGAGGGTACAATGGCCAAGAGGTAAGATCAGTTGGAATAAATCAGGAATAATGCACTATAATCCACCAAAAGTCTGTCTGTGTTCACCTACCACAAAAACTATATGATATAAATCCATTAAATTTTCAATGGGTACAGATTTGATCCCTGGGAAGTGTTTTAAGCAAATTAGTTTTTGAAAACCATTCATTAAAATATATTTTATGGGTTTCAAATCATGGGGGGGGGGTCTATTTATATGATTCTTCATCACTTTGATTTTGATGGCATTATAAAAGAATATTTTTTATTCTTTTCTCTCAACTGAATCAATGGAGATGAAAATGTGACTTCATATCTCAATGTTTATTGGTTGTATATGGATACTGTGGATAGAGGGCTTTTTCACTCCTATGTGTCAAAATCAATAAGGAACTTTCATTTTTCACCCTCATGGGTCAAAATCTAATGGTAATTTTTTTTCTCTTTCTCTTTTTTTTATGAGGGGGATTTTTTTTCCTTTTTCAGGATTAAAATGGAAAGGTAATTTTTTTTTTACTCCTTGGGGTTGAAATCAAAAGGAATTCTTTTTACTTCTAGAGGTCATCATCAAAGGGTAGATTTTTTTTCACTTTTAAAGGTTATTTTTTGAGATTATTTTAGTTTTGAGAATTTCTTTTTGTTTACTTTTTGGAATCAAAATGGCGGGAAGATTTTTTTTCACTTTAAGGTGCCCAAGTTGGGAGATATTTTCCCCCACTTTTAGGGGTCTAAAAGCAAAGGAATTTTGTTTCATTTTTCTGGGTGAATATTGAAGGGAATTTTTTTTAATTTTCAGTGGTCAAAGTTGGGTGGGGTTGAGATTTTTTCTTCACTTTCAGTGGTCAATATAGAGGGAAAGATTTTGTTTTAACTTTAGGAGACCAAATTGAAATCTGATTTTTTTTCACTTCCAGAGGTTAGGGGATGCTTTTATTCCCCTTTTTTTCATTTTTAAGGGCCAAAATCCAAGGGAATTTTTTTTATTTGGGGGTGAAAATTTTTATGGGTGGGTGCAGGCTTCTTTTTCTTTTTCCCTTTCAGAGGTCAAAATAGAGGGGGAAGATTTCTATCCACTTTCAGGGGTCCAAAATGAGAGGCAATCTTTTCCACATGTTGGAATCCATGTGCAAAGGGTTTTTTTTTTTTCATTTTTAGATGAAATTTCCTTTTTTACTTTTTAGATTTTAAAGTTGAGGAGATATTTCCTTCACTTAGAGTGTTCAAAATCGTAGAAAGGTTTTTTCCACTTTTAGGGGTGGAATCTAAGAGCATTATTTTTTTTAGGGTCAAAAATGAGGGAAAATTAAACATTAAAAAATGAAAATGAACATTCCCTCTTGATTGTGCCAATCGAAACTGAATGTTTATTTTCATTTTCAGAGTTCAAAATCAAGTAGAAATTTTCAAAATCACTGGGTTAAATTCTTTGTCATTTTTAGGGGTCAAAATTGAGCTGAAATATTTGCTTTTATTTTATGGTGTCAAAATGAAGTGGAAACTCT
Organism: Thysanoteuthis rhombus; assembly: GCA_963457665.1. NCBI lineage: Eukaryota > Metazoa > Mollusca > Cephalopoda > Oegopsida > Thysanoteuthidae > Thysanoteuthis > Thysanoteuthis major. The sequence continues at coordinate 52,565,322 of OY735212.1, read as the reverse complement.
TCCTCCTTTTTAACATTAAGCTGCCCCCTTTTCAACTTCAACACCCAACACTCTTTTGCTGAACATTAAGCCCCTTTTTAACAGTTGTCCACTTCTTTACAGTACGCCCTGTTTTTTAAACATAATACAACACCTTCTTTGACCATTTTTTAACATCAGTCCCCGCCTCTTTTTGATGATTAGCCCTACCTTTTTTCTTGAATTGATGCCTGTTTTCAACTTTGCCTCCCATGTCCCCTTTTTCAATGCCAGCACTATACTAACTTTGTTAACTTGATCTTTTGAATTATCTATTACTGCAGGATTTGCACCCTTGAATTTTTGTATAACCTCTACAATGTCTTCAGAAATAAATGGTAACCTACTAAATTTTTAGCATCAGAATGATTCAATTTGTTGGAGTAATTCAACATAAAATCATTATTTTTCAACTCGCATGTAGTAATTTCAAAGAAAATATGACCTGAACAGTAATATCAGCATCTTTCCCTTACATTTAGTTGCTCACCCTGTTTGGCTACAATGACAGCCCCCGAATGTTTCTCATAACCACCTATAAGCTTTTTGTGCTTGTCAGCTGATATTTATTCCTACTCTTTCTCTTTGATTTGTTCAAGGTCTTGAATGTTTGCGGCATTCGAAACATGGCTAGAGATAAGGATGCACTGCTGGCCAGCACTATCGGACATACCTTTTGGCAGAGAATTTTGTAAATGCATATGAGTGCGCATTGTAGACATCTTTGGAAAAATTTTTTCAGGTTCGAGTATTGCTTTTCCAGATGAAAAAATATCAGTAATAGCAGAGACATACCCCCGTGCTTGCAACCCCCTATAGCAAGCAAAATACTGGCAAACATTTGACAGTAATATTTTGATGTTTTATATTTCTTATCAAATGAAATATTGTAAATCAATGATTTTTGAAGTTGGGGTTGGAACACCTTGGGGTCCCATGAAGATTATTGTGGGTCACAGATATATTTCAAAATCTTTTTTTAAACAATGCTTGTATAATATTGTTGTGCTTCTCGATTATACTATGATGATACATTTGATGGCTATTGTTGCGAGTTTATGTTAGTTTAAATGGCAGGGATTTATAAATCCTTTCTACATTGAAATGCTTATGCTTTATTTCAGGTATCATTCAGTCATTTGATAGACAAGTTAACTGTTATGATGTTTGTCATATATGTTCCACCTGGATGACTGATGACAACAGGAATGCAGATCAACTCCACCCTACGTATCCCAACGTGGTAGAGAAACAACTTTATGAAAAATGCAGATTGTAGAATAGACATGACAGACACCACCTGCTAGATAGATACAGTTATCAGCAGAAACCTGTATATTCATTTCTGGGTCTAATTGTGGTACAACTTCAGTGTATGGATTGCCCCAGCTGAATCTGAAACTGGAAGTCTACCAAATTCAAAATAGCATCCATACATAAGACCAAAACAGTCACTTTATGTCCAGAAAAGCACATGTTTACTGCATCACTATCTACAAAAACCCAAGGACAAAGTCAAAAATTCCATGTACAGACATTCACTGGGCTGAGAAAGATTTTTTTCTCCACTCAACCAAACCATGGAATGCTCTCAGTGAAGAGACTATTTCCTCCATATCAATCAATGTATTCCTGATTGATGTCACACACATTAATATCTTTTAATCTCACACTCCATATTTCATACATGTGCAAAATATTAGAAAAATATTGAAATAAGAACGGAGAAACATATTTTTTCTTACACGGCAGGTCTGACACTGCATATGTTTACTTTGACTTTATTCCGTTGAGAAAAGTATGATTCCACCTTACCCTAGCTTTCCCCATTATCAGATGTCTTGATGAAGACCTTGTCACTGGAATAGTTGATAGAATGCTTTCAGAATTAGTGTTCTTCCCCTGCTGGTGTCATGTGACTAGTATGAACTTTCATGCCGTTCAAGAGGAGATAAGCTTGATTAGGTTATTTCTTAGTGCTCTACAGATGGTAGGAAGGACCTGAAATGATATTCTCATAATTCCATCGATCATGGGACCAACCAAACAATAAGCAATGTATATTTTTGATTTTGAAGAAAATAATTAGGCGTCTCACCATGGATTAGTGGTTAGCTAGCTAGTCTCATAGATTATTTCTACCACAGTGCATTCAATTCTCACTGGGTGCTTTGTGTTGCACAAAGCTAGACTCAGTAAATATCAAGAATGCATCACCATGTTTACTCGTATAGTATGTTTACCTCACACATAGAAGGTCCTAGATTTGATGACCCGTATGAGCGATGAGTGTGGAAAATTCTTCATTAGGACAACTTTCCCTGTGCACTCAGCAGTTAATTGAGTATTCTCTAAGCTGTGTGATTAGAGACGAGGTATCCCTTCAGTGGACTTGCATCCTGCCAAAGGGGTTGGTCATAAAATCTGGTAGGTATAAAGTCCTGGTTTCGACCAGACTTGAGACTTGCAATGATCACTAAGACTGCACCATTGAGTAGTCTTATAGGTTATTATTATCAAAGTGTATTCTACGTAACTAATTGGGAGCAGTACTGGTTCAAATGAATCACTTTGTTCTCTGAAAGGAGTACATAGTTTGCTGCATGATCCCTTGCCTTTCATGTTGTTATAAAGTACTATAGTTATCAGCAGTTTTGCTTTCTGCAGTTGCAGTCGATCTCAGAAATGAATGATTCATTACTATGAACCTCAGTTGATCTACTCAACCAAGGAGCAACGTTCAACAACAAATCTCTTTGTAAGGAAGCTGCAATGAGTAGTCATGTTCCTGAAAACTTTTCTGAGTTGTATTGTCAACAAATCCTTTAGATTCATTCAGCTGCTCCTCTTACATAGAGAAGGTACCTTTCAATTGATATATTGTGAATAGAGAGACAGCATAATTGTATGAACAATATTGTAAAACAGTCATTTGCAGACTTGTATCTTCATCTTTCTCTACTTTTCAGGCAATATGCCTTTTGAATGCTACATACACTTGAGTTAGGTTGAAGAGCATATAATCTGAAATGTAAAAAAACAACAAAGCTGAAGATGCTAGTTGCAAATAATGTGTATAACAGTGAGAAAATTCTCATACCTTTGTTTCATGACTTCACTCCTGGGAAAACTGAAGAGGCATAGTGTATGAAATGTTGAGGAAAAACAACAAAGATGGAGGTACCAGTCTAAAATGATGTGTATAACATTCACACATTCCTCTTGTTTTTTTTTAAATTTTCTTCATTCTATAACTGTTCTGCTTACTGCTTATGACATAAAGGTAACAATGATCCTAGAAGTAACTTTGAGTATAATCAGATATCTTCACCGTAAAAGACGGTACAAAATCATCATCAGTCTTTTAGTGTCTGTTGTTGGACACAAATCTTCCCCAAGATTCACTAGACCTCTCTGTTGCGGGTGTCACAAGCAAGTACTTTCTGAACTAATCTAGTCCATAAGACCAGCTTATGATTCTGGACAGACTGAAGGAAGAAAGCAAGAATAAATGTATGACAACATTCAAATTATTCTCATTCAAGCATCCATCATTAAAAAACTTATAAAATATTCTTCAATTTCTTCAACACATCAGTCGTAGTTTTCTTGTCATAAAAATGAAATTCTTTACAGTAATGATGAATTTATATGAAAAAGTTATTTTAAAAAAAATATTACAAGCAGCATAAATTACTTGCATAGCATTTCATGCAAAAGCCTGGTGATGAATTGAGTTAGAATATTGGGCCTTATTGATTGCTAAAATGCATTCTGTCTATTGATGCTGTATGGCCATGGAGGCAAAAGTATTGGCCATTTCTGATTTATCAGAGTATAAGTTGAACAAATGATTTTAGGTCATTCTTTTAGTAAAAAAACTTATATTAAAAATATGTAATTGAACTAATTATCATAATTTTAATGTTAACGTATCAATGTCTCTGAATTGAATGGCACTATTGTACATATAAAAGCATATATATATATATATATATATATATATATATATATATATATGTATATTCAAGATACTACCCAAATGTTTGGGGGATTTGACCATGAAAAAAATCATTAATTCTAAAAACAAACAAAAATTCATTTTTCAACATATTCTCCTCTTGTATCACTGTACTTAATTAAGTGATGAATAATGATTGCTTAGATTGAAAATTGTACAGTGAAATATCAGGTTGATATTCAACTAATAACAGACTCTGGATTTATTGATCCATCTTTATTATGTCTAATGCATGTATCTAAATCTGGGTATATATGTATCCATGTGGGTGCTCTCAAAAGTTTCAGGGAACAAAAGGCATAAGGAAATGTCTTCCTCAAAGAAGGGAATATTTAATACAAAATGAAGTTCATTTCCTGGTGGTGTTATTTTGAAAGATTTGTTAAACGCCCAGTGATACTTATTAGATGACCAGATTGATTAATCTCTTTGAATTCCCTGAACTTTTAGGCAACAACTTGTATATGTCTAGATATTTTCAAATATTTATACATACATATGCAAGTATATATGTCAAGATATATGTTTATATTTATGTATGTGTATCTATGTGTGTGTTTGTGCATTATGAATATATGTGGATTATGTGGCAATGTTTACATACATCCAATTACTATATACTGTGTGTGTGTCTGTACTTGCACTACAATTACTTGACAAATAACCATTGGATAAAGTTGATATTTGTCAGATATATTAGTCAGCACACAAGGCAGTGCAGTGTCGAGTTTGAAGAGTTCAGGTCAGCAGTTTTCAACAGATCTGATTTCAAAAAATCAAAAATAATGGATTAAAGATCTTTTTTCATAGTTTCTTCGAATTATCTCCCTTGACTTCTGCTCTTTAGAGTTATCTAAATTAAGATGAAATATCTTAATTGGCAGCATTGAAGCGAAGTAACTAAAATAGTTTGAAGCTATAGTTTTGTTTGATGGATGGAAGATTATTTAAAAGACAATTCTGGAAAGCTGCTAAACACCCCAAGTCAAGCCCCCCCCCCATATGCACTTTTGGAACAGTCACTGCCCTAGTTTCATATAAATTTGAGACTTGTATTGTTTGTATTATATCACATCATCAATAATATATATATATGTATATATATACACTAGTTAACCTTGTGGGGTTGTATATATTTTACTTTGAAACCTTCCCCTGGGTCCAATGGGTATGTATGTGTAATTCAGTTGGACAAATCAATTTCATAGAGGTGAGAGTAAATACAGACCCCACAGTTTATTTATTTTTTTTTACAAAAGGTGAAACCATGTGTCAATTTTGCACGGATATGTAGCCTATTTGGGGCCCACTAGAACCATTTTAGGCGCTGAGTAAAGTCAAAAGTTTCAGAGAAAAAGTTGATCAAACGAAAATCAACCATTGTAAAATAATATTATATATATAGACTGACACATACGAACATAACTTAGCTTATCTTCCTCATACTTGTTGACATGACTGCTACTAATTATTTCCCTGTAGGAAAATATTAGTGTGCCTGCCTTGTCAGCAATCATTTCAAGAATTTCTTCAGCAAAGTTAATTTAAAAAAATGCCATATTGCCATAAAAATCATATACATCACCAATTATGTTGAAACATGTAACACCAGGGAGAATATTTGCCTCAAAATAAAATAAATTCTCCTCTGAAGGTTATCTGAAAAGATAGAAACTTGAAGAAGCCTCAAGGGTATCGTGGCTGAAATGTTGTTGTCTAAACAACTAAGAGAGGCATATAAGTCTGACTGAATCATTATATATACTCAAGACAAGGTTCTGAATCCTACCTTCAGTTTTTGTTGGTGCAATACTTTTTTGTTTTTTCTACTTTTTGCTATATTTGAGTCCGTGAACCACAACTGTCACCATAGGTTTCATCAATTTCCAAGTTGGTCTGGATTGTTATGTATGTATCATGAGTACAGGCAGGACCAATGGAGCTAAAGTGCTGAAAATTTAAACATTCATTCTTTATTATCTCAAGAAAAAACGTTTTTTGATTTTTGAAAATTCCCTCCTCCGAAATAGGTTTCAAGTGGGGGATCAATTTACAATGTAAGTATATACTAAACTGAAGCTTAGTTTTTGTCCACCAGCATTCATGCTTTTTTTTTTCCAATTTAGTGATCACTGCCCAACAGAATGTCAAAGGAGTAACTTAGGCATGGACCATCATATTTTCCAATTTTTGATTGATCTCCACCAACACAGCATTCTGCCAAATGACAGTTTCAATTGAGTGATTAACCAGATCTGCTTTCTCTGTTAATCATAATTGAGGTATCCACATTTTGTGAATTTCTTATTCTGGAACCTTGGATTGATTCAAGACGAAAATTCCTAGTAATCAGGAGAGAGATTCTTGAGGATGCCAAAATACACTTGCCACCTCTGATTGGTATCAACAATAATGATGTATCATATAAAAATGTTTGTGCTTGTGCATTTTTACACTCTGGCCGATAAGGTGCATGGGTATTTGGGTAGTATCCCTCGTTGTGACTCCTACTAGCCTCATAGTTGTTCATTTAGATTTGGTTGTAGGACCCCCCCCTATTGTCATAATACTAGCAGATTGGGCCCAATCTAATATTTGCAAAAATGTCTCAATTTGAGTAGTAGTAATACCACCATTCTCAAATTATATGCCTTCTTTTACCCTGTTCAAATGTAACAACCAAAGCTGTGGTCAGATTCACCCTATCCTTCTCGCTTTTGAAACATGCAAACTGATTAGATCAGGTCATATGAGGACTTTTTTAAAGAGAAGGGTGTATAACCAATGCATCCTCCCAATAGTCACTTATGGAGCTGAAACATGGAACTTAACCAAGAAACAGACCCGTAAGCTGAGAACCATGCAACGTGCACATGAAAGAATAATGCTGGGTCTCACATGGAGAGACCACAAAACAGCACAACACATCCGGGAAAAGACAAGAGTTAGAGACATCATAGAATCCATAAAAAATCTCAAATGGCGGTGGGCTGGCCATGTTGCAAGAATGGCTGACAATCGATGGACATCATGACTCACAACATGGATTCCCCGAGACCATATGCGCAACCGAGGCCGGCAAAATATTAGATGGAGAGATGAACTAGACAAGTTCAGGAAGTACTGGCTCTGAGACGCCCATGATAGAGAAGTGTGGCAAATCCTGGGGAAGGTCTATGTCCAACAACGGACGCTAAAAGACTGATGATGATGATGATGATGTGAAATCCACAGGCTACTAGAAATAATCCAAGTTTAGTAAACCTTTATGGGCATAGTAGATTACTAAGTTATATTACCTTCCTTTTATTCCTAATCTTATTTATGATAGAGATTTTTGTAAATCCAAATACAGGTATACTCCTAATGAATTGAAAAGACAACTGTATTTTATTAATCTATTTTAAAATATTAAACCATTATTTATTTTTAACCACAATTTTCCCTCAGCTTTTTTTTCTTTTGTTGTTTTCTGAGGTTAAAATTTGTTTCTCCAGTAAAGGCCATAAGATGTATTGATAATTTTTCCTGATTAAATTATAATACCTACAATTTATACATAATTTTTTTTTTAACAGATTTTTGTTGAAGTTCTCCCACAAGTTTAATGCCCACAAAATTGGAAACCGTCTTTTGTTGGTTCTTTATTTTTTCATGATGAAATACTTTGAACCATTCTTATTCATTTTTGCTCCGTTTTTCTTGCGGCTCTCTTTCTTTTAGGGTTTTCTTAGGTGTAAAAGCCAAATAACATAGCAAAAATTTTCTCCAGATTATTTTCTTGCTGCTTTTAATCAAACTTGTTACCTTTGAAAATGTGACATTTTTAACTAAAATGTTTCCATTTGAGGTTTGGTTTGGGGTTTTATTATTAAGCTCTAATGCTGAGCTGGTTCCTTCATTTCCATCTGGAGAAGGACCATTCAGAATCAGTCATCATAAATATGAAATTTTATCTGAATATATTTAGAAAAGAACCCAACCCCACCCAAGAAAATTAATTCCATCTTTTCAAGAGAAGTGAGTGAAGTACTTCAAAGCCATGCTTACAAATGACGGACAGAAAGTATGAGTACAGTTCTGATTTGCTGTTACATCATGAATAGAACCAATTCTCATCAAACCTACATTTCTTTCCAAAAATATACTTTCATAACAAATATCTTATTGCTTGAAAGCACCAATTCTTATATCCAAATATTCTTTTTCTGGAGTTTGAATTTCATGTACCAGGCACCTTTTGTAATTTTTGGAAATTTTTATAGATTATCGTTTGATTTCATATGTTTTTATATACAAGGTTTTCTTTCTCAGCAATACTGGGTACCCCAGTTATTGTATATGTATAGAGAGAGAGAAAGAAAGAAACTTGTATATATATACACATATACTCATTTACCACCATACATACACATGATCCCACATACACAGATATTTACGTGTCTAAAGTTGTGTCTATGAAAATCTGTGGAAATGCATGCATACTAGTTTATTTATTACTATATATAAATATATATATATATATATATATATATATATATATATTACTCAAACATATTACTTGAAATAATATCATACAGTCTTATATGCTGGCAAATATGGTGTATATATACAAAGAGAGAGAGAGAGAGAGTGGGTTGTTTATTTATAAATGCTGCATTGAAAATGCCATTTTTAATCAAAATACATGAAAATTTATGTTTCATCTCTGAGGCTGAATATTTTATAGCTTATAGGCCTACACTTATTTATGGAGAAAGTGCTTTGACATGAGTAATTTAAACCCTTTAACTGTTAGCCAGTTTTTTGATGAACCTAAAAAATACATTTCGCCTAAAATAAATAATTATAAATACATTCATAATAATTATCAGATAACAACATGTGTGGTTTCTTTGGACTGAATAACTCCCATCAGAGAGCATCTTCTTACCTGTACATGGTAAGGTCCCCATCTATTGGTTACCAAGTTACATCAAGGCTACACAACAAGTCTTTGAGTTTTCAAAATGGCTGGTTTTGAACCACAAAAACCAGAATCACTTCTCTCTGTCGTGATACTTTCCTAAATCCTCTTTCACAAACCTTTTCAACAATTTCTGACAATCTCAGCTCTTGTTATTTTCCCCATGTTCTTTTGAGGATTCCCTCTGACTTGCTTCTCCATAGCTTTGATATCTTGTACAGTGTAGACCAAATGATTTCTATTGAGGATTGACTTGCTTGAGTCTCATTAAAAAAGTTTCCAGACATTATGAACAGTCTTTTGGCAAAAATTCAGCTCTTTCATCACTTTATTGTTGTTCAGTCCAGCCTTTTTCAAGATGACACTTTGGTTGTGTGTACACTCCAATGCCATTCTCGATACCCGTTTAGAATAAGCTAATGAAACTGTAAATAGAAAGAACAGACATTAAAGATGCTCTGTGCAAAATTTCGAACTCCCACGTGAAACCAAAATTTAAGAGATATAATTAAATGATGTGTAAACCTTTATGGCATAACATATACATACATATATATATATATATATATATATATAATAAACACAAAGTTCAGTGGCACTAATTGGTTGCCATGTTATGCCAAGGATACACAACTGATTTTTGAGTTTTCAAAATAGTTGGTTCATTTTCAGATATACCTTGTGTGTATGTATGTGTTATGTATGTGTGTGTGTGTAAAGACAAAGTTTGTGGGGGGGGGCATTTTGTCTATATCAATTCGCTTGACTCACTCTTCTTTATTGTCCCATTGTTTTAGTTGTTGTTTTTTTTGTTGCTGCTTTTGTTGTTTACTTTTCAAATCAGTTTGTTCCCTGCCATTTGTTAGTTTGCAGGTGGACACAAAATTTGAAGAGTTTTCTGTTGTTTTTGTTGTTTTGGAAATGCATATCAGACGAGATATTCATGCATAGAATCTTTTTTTTTTCCCAAAAGATGAAAATGATTAGAAAGCCATAAAAAGAATTCAAGATGAATGTTTATTTGTTCAGGCCACACTGCATCCTTTCCATTAAACTGGCAGAGTTTTTAAATGAAGTAACAAGCCTTGGATCTTGTTACACCTCATCATATTTATTTACCTCTTCATAACTGTCCCTAGCCACTCGTTTATCACTGGTGCCTTTTGGGACTGTGAGGGCAGGGGTTTTCGGCGTGGCAGCAGCGGAAGCTCTGCCTCTTTTGCACTATATCTTGCTTTAAACAGATGGCTTTGCTATTTTACTGCTTTGGACTACAAGACATTTAGTACCAAGTTGTAGCTGGCTTGTTTTTTCATTTTTTTTTTCACTTTAATCCCTACCATCTTCTCACCATTGAACTTGGCTAGTTTATTTTTCTTGATGGTATGAAGAAAGTTGGGTGATGTTCAGAATACAGTGTAAGGAAGATTTTGATTTGAAGGTGTTAACTCAGGTTATATTTATTTTGAAAATCATTTGCAGACAGTTCATTATTTCATAAGTTCTCAGAATATCTTCACTATTCCACACATTTCCACATAATTGTTGTCTGAAGAAAAAAATATTTCTATAATTACACGCATTTTCAGACTATCTATTGTTCTAAAATTTAAAGAGTTTTTTCGACAATTGAAGTCTTTCTTACTGTTTCTTACTGTTACATTTCAACCAATCCGTTCTACGGCCTTTTTCACATGTAATCATCGAATGTGATAATGGTAAACAGAATTTTTCCAAAGAAAAAGGTATAACCTGAATCCAACATTATAGCATTGCTACCATTGGAAAAATTCTGTTTACCTCCACCATATTCAGATAGTACACGTGGAGAATGCCATAGAATGGATCAGCTGAAACTTTGTGTTAACAACACAAATAATAAGAAAGAATTCAATTGACCGAAATATTCTTTGAATTCTCTGACTAGTTTCTTCATAATGATTGTTTGAAGTTCAGAGATGGAGTATTTTCTTGATTTACTTATGTTTTTGACTCGTGTCTTCAATTTTATTTTTTATCACATTTCAGTCCACATATTTTTTGAGTCTTAGTCTGGTGAATGTTTTATTCATTTATGGTTCTAATTTTTATCAGTTCATCCCATTAGTAATGTATGGAATTTGACAGTGGTAGATTGAATGATATTTTTGCTATTCTAAGATACATAAATGATGACAATACATGCTGATACAGTTTCAAATGAGTGAGTTATGTCATCTTGGTATCATTCAAACAACTTAGTTACTAACTTGATTCTCCTAAAGATGGATGTGTCTACAGAGAACAAAAGGTATTTAATGCCTTATGAGTTTAGGGAATAATGCTACAGAAGCTACTTGAAATATTCATGATGTTTCTGTGATAGATTTTTTAAACAAAAGAAATTGCCAAAGATGGTTTCTGAGATTTAGAGAATGTGACTTCAGCTCTAAGAGATATGTCATAAACTGGTTGTTTGGTGAATTTAATGGTGAACTACTTTTGTCTGAGCTCAATAGAAATAGTGCAGTTATGGTAGAAGAATTAGCTCAAAAGCTAAATTCAAGACATTTAACGATTCACTGTCATCTGCAACAACTTGAGAAGTAGCATAAACTTGGTAAATAGGTTCTCCATTATTTGGCGGAAACCAGCCAAAGCATATGCACTTTTGTAAACCTATCATGTTATTTTTGAACAGATTAGTGGCTGGTGATGAAAAATATAAAGAATATATAGTGATGCAGATTATGGCTTAGTAGAGATGGACAGGCTGGAGCACAACCAAAAATGGCCAAAATTGATTTGATATGATGTAATTTCAGTTGATATCAGTCAATGTTATGATTTCCATGGACAGAGAGTTTGCTCCAGTCAATAAAACTTTTACAAAATTAGAATTATGGAGTTTGTGAATCATTTGAATTATATATTATTTTGTAAATGAATGAATTCTAATTAAAAACCATCAACCAAAACTGTCACAACTAAGGTTTCTTCAGTTTTCAAGTTGGGCTGGCTGTCTGGCTATGTATGTATGATACATACAAGCTGCACAAATGGAGCTGACTTCTCTAATCTAGTTGGTAAGACATTTGGAGTTTAAAAGTAGAAATGAAAATGAAAAGTTTCTTATGAATTAGAAATCAAAGCAAATTTTTTAATTCAACTTCTACAAAGTCAAAATCTCATTCTATTTCTCTATAATTGTGAGGAGATTTGTTCAAACAACTTTTCTAGTTGTTTTGTGTTGTTGAAATCCAGGATCCCAAATTCTGTGAATGGAAATAAAAACCAGGAAGTGAAGATGGGCATTCACCGTTGTTAGTGTCTTCAAAAATCTTTTGTTGTGCAAATCTCTTCCATGTAAAAAGAGTATGTGCACACTTGAATTTGATATAAGGAATCAATATTTCTTCAATATAAACTCAGTATTTGAAAACTTTTGTGAACACAATAATTTCTTTTGTGCACTGGTTGCAAAATGTATGTGCGTGCGCACAACTAAGAAGGAAATATTTTTGCAACTCTTTCTCCTCTTTTTTGATTTCTTTTTCTCTTTGTAAGAAATGAAGATATTTTTATTAATAAATCATTTTTTATAATTTCATTGTATATTTTCTTTTTATGAAATATAGTGTGAATATATTTGATATTCAAATTAGAAAAAAGGATGAATTCCTTTTCAGTTTTCTTAAGTATGTTTCTTTAGTTTCATCTTTATGATTAATCAAGTTGTAACTAAAATGCAGATAAAATTTATGACTTCTTGGTTATAAAATATTTTTCTGACAATTTTATATTTGCTTCAGATTGTTGCTGCCAAAAGTTCTTTGAAGGCAGAATCTTAAACCTCAAATCCTCCATTTTTTTCTCCCTTTGAGAAACAGAAAAAGAAGAGTGACTCTAGAAATTCTGATTTATAGAGGGAATTCAACACAAAAATCATCAGGTTCTCAATGTTCACTGATATCTCTCAAAAACCATGCAATATGCAACATGCACGAGAGAAGACCAAGTTTAACATCACATGGAGAGATCACAAGACAGCATAGTATATTAGAGGAAATAAAGGTGTCAGAGATTTCATAGAATCCATTGAAATTCTGAGAGGAGTCATTTTTTAACATTATTTGCCCTTGACTTTCTTTATCTAATTAGAAACCGTCAACCAGAACTGTCAACATCAAAAATTTTCAACATCATCATTCAGTTTTTAAGTTGGTCTGGCTGGCTGTGTATGTATCATGTGTACAAGCTGCACCAATAGAGTTAGAGGGCTGAACATTTGAACATTTACTCCCTATTATATCTCAAAAAAATGTTTTTTTCTCAAAAATAACATCCTAAAATAGTAAATGTTCAACTCAAAATATAACTTTTTGCTTTATTTATTCCTTTATTATTGTGTCCGTCAGAGTTGACAATCGTTTCTTGAAAATTCAGACTTTTTCAGCAATCACCAACCAACAAAATGCCAAAGAAGCAACTGATTCATTGATCAGGGATATGAGTTTCAGTCCTATTTGGAGCTTTTCTTAATTTTTATCTGCACTCTTTACTCATTACCATAAACTGACTGTCTGAGTAGTTGCAATGAAAAGCAACCAAAATTAAGATGAAAGAGATACTAGACTAAAGTTAATAATGGTTGACAATGCTTCATCTAATAAAAAATAGATCAAAATGATGTTACTGTCTATACTAGTATTCTGATTTGAATAACTGCTTATCACGACTCTGACTCTGTAGATGTCAAAACTTCAGTGATCAGCCTCCTATTCATCATAGTATTTTTTTTATTTTTAGCAAAAATTTGTAGAAAAAATTTTCCTTCAAAATGAATGTCTTTTTTAACTCCTGACCAGGAAATTAAAACTATTCAGACTGAAATGAAACATTCTATTCACAAAATTGTCATTGCTATATTTTAGTCTCTTTAGTCTTACAAAAGAATATACAATACCAATCTTTAAACTTGCTGGAATTAGAAACAAATAACTGTAGTTTATGTGAACTTCATGATGGTTATGAAAATATAACTGTGTGTGCTGATCTATGAAATACACATTTTACGAAGGCTTTTGTTTGAACAATATTCACTTAAGGTCATTCTGCGTTTCAAGGGTCAAGACTTTGCCACTCAGTCTCTTATGTATTCGAGCGGCTGATTGATGCAGTGTAATATTTTGGTACTTTCTAAAAAATGCATTTTATGAGAGTGCGATTAAGTTTTATTCAAGAAATAACTGTTTTTTGGTTTGGGTTTTACAAAGGTAGCTATCAGGTCAAAACATTTTTCAAATGAGGTCTAACTTGAATTTTTGAAGAAAATTCACACTGCCTGTTCAACTGTTCATTTGATTGCATGCATCTAAAAAGTTGTAAGGAGTTGTTTTCCGCTGAAAACCAAATTTAAAAGTAAGTGGGATTGATGACCGAAATGGCTTTGATTATATGGCACAATTCATTGTCAGTAGGTTAATATATTCAGTGCCAAAGGACATTAATTGATAGTTTCAATGCATTACATACTACGTGCCAAACAACATTAATCAACTTCCCCTTTTAGATTTCGCACCTTATCTCCATTTTGTCCTCTGCACATTACTATGACTAATACCTTCTTTTGATCTATGTTATTTAGTCTTTGAGGAATCCCAATTGTGCCTTTCTTGACTATTGAGTCCAGGAGAAGATGTTATGGTATTTGATTCCATGATGGTTCTTGTCTTATCTGGTAGCTGTAAGTAAGGATATTCAACATTCTTATGATAGCGCCTAGCTTGAAGGGTATAAGTTAAATGTATTACTTTCTTGAGGCACTTTCTACCAGTTTTGATGACTCTCTTATGAACAGACATTAATTGGCCAAACAAGTTTTTCAATAAAAATTATAAGCCAAGTATTGTCTGTGTATATTGAATTGACAAATTAGGCATTTACTAAGTCTATTAGTAGAACAGTATCAATAAAATATGACAGGATTCTCTATATTATCCATGGATAGATTTATATTCTTGAAAGATTCTATGAGATATTTCATTTCAGGAACTTAATATTTGATATTCATCAAACCTTTCCAAAAAGTTGGAAATTGTTTTTGTTCTCAATCCTGCCTGTACAGGATTTTTAGCTGCATCACACATACTCAAACACAAAGCTTTTTCAATCAAACGTGTAAATTTCACGTTCTTCCTGTCATTAATCATCTTTAAAGAGAGGATGATAGTAAAACTTGAGCCTCCACTGTTACACTTACACACAAACACAAAGCCTCAGCTGTCAGTCACATAAGTTTTTCTCTCTTTCTGTCTTTAATCAGCTTTAAAGAGAGGATGATAGTAAAACTTATGCCTCCACTGTTACACTTACACACAAACACAAAGCCTCAGCAGTCAGTCACATAATTTTACTCTGTTCCTGTCTCTAATCAGCTTTAAAGAGAGAATGATAGTAAAACTTAAGCCTCCACTGTTACACTTACACACAAACACAAAGCCTCAGCAGTCAGTCCCATAAGTTTTACTCTTTCCTCTTCAATCAGTTTTATGAAATTCATGTTGCCGCAGTGACTCTTTGATATGAATTGACAAACATCCATAAAAACAATTTCAATGTCATTGATAGTTATACATATAAATTATAGTGTCTATGGAGTGCATTGTGTATCTTCTGACTTTTAGTCCAATGCTCTAACTACTGAGAAACCACACAGCAAGTACTAAATGCATTTCAAGTACACTGAAAATGAGCAGAAGTAAGAAAAGATCTTTGCCCTCTACCTTTCCTCTTTACTTCTCTTGTGTCCATTTTGGCACCTTCTTGCTCTCATCCTCTCTTCTTTACATCTGTTTCCTCTTTGTGCTGTGCATTATAGAATCAAAACAAAATCCCGTCTCAGATTCGTGTTTACAATATCCTAACATTGGTGGATAACTGTTTCTTGGTGATATCGTTTTTCACCTTTCTGAAAGTATGGAAAAATGTTTTGTGCACCTTACCTGCTATGGGTTATATTCTCTGTGGATAATGCTTCACAAATGTATTTACTTTAATGATAATCCTCTACAATGCTATATATGCCTTGCTAACAATTATGAGTCTATATAAGCTTCAGTGATGACACTCTAAAAGACTATATATGCTTTAGATCTAACACTGAGCAATGGGATCATTGTTCCTGGATACAGAGTGTTATTTTCTCATTTCTTGTGTGTAAAAAATAAAAAAAGTTATTATTATTCCCTACAAACTTTGCTTTTGTGGCCAGGATAACAATATTCATGAGTAATTTGCAAATTTTCCCATTGTTCAATCTAAAATAAGTAGATTTCAAATTTCTATGCTGATTATCGACGATGGAATGTGGATGAAAGAATTTATATTGTACTAGCTAAGTAGTAGGGTGTGAGAGATAGAGTTCTCGTGGATAGGGACAGGATACATTGACCTGGAGAAATGGATTCAAATTCATCAGTAAAATGACATTAGAATGATCTCTCAAATGTTTGATCAATTTTCAACAAAAATTGATCATGAAAAATGCTTCATCAAAGAAAGTCAGAAATTCAAGACTATTACTATAAGGAGTTGAAGAACATGCTAAATTTTTGGGTCAGGCTACTCATTACCTTGCCAGCCACTTGGTGATAGGATGGCTTTCCATCCACTAAGATTTGTGTGGTAGGAGGTGTTATGGAGAGCAAGATATTTGTGGCTGACATTTCTAGTTGGCCTCTCCAGTAACTTGTTTATCATCTCTTTTGAGGTTTAAGGGCAGGGTTTTCCTTGGCAGAGATTGATTAACATTGGGCTTGACTTTCAAACCTGAAGAAGTAAAACTCCTCATAGAATTGTTCTGAGCTTTTTCCATGTATTTGATTCTTCAAGCATGGAAAATTACACAGAACAAGGAAATTAAGGAGATCAGGGACTTTGCTTTGACCTTCAACATATAATGTGTGTTTCTGTTAGATACTCAAGGAAAATGATACTGAAATGGTTAATTTCAATCACTCATTCTCATATTTTTACATATTAGAAGAAAGAATAGAGCTTGAAGTTTTAAATACAAAGTTCGAATGTTTCCATGATATGTGCCCCTATGAACTTTGTGCTCTCTTTAACATCTGAGATTTAGAGGATTTAATTTTAGAACTTGTTTTTATGAATATGACACTTGGATGCAGGGGTTCCAGCTGTGTAGCAACCAGACTTTGCAATCATTCACCTGTTGGCATCCATAACGTTAAGATAAAAAGTTGAAAGTTGAAATAAAATTTTTTTTGTGGTTTTCATACTTATATGAACTTGAGAAAAGGATACAACTGCCTTGTATTGAGGAAATAGCTTTATTAACAAGCATTTTCTTTGAATATTGACAATTTTGGTTGATAATTCTCAACTGAAGCAGCCGGAACAAGGAAAAATCTTGTTAAAACAGTTAGACACCCAAGCGACAGCTCAAATTGTTATTGTAAAGCACCTTAGAAGTTAGAATTATTTCAGTTGTATCTTCTTTGGATTACTTTTATGAGGTAAACCTGATCTACCAAACTCTACCCAAAATTAATGATACCAAAGAGGGAGAGCTTGCCTGCCTTGAAAATCAACATACAAAACCATGGCTTTACTTGGGTTTAAGCACTAAAATCTGGCAATGATGGAAAGTATGTGACTTCCTTGATATTTACTGAGCTTAGGTAGAATGGTTGATTGAAAGTAAAAAGACTGTGTTATGACAGTTTTTCAAGTAGGGAGGGCATCTTTCCTTGAAAACCTTGGCTTTTAACTGTGAACACTGATCTCTGGAAGAAGTGGGAGATTTGTAACCATCTCAGCCACTATTTCTGCTTTTCTTATTCTTTTTTTCTCATCTTTTATTCCTTCTGTATCTTCTTCTCTTTATATTTTTCATTTTTTATTTCTTCCATAACTCCTACTTTTCTTATTTTCCATCTCTTATTACTTACATATCTATTTCTTTTCTTTTTTTTATTTCTCATTTGTTCCATATCTCCTTTTTTTTTCCATTTCATATTTCTCCCATGTGTCTTTCTTTTCATTATGTTTTCATCTCTTTTTTTCTTCCATATCTCCTTCTTTTCTTTTCTGTTTCATTTCTTCCATACTTCCTTCTTTTCTTTTTTCATTTCTTATTTCTTTCATATCTCTGTTTTTAATTTTTATTTCTTATTTTGTTAATACCTCCTCTTTTTTTTTCAAATTTCTCCCCTACCTTCCCCTTTTTGAAAAATTTCTTATTTTTTGTATATCTCCTTCTTTTCTTTTTTTCATTTATTTCTTCCATTTTTCCTTTTTTTCATTCCTTATTTCTTCCATATCTCTTTCTTTTCTTTTTTTTTCCTTTTTTCTTTCTTCCATATCTTCTTCTTTTCTTCTTTTATTTTCTTAGCATAACCACCATTTTATATCTGTGAACTCCCCTGCTCTATATTTCTTCCTTTTTTTCGTTCCATAATTATGGTGGTACAAATGACCTAGTGCCTAACAACATAGAAAATGGAACTGGTGAACTGAATTCAGATTCCTGCTTAGATAGTCAGTCCAGACTCTGTACTGATGCCCTTGGGTAGCAACCAATCTAGGAGACGGACAATTTCTATTCTAAACCTTGAGTGTAGTCCCTATGGCAGGCTGGTTCCTCTTCTTCCAATGGGACAGGTCAGGGATTACACCTCACCATGTAATTCAGTACAACCTATTGCATATTACCTGGAGGAGAGATGGGGATTGCTAAGTAACTTTGCCTTGAGAAAAATGTGTTTCCATTGAATTTTGGCTCAGCTTTGAGACAATAGCTCTTTTTGATGCAATTTGGAAGTATTATGGGGATGTCAAATGTATCTTGACTAATCTTGAAAATGACCCCTGAACTACCTTTCTGGGCTTTTTTGAGTCTCTCAGACTCTTACTTACAGGGGGGGGGGATTTTGCAAGATGCGATTATATCTAGAATAATCTAGATTTTCTTGTCATTTATCTTAACTGCCAAGTAACTCCCATTGCCCTGAGAAATACCATGAAGGGGGTGGATCACTCAGCATGGCACCCCAGCGATCTATTAGGTTATGGGTTGAACTGGAACTGGAATCATTGTGGACTTTTGTTACTTTGATGATAAGGATCTTCAGTGGGGGGAAAAAATAGCCTCAGGGATTTTTGTCACGGTGGGAGAATTAATTCCTTTCTTTTTTTTATCTCATTTTGTTACTGTTTATCTTTCATCTGCTTTTATTCTGAATTGATATAACTTTATCAACTGGTGAAGATGAGATTTCTGGGCTAAAATAAGGAGCCAACTAGATAACAATCCGAGATAAAAAGGATGAAAAATTCTGGCAAAGGGAAATACTTTCGGGTTAAATAAACCAGCGCAAAATGGCAGTAATTCATGAAAGACGATAAAAAAAAAAGTTTTAAAATCATGATTGTTGTTGCCAAATCTTTAGAAAAAAAGGCGCAAAGATCTGGTTAGTTACTCAATCGACACTGTCTTGTGATCAACGTCTTTTGTCAGCATGCTTCCTTCAGGATGATCAACCAGAAACATTGGGAAAAGAGTGATCAATGAATAAGTCACTTCTCTTGCATTTTGTTAGGTAACAATTACTAAAAAGATTTGAATTTTCAAAAAACGAGGGCAAATTCTGCCAGACACAAACTAAAGGGTTACTCTAGCACAAAATTACATTGCGAATTGATCCTCCATCCACTAAAAATCTATCTAAGGGTGGAATTTGAAATAAGAACAAAACACAAAACATTAATTATAGACATAATAATGAGAAAATGTTTAAATTTTCAGCCCTCTAGCATTCAATGATGCAGCCCATATGCAAGGTACATAGCCAACCAGACCAATTTGAATCTGAAGACATCAATGTTGACAGTTTCGATTGATGGTCCTAAAAGCTAACATCATTTACACAGTGAAAGAATTGAATTTTGCTGCTGACATCAAGTAATGCCTTTGTGAAGCCGGCTCTTATCATTTAAATGTATTTTCAAAGCCCTGTGATTTACGCCTTTTTCCTCTCTCTCTTTCTCGCTCATCTTGTAGGGAGCCATGACCCGCATTTTGGGAATCACTGCCTTTGTCCCTTTTTGTCTTTGGAACAGGAGTGTTATTCAACCTGATTGCTGAGATAGCCACATATATCTCTTTGGTGTCAGCGGCTGGTGTTCCATCCCAGATGAAAACTTGGATTTTAGGTGCTGATTTACAAATCAGATAGGCGAGCTCTGCCTTACTACATTGAAAATTGGTGCAACATGATCTTTCCACCTTGCTATTTACCCCTATTTTAGCCTCCAGTCAGCTGAGGCTAACATTTATAAATATTTATAACACTAAGTAAGGTCTATTAAGAAGAAAATATATATATACATATATATATATATATATATATATATATATATATATATATATGTATATATACATATATATATATATATGTATATGTATATGTGTTATTAAGAAATGAATATATGATCCGACAAAATTATCATAAATTGCATTATATTATATTGAAACTCTAATTGAAATGATCTCGCTTTATTACACGGTAGCCTTAACAACATAAATAGAATGAACAATCAAAGAAAATGGGGCTGCTGCAGGAATCAAACCCATGACCTATATATATATATATATATATATATATATATATATATACATATATGTATATATGTGTGTGTGTGAACAATTGGGAATGTGACAGATCCTGGAATAAAAATAAATGGAGATTTTATTTGTTATTTAATTAATTCATAAATGAATCAATATGCTACACATGTTTCAGGAGGGGTTCCCATCATCAGTAGCATGTATGTACCTGTCAGTGAATAAAAGGTTTCATTAGAAAACAAATTTAGCACCAGATATTAGGCTTTGGAGGCAGAAATGGGAATCTAGAAAGAGAATTCCTTTTGGGATCTAATGGTGAAACCAGACTGTATTCTGTCAGTGGTGAAATCAGTGTTAGTATGCTTGGATATCCTGTTGGAACTAGTAGCAGCAGTTCTGGGTGTTTTATCGGTTGTGTTGCTCAGAGGGAGAATTGGTTGTCATTGATACTGGGGAGTTGGATAGTAGTTTACTATTAGACTGTGTGGGTGTTTGGTAAGTTGGGAATGAGTCTGTCTCTGGTATTTTTCCAGATGCAGGGGTAAGGGGTCCTTGTGTATGATAAAATATCTTCAGGGAAATGTATGTTCTGTATCCTTAATGGTCATTGTGGTTTTACTTGGAATAGGTTTGGATCATTGGATGATTTGATTCTGTGCCTATAATTATTAGGTCTAATGTTGGATAGCCACCCAGACTTGCCTATGTATTGCAATTTGCATCCTTTATATTCTAGGAGATAGATGATATTTTTGCTTTGACAGTTACAATTATGGTATATATTAGTAATTGAGCTGGTAGGGGCGTTGATGTGCTTAAGATGGTTGCAACATAGACTATTTCTTTTGGTGCAGGGTTGGAAGAATTTAACGGTTTCAGAGATGGTGCTATGTGGGACTTTATTGTTTATTACAGTGTTACTGCTAATCATGTCTTTGATATTTTGGTGTCTGCTGTAGGTGATGACATGTGGTTCTAGGAATATTTCTTTGAGTTTTGTTTTGAGTGTGAGTATATTCCATCTCTTAGTGATTATATGTGACAGAGTTGAGAGTGTATTGTGGAAGGTGGTTATTAGTGGTATGCAGCCAGGTTTATTTTTGCTGGAGAGTTTAATGGTTTCTTCTCTGGTTATTGTTGTGGCCTTGTCTATTTGGTCATTTGTATCTTCTAGTGAATATCCTTATTCAGTGAAATGTTGTGGTGGGTTATAATTGTGTCTGTTGAGTTCATTGTGTTTTGAGGAAACTCTCCTAATTTTAAATGTTTGTGAAAATGGTAGCTTTTTTTCAGGTGTTTGGGTTGTGCCGATTTAGAATAAAGGTAGTTGTGAGGTTTAGTACAGAGGATGGTCTGGAGTTTTCTATTATTATCTATGTAATATGCTGGTGTTGAGGAAGGCTATTGAGTTGGTAGATTTCTCGAAATAGAGTTGTGTGTAGAGTTTATGTGTAATAAGAATCTCTTTAGTTCAGCTTCAACTTCTGTATGTATAAAAAGAATACCATCTATATGTATGACATAGAAGATGCAGTCTTTGTCTATCTCTGGGTATATATAGGTCTCTTCAAATTTGCCCATGAAGATGTTAGCATATGAGAGGGCTGTTACTGTGCCCATGGCACAGCCTTTCATGAGGAGGGAGTGTCTGTTATTAAAGTTGAAACCATTGAGTGTTAGAATGTGTTGCATAAGTGTGGTAAATGTTTCTGTTTCTGGTTGTTTAGTTGTTCTATTGTTAAACATTTCTTTGAGGACTACAGTGCTTTCTTCATGGCTAATATTAAAATATAGGAATTTGACATCCATAATGAGTAGAAGTGTTTTTCTGGGATTGTTTTGATGTGTCTGATTTTGTTTAAGAGGTCAGTAGTGTCTCATATATAGGATTTAAATTGTGTTGTTTGGGGTTGGATGTGGTGGTCTACGTATTTCATTAGTTTGGTGGTGTAGCAGCTGCTAGGGAATGACTGGTCAACCTGGATTATTTGGTTTGTGGATTTTTGGAAGTAGGTAGAACCTAGCAGGTTTCATAGAAATGGGATTATATATATATATATATATATATATATATATATATATATATATATATATATATATAAGAATACCAATGTAAGAAATTGTTCTTTTCTGGATATATCATCATCATCAACTACTACTTCTCTCTTCAAAGAATACCAATTTAAAAAACTATTTCATCTTTATACTTCTCATTATACTGTTGATCAATGTCTTGCCAGTAGGACCATCAAAATTACAACTCAAACGTCTTCAGTTTTTTTGTTCTGCCCCTTCTGGCTGACTGTTGATTGCCTGAATATCCAAAGATTGAGATCACTTGACGGATTCCACTGAATGACTGAATATGTTTTTTCATCTGCACCCATTGCTAAACAATTGAATCACTTGTGTTGACTTGACCTAATCACACACAACTAACTTTCAGTGGACTACATTTTAGATTGACATGTTGCATTGACATTTGCTACCAAGAATTTCTGTTGTGAAGCCGTTAAATAGATCACATAATATATTCAGTTGTACATCTATGTATTTGTACACCTGCACACAAATGTATGCATATATATATTTGTTTTTACACTAAAATAACTTTGATTTAACTGCATTTTAAGCACATTTTCATTTGATCATTATGTCTGTAATTCTTCACTTGTGCCTTCAACATGTTTGCTTGCCTTTTAAAATGACATTTTTTTATGGTTATCAGTCGAAAGCAAACAAAAACAAATTCAAAACTTTCCCCCCCCTCTTTTAAGTTTTACTCTGCATCCGCTAATTACAGCTATGTTAATGTTTTGTACCATTAAAAAGCTTTTCATTCATAATATATATATATATATATATATATATATATATAATCCTAAGTAGGGATTTGAAGGAATTTAACATTTTGTGTTATTCATTCATTTATATGTGTAAATACAAACCTATGATTATGTGCTTCTTTATGACAATTCATATGAATATATCAAGAATGATGTGTGTGTATGTGTATATACATATATATTGGGGGGGGGAGGATTTGTTGTTGTTTTCAAAAATACAGTGCTTAATATCAATAAAAATAGAGTTACATAATCAAATAAATAAAAATATGAGACATAATATCAAAACAAATCTATTTTTACTCAATTGTATACTGTAAAAAAAACGATAAAAAATCATTTTACCCGATTGAGATGTATAATAAAGTACGAAGGAGATTTGTTTTGAGAATATCTCTATTTTGTTTTATTTTAATTGTACCTATATATTTCTTACAGCTTCATTGCTAAATTACATAATTATATATATATAGTTACAAAGTGCTTGATAAATCCCTCTTTTGCTCTCTCTCTCTCTCTCTCTCTCTCTCTCTCTCTCTCTCTATATATATATATATATATATATATATATATATATAATGTATACATATATAAAGATTGAAATGATAATATCAGAAGGCATTCTGTACAAATGATTTTTTTATTATGATGTTTATCCCAATTGAGCTTTGTCAAGGAATGAGGAGGTTAAACGAGAAAATTGTGTATTCATAAGTGGTCTAGGAAGCAGTAGGTAGGAATATTAGTTAATTTATTGAGAAATAGATGTCAAGACCCGAGGGCTCCAGACTAACCTTTTTCCTTCCATCTCAGAACCATCACAAAAAACAATTTTAACCATCCAGAAGAAATTGTGAATTATCCCAAGATCAGAATGTTGTTTCTTCACTTTGTAATTATCATCTATAGTTGTTGGTAGAATTGAAAAAAAAACAGAATTAAAATGTTCAGGAAATAAGTACTTATTACTGTGTCAACCAAAGGTCCAACTGCACCCCCCCTGCAAATTTTTTTAGATTATTTTTTAGATTCTTCAGGGTTTCTCAGATATATTGTGCCGTTAGAGCTCTGTTGCTCCTCGCAGTTGTGGGGTCTGCAATCCCACACACCACCTTTCATTATGTTTATTTTGTTCCATTTGAATAAATTGGTTTTAAACAAAACTGAAAAGTTCTCTATAAACTGTTGTGCTGCAACAATTAATTGATTAGTTAACTATTAAATTGATAACCAACATAGTCTTCTTTAACAGTAAACTGAATATACTTGGGTTGTTGTCAAAACAAAACATCTGAAGACGTCATCTCAGACTCTGAAAAACAGTGGTCAACCATATTCACCATTTTCTGACATTTTCTAGAACATGTAATTCATGTCTTATAAATAGTGAATCCACTCAGAAAATAATCAAGAGATAAATGAAAATCATTTCTAGCAGCCCTGGTAAACTGTAAAATAGATAGAATTTAGAACAAATGAATTGAAGAGCTCAAATTCTCTGTCTCGTCTTCAGTTCTCAGTCTTTGAGCCAAGGGTACCAGATAGTTGGAGACAGTTTTTTCCCAAATATGGCCAAATACCTGAATTGTTAATAAAACATTGCAATACTAAACTAAACTCCAAAAATAAGAATTCACAAAAAATACTTCAAAGTCCTGAAGCAGGGTTCCCCAAAACTTTTTAAACCATTGAATTCTTCCATGCAATCCTTTATCCTTCATCCTTAGCAAGGACAAAAAATATCACTGCTGCTGATGATGATGTAGTAGTAGCAGCAGCAGCAGTAGCAGCATGGTTCCATTCCATTTTGTCTTATTTTTTAAATTGAAAACAAAGAGAAAGTTAGTTGTAACCAAAAAGTAAATTTCAAGTGCTTTCAAAAAGTCCAAAGTTTCAATGAAATGCTAAAATGGAAACCCAACTTTGAACTGATGTAGCAACCTCTCTGTTACTGCTTACACATGGTCATTATGTAAAGAGGAAGAGGAAAGAGAATAAGTATACATTTACATACATATGCTGTGGGAGAAGTAAGTGTATATGTAACCATACATATACCCCCCCTTTCTAACTGTATATCTTTGTAAATATACCCTTTTCCACTTTCCTCCTCCTCTTGAAAGTGGTGGTAAAAGGAACCGAGACAAAGAGATACAAAGAGTTAATTCAACTGTATGCTTTAACCCTCTTATCGTTCTGCTTTTGTTCAGTTTTTAAATCGCAATAACAGCAGTTTCTTAAACACATTCCTTTCGGCCAGGAACCGTCCCAAGAAAGTCTTTTTTTCATCCCAAACATATTTTCTTCCATCCTTGGGATGATGAGACATCATTAATTGTGAGCTCTGATACAGCTGGCTTTCTGATGTTATAATATCACACTCATATTTTAAGATTTATTGTAATCCACAATAAAGCACTTATCACATATGTATATGAATGAGGGTAAGTGAAAAAAATATTGATACTTGTGTTCCAATCTAAACATGGATGACCTTATTTCAAAGAAAATAGGTTCAAACATGTCTCTGGGATCACTTTATGACTGCAGACATGCTCTCTTATGGAAAAAGACAATCATGAGGTTAGACTATAATCAAATTAACAAAACTCTAGTAATTATTCCCAAATCATTGAAACTCTGCAACGAGTTTACAGGGATATTGTCCCACATAAATCAGCAGGTTTTCGATGGATCAAGCATTTAAAGAAAGGTCAGAGAGACCTAAAAGATGAGTCTAGGGAGGTGTGACTGTCAACCTTGACGATTGAAGACTAGTTGATGCTGTAGCTGTGGAAATTGGGATCTCAAAAACGGTTGGTGATGGAGGAAAATGATTTTTCATTTAGAATTCAGCAACAAAAAAACACATAAAAAATCATCTGAAATGATCAAAATTCTTTTTAATGACCTTAATTCTACAGATCTGTGTAATTCGGCCAGTCAGAGTGGGATTCCAACTATTGTTAGTTCTGGATATGTGTCTCAGAGATGTCTGCAGGCAGCAACCATCTTTTTTCTTTCACAGTCAAACAAAAAAAATCTGGCTGCTTCTACTAAGTAAATTAACATGTGTGCTAATGATCTCAGTGGCAAGATATGGGAGACAGCATTTTTTGCAGGTGTGGTTGTTCCTGTGTTGTTTCTTCACCTCTGCCAACAAAGTTTAAGTATATGCATCCACTCATGTCTCTCAGACTGATTGTCTACACAATATCTCCAAAAGTTTTCATGACATTTTATGGAAGGGTGGGCTATGAGCTAGAGAAGAATTGATTAAAATTTGGGTCGGATCCAGGAATTTTTTTTACAATCACCTCTCCTACATGCAGCTATATATAAACTAATTTTCACTCAGTTTTTAGTGACAGTGGCATTGCTAGAGGCATGTGTTATCTGGTTGCTTCCTAATTTTTGAATTGGTCTTTTGTCTTTTTTTTGTCTTTTCTTTTTTTTCATAAAATCAACATGATACTTTTAGCTTTACAAGAGGGAAAGTTTGTTGCGAAGTGGGTTGGGTTGATTTCTTCACAGTGATCAACTTGGAGCATTTCATCTCCAAAAAAACATGATTGCATTCTACATAAAATGACATTCTTGATAAATAAATCCAGCCATGGAGTTATGGTTATTTGGCTTGTCAAGTAGACCATTACTACTGCATAACTGAATTCAGTACTCACTATGTGCCTGACACTTGTGACCTAATGCTAGACTAAGCTAACTCTAACAAGTATATCTGTATGTTGCATAAATGAATCACCATAACCTGCATGTTTACCAGATCTTACTATCTAAAAAAATGCCTTCACAAGATTTGGGCATTGTTTGTTTAAAAGGACCCAAAAAATACTTTTTTTGAAAAGATTTTAGATAGAGCCTATTGGTGTGCTCATGAAAACTCTCAAGATTTTAACTAAAAAATGTGACTGGAAGCTCCTGGAGACACACACGCACACACACACACACACACACACACACACACACACACACACACACACAAATGAGCAAAGAGAAGAATCTGTTGTCCACTTGGCTGGTTGGTTGGACAGGCCATTTGTGGCACTCCAGTAATTCAATTGGGTGTCTCACCATGGAGTAATTGCTAATAAGCCAGTCTTGTAGACCATTACAGGCCTCTCCTGTGATAATGTGTGTGGATCATCATCATCATCATAATCATCATCTTCATCATAATCATCAGTCTCTTAATGTCTGTCTTTTGGACATAGACCTTCCCCAGGATTTGCCATACTTCTCTATTGTGGGCATCGCGGAGCCAGTGCTTTCTTAATTTGTCTAGCTTGTCTCTCCATCTAGTACTCTGTCAGCCTTGTTTGCACATGTGATCTCTGGTGATCCATGTTGTGAGTTGTTATGACCATCGGTTGTCTGCCATTCTTGCAACATGGCCAGCCCATTTGAGTTTTTAATTCTATGATTTCTTGGACTTCTGTCTTATCCTGCATGTATTGTGCTGTCTTGTGGCTTCTCCATGTAAGGTTGAGCATAATTCTTTCATGTGCATGTTGCATGGTTCTCAATTTGCATGTCTGTCTCTTGGTTAGGTTCCATGTTTCAGCTTCATAAGTGACTATTGGTATAGTTGCATGCCTTTCTTTGGTGGACCCCAAAATATTAACCGCCAAATAGCTAGATTTTATAGCTAGAACTTACTAAAATATGCCCAGATCTAACTTCGAAAGTGCTTATTTGGCAAATGGTTATTGTGGTATAGTTATTACTCTGATGGCTTTCTTGGACACCAACACCCATATTATAACAAGATACCTGTACTGCTGTTTTGTAAGTTTGATTTTCAATGGATGTCCCGCACTTGCGGCCTCATACCTCACTTGTGAAAGTTTAAAGTTGCTTTATCTCAATATTTGTTGGAAGCTTTTTCATGCATCCATCATGTTTTTCCTGTAAACTAAGGAGTATTCTGCCATTTTCCATCACGGCTATTCCATCAGCATTGAGGTCAGTAAACCAGATTGTTTTATCAGTGACTAAGCTATCAGCAGACATGAAACCAACAATGGCTTATTGGTGTTGGGGGATGGGGGTGGGGTGAAGCAGGATGAAAATAAAACAACTCCATCACACCATACATAACTTAAATCCCTCCCCATTAATCTTTGTTGACCTGTTCATATCTCTTTCTATCAGCATTTGTCTACCTGTTTACATATCTTTAAAGCCATGGTAAATAGATCTTTCAGTTCACAACTTAATTTATTTAGCTTTCTTGTTTTTTTAGCCAGATTTTGTTGTTTACATCTTTTTGGCTTGCTATCCAGATGTGGGGTAGCCTGTTGATACCCTCCAAGGGAACCAACAAATTAATTCTGATTCAAGCCATCCATTATTGGATGCTGGTACTTTCTGCTAAGCTCACATTTATTTTTCCTCAAATACCAGAAAAGTAACAGTTTATCACTATTTCATGATGAAAGATTACAGACTATGTTGATTTTTGACTGACATTAGAAACCATCAACCAAAATCATAAAGATGGGTATCATCAGTCTACAGAGGTAGAGGGCTGAAAATTTCAAAAATTACTCCTTATTATGTCTAGGAAGAACATTTCTTCGTTCTTTCAAATTCCTTCTCCAAAAATCAGTCCTTAGCTGGGAATTCAATTTGCAATATAAGTTCATGCTATTTTGGCCCTTTAGTCTGTGTCAGGCAGCATTTATGCTTGTTTTTTTAAAAGTTCAGACTATATAGTGATCACTGCTCAACAAAAGGTGAGAAAAGTAAGTTATTCATTGTTTAACCCATTCTCCAATTTTTGATTCGATCACTGCCAACATGGCATGTTGTCAGAAGACACTGGTTGCTTAATGGTTTCTAGTGAGTGACAAAACCAGACCTGTTTCAATTATTATTCTGTATATATGTTCAAGTGCTAATTGTACTTTGGAAATCTTTGCCTTCACTTACTTGATACGTATACTCTTTGGGTAGTTGCTGTTGTGCAGTCTCCATAACAAGTTTGGCTGCATTAGCATCAAACTCCCTAGCTTCATCAAGATCTAATAGGTCAATATAAGAGAATTCATTTCTCCATACAATGTTCTAAAACAATGTGTCCCATTTCAATTCCTTTATTAGTAGTTCCGGTAAATTGGATTTGCAGACTTTAGCAAAACTAGTTGACCTGAGTTGGGCTTCAGAAATGGGAGTGAATTAGTCATCAGTTTTTGCATACATCAGTGTCAATTCGTCTGGTCATACAGAAATAAAGTCAGAACTCAATTGTAGGAGTTTGATACTAATTTGTGATTGAAACCTTTGACAGATTCAAAACATTCATTGTTGCCGCTTTCATATATGAAATATTTTAACCCTTACAGAAGGCCATCTATGATTTTGCTTGTATTATCATTAGATATGTCTATAGAAGACTATCTATGCTTTATTTTGGTAAATAAAATTAGATTCATTGTTGTATAAACAGTTAGTTGGTATATTAATTGTATCATGAAATTTCAAGTTTTTGAGAAATATCAATGGCACTTGGAACTTTTGCATCAAACAAATCACTTTTAAGAAGTACAGTGTATTAGTACTATCAGAGTTTATGTTACACCTGTTCTTGTCACTTGTTCTACAGATTGGTCTTCAAGTTTTAAGTTGCAGGTCTAAGTTTGACTAATACATCTGCCTATTTTAGTTTTCAAAGTTCGGCCATCTGTATCAACATCTATTTTTTTTAGCTCTGTTTAGATATCTTTACTGTTGTACTGAAAATCTTCTTTTGTAAATATACTAGTATTATATTCTGGAAAATATTTGACATGAGGTTTCACTGTGAAAAGGCCTCTGACAGGGCCGGACAATTCATTAGATGAACGTAGGTCCTCACCTGAGATACAAAAAATCCAGGTGCACACTCCAAACTGAAAGAAACATCCATACCTCAGGGGATAGGGTATTATCATATTGCATTGTACACTGTAGACCTGTTTTAATGTAGAAGTCAGGGTCCATAATTTCTAATGCATTATAAGTGGGTCCATGTTGTAAGACCCTCTTCTTCAAACAGAAATGAAGAGAAAAATATGGGCTGGAGGTAGGGTAAGGGTACATAGAAACACTGAAATGAATATAAAAATTTTGAAAAATTGTGGCAACTCATCAGATGGTTACATTTTGACAAATCAGATACATATATAACTAATTCCAATGAAGTGTCAACAAATGAGAGAGGAAGAAGCGAGAAAAAATGTTCCAGATTATTGGCTAAAGAAATGAATGAGAGAAAAAGATCTCAGTGGTCAATAAGCAAAATTCATTGACCCTCCCCATCTCTTCTGTTGCTAAAAAAAATTGAAAATCTGACAAAATCAAAGAATGAACCATTAGATTAGCTGGGAGTGGGGCAATATACAGGACACGTTCAAGGCTCAAAATACTCAAAACATTATATGGTTCTCAGTTTGAGTGTCAACCTTTTGGTTAGGTTCCATTTTTCAGCACTATATGTAACTATCAAGAGAATGCATTTACCGTAGACCCATATTTTTTTGTATCAAAATTTCCAGATGACATCAGTATTGCTCAATGTAAGCATTTGCAGGGAAGAATTATTAATGATGATAAAAATTAATAAGATGAAATATTTTTGCTCTTGATTATTTCTTTTATATATTAATCACTTTTATGTCACAGTGGTTGAGCAAAGAAAGTGGAGGAACAGTTGAGCAAATCCTACTCTTAAAACTACCAAATACATACGTATAAGTAGATACATATATATATATACGTCTGTTTAGGTGGGAAAAACAAGATCAAAGGGTTCAATTTAATGATAGCATCCCTCAGAGTGGAAAATGATAAATGACCCCTTTTTATGAGGCTGCAATCTGCTCTACATTTTATCCGACCTACATTTAACTTATTAAAGATGACTGGACATATGGAAACACTTCTTTCATGTTGGTCACAAAGCGTCTCTTGCAACTTCCCCCCTCCCCGAGAACCAAATATTGTAGCGTAGATGTGTCAATTGGCAGTATCTATTAACTGATTTAAGCTTGATAGCATCTCATTAGTAACCGAATAGTATTGTGTATGGAGAACACATTTTTTAAATAAATAAGTTGGCAACATTTCTACTAATACTACACATCTTCACAGTTAGTCAGATAAGGTGTCAGTTTTGGACTGATTTCAACTAGCAGATGAATTTTACCTTGATAGCAAAGAGTAAAAAAATATCCATTTTATGAGAGCATATTTTTGGGAAAAAACAACAACAATAAGAATGATAAAAAGACCTTGCCATGGCACAGGACTTGCTAGTCTCACAGATCTTTAATTCTGTAGTGCGTTCAATCCTCACTTGGTGCTACACATGTAAGTCTTTGTGCCTTTCTATGTTATTCTGCTGTAAATATCAATTAGGAACTTTGTTAAGAAGCAATGATTTGAAAACTAGTTTCACAAACTATTGCTTGAACATTAAAAAAATACAAATTAAAAAAATAGAACAAAAACTAGAAAGAAAGTGTATGTCTCTGCTAATATTATAATCAAATTGGAAACTAAATGACAACTAGTTCATATATAGCTACAATGGAGGTTTCACTTACTGTTTCACTTACTCACATTTTGAACTATTATTCACCTCTTCACAATATATGAAAAAATACCTCAATCAAAAGCAAATTCTTGTATCTACCCCAGGATTTAATTGATTCTTCCTTAGCCCATTGCCAACCCTTAATTAATTTAAAACTTTTTTTTTATAATATAAACAGACATGAATGGATACATATACCACATATATATTTACATTGACAGAGGTATTAGAAATAAAGAAAAAATAAACCAACATATAAAAAATCAAAATCTAAAAAAAAGAAGCATTTACTTTACTGAATCTTTGTGACATTTTGGGTTGAATTCAAAATTGATATTTTGGCCCTCCTCTCTTTCTTGCTCCACTTCACTATCTCTGACAACCTAATGGTAAAAGTCATTCTCTCTTTTTCACACCTGACACCCAAGAGACTTGATATCAGGTGGGTACTCCTGGTTATCACCGGTATACCTAACCTTATCAAAATCCGCCACACTTCCTCCCTCTACTCTCTACATTCTTAACTTTACTAAAGTTATATTTGTGTATTGTCTTGGGTGTTTGAATTTACTTGATTCTGCTCTGGATTTTGTCCAAAGTTTTCCTTTACAGTATAGCACCAGAATGTTTAGGTAGGTATGGAATGTCTAATAGGAAGACCCTGGTACAGTAGTTGCAGAATATGGCAATCTATTAAAGAAAGTGAAAGGAAAAGAACCCCACCCTTTCCTACACACACACACACACACACACATGTGGAGGTGGAGGCAGCAGTTGTATTTTCCTGTCCATTTCCACACTCTTCTATTTTACTCGAGCTATCTACAACAATCCATTTCTGGCTTCCTAGCCTCATCAACATGTTAGACATGGGTCTTCCTTCCTCAAGTAAAGAGGGCTTCAGTCATCCACTTTGACCCATGATGTATTGGTGTGTGGGGGTGGTGGTAGTGGATGCATGCCCCCCCCCTCCCCGAGAGCATTACCTTTTCATCAAGTTCATCCAAGCCAATCTTATCATTTGCCTCTCCATTTTATATTAGGTACTTTCCTTCAAAAGTTGCTTTTTTCACATTGTAAAGAAATAATGGTCATAAAACACCTTTATCACAATGTAAAGAAAGAGTGGTCATAAAACTCCTTTTTCGCAGTGTAGAGAAAAAAGAGTGGTCATAAAACTCTTTTTTCGCAGTGTAGAGAAAGAGTGGTCATAAAACTCCTTTTCTGCAGTGTAGAGAAAGAGTGGTCATAAAACTCCTTTTTTGCAGTGTAGAGAAAGAGTGGTCATAAAAGTATTCTTACACTGTGTAAAGAAGTAGTGCTCATAAAACACCTTTTTCGCAGTGTAAAGAAAGATGGTCATTTAACTTTTTTTCTTAGTTTAATAAAGAGTGGTCATGAAACTATTTTTCTTAGTGTAATAAAGAGTGGTCATGAAACTATTTTTCTTAGTGTAATAAAGAGTGGTCATGAAACTATTTTTCTTAGTGTAATAAAGAGTGGTCATGAAACTATTTTTCTTAGTGTAATAAAGAGTGGTCATGAAACTATTTTTATAATGTTTAAAGGAAGAGTGGTCATGAAACTCTTTTTATAATGTTTAAAGGAAGAGTGGTCATAAAACACTTTTTGAAAACAGAAATCAACTTATTGACCTCATTAAAAAAAGTGAGTACTATTCTCAAGGGGAATAACTCCTCATTAAAATGATCTCCCTTTCACCATTTGGTGATTCTTTTTTCTACACTTTTTGTATTCAATTTGCAAGAGAGTTGAATTATATTTTGATTCTATTCCCTAAAGAGTTCCTCCATGAATTATGTGTTGTTCCAATTGGTCCATGAATTTAAGTGTTAAACACTCTCTGATTTCCACCTCTTTTATTTAACATAGGTTTCTTCAGTTTATGTGATTCTGTATGTCTAGCTGGCTAGTCACCTATGGATCATGTGTCCAGGCTCCACCAATTGAGCAAAATGATGGACATTTAAACATCCTCTTATTATTTCTACAAAAACGTTTCTACCGTTTTTTTTAAGTACCCCCCCGCCAATAAAAAGGTTTGTAAGAGGGGTGGGTCCAGTTTACAAAAAGTTTGTAATAAGTTCAGTTTACAAAGTTTTTGCTAAATTGGTCCCTTAGTTTATGTCTGGTTGTGTTCATATTTGTTTATTTTATGATTTGGACTTTATGTTCTAATAAAAGATGGGAGAGGAAACCTATTTATTGATCAATCGTTTTGAATTTTTCTACTGATCACCCCCAACACTGCCTACCATCAAAATATGTTGGTAATGCAATGGTTTCTGTTGAGTGACTAACAGAGCTGTTTACTTATCATCTATTCTTTGTTTCTCTTTACCTGTTATTGCCCAATCTAGGTATAAAATCATAAAATTTTAGTTGAATAAAGCACACCATTCCTACCCACTGACAATCCCTTTCTTCCTGATTTTCAATGAATTTATATTATAAAATCATTTGCAATGCATTTGAATTACACCTGTAAAAGTTGTATTTTGTCAGATTGCATTAATTCCTGACCACTGACAATACCTTTCTTCCTAATTCTCAATGCATTTTATCCTAAAATTATTCAGTACATATTTCTATAGTAAAACCATTTGTAGTGCATTTACATTATGCATAAAATAGCCTCATTCTATCACTAATACTTGCATCAATTCCTGACCACTGACAATTCCTTTCTTCATTTTTTATCAAAACATAGATTAAGTGTTAAGACTTGCTCAAATGATTTTTAGGTTACACATAACAAAAATCTGTGATTTATTGTGAATGTTTTCTTTAAATGTCATGAGAAATATCTATTTTGTTAGTTTAGAAAATAATCAAAGCTCAGCTCAGGTGTGGTGGAGTAGCAATACAGTCAGTGGGTATTTATAAGAAAGGCCTGCCTATATATACCAGGTTCTCATACATAAGAAGCTAGAAGACAAGCATGAAAAGTGTTCCAATATTTCACCTACTGCCAGAATTTGTTTATGTCTCTATGTAATTGTTTTATAAACTCCATCCAAATACTGCAGGTCACATAAACAGCTTGTCACTAAATAAATTATTTTAAATTACTATTTAAATTAGTTATAATTAAAATTGTTTAATTATCAATCAATAGATTTATGTTTTTTGAATAAGATTTAGTTTGAAAAGTAACTTAGTTGTCTTTTCATTGGTTGAGTTGATATTTGTTTTCCACAAATTCAAAAGACTTGAAAACAACTGATTTGGTAAGGGGGGGTCTGCACAATTCCTAATTCCTCCCAATGAACTTGCTTCCTAGATTGTTGGATAGAGCTGAAATTTGGTACTGGAGACTTTTCGACCAAGGCACAACTTCATATATATCGAACTATAACACCATTCCTGCTGAGAAGTCTGATCTTCTCCCCACTGAAACTAAGTATTGGAGAATTTTGGATCAAGGTGTCACTTTTGCAAACATTGAACTATAAAAAGTTCCCTTACACTGGCTACAGTTTCAGCTGTTCCTGTTTGGAAAACTGATCCCCCATTTAAGTCCTTTAGTAGGCTAAATTATCAAAATGTATAGGGTTACTAAGAAGAGATTCTGTTTAGAATTCACTATAGGTGCTAGAAATTGAATTTATGCAAATCAATTGACTCCATCTCTTTGATATAAACGGAACTGTTACTATAAAATGAAATGTTTGATTAATTTACTTAATTATTTTATGGGTAAAACTTGATTCTCATCGGAGGTTATGGCTTGCCAACTGATTAAATGACTCAACAAGGTGGAGCCGAAGCTGTGGGTTTCTAGTTAATTTTTTTTTGTATAAGTTTTGATTGATGATTGTCTGTTAATATTTGAGAGAAGACAAACAAGACTGTTTTTATGAAACTTTTTTGAAATGATGAACATTTTTGATATTCTTTATATCTTCATCAGTCAATAATTGAAATGAAAGTATTTCTGAGCACAAAAAAGATTCAAGCATCCAACACATGAATGTCTAATTTATGGAGGTTACTGTCAATCTAAAAATGTTGTTTATGCTACTGAATGTGCTAAACATGACATGTTGTATGTTAGATTTACATCTACATCTTTGAAATGGTGACACAACAAGCATCAAAATGATGTGAAACATAAACCGGCTGTGATAGAGTTAAATAAGTATTTCAATGAGAGCAACACATGCACTTTCAGCTGTGACCTCAAAGGGCATGTTCTTGAAAAAGTAGGCTCTGATGCTCTAGCACACCAGGAGAATGGATGCTGAGACCAAGAATTCAAGAACTACATGACCTAAATAGTGGTTGCAGTGAACTGGGGTCATATTCACAACAAATCATTTAACAGAAATTTTAAAAACACCACAAAATTAGAACCTTGAAATATAACATATTTAATTCTGCTTCCATTGTGAAATACAAAATTTGTGTTATTTGAATCATGTTGAAGTTCCAACGAATATTTCCATTTCATTTGATGATTGATGAAGATATACTGAATATCAAAAATCTTCATAATTTCATAAAAAAATCATCTATCTTTATCTATCAATCTATCTATCTATCTATCTATCTATCTATCTATCTATCTATCTATCTATCTATCATCATCATCATCATCATTATTGTTATCATTATTATTATTATCATCATTATTATTATCACTATTATTTTTTTTCTACCCCTCCCTTCCCCTCAAATATTTGGTAGCTTATGTCTGACTAAACGAAGATACAAATCTAAAAGAAATTTCTGTATGTAGAGGCTTATATTTCTGCTGTTACTTTGCTCTATCACTAAAGAATACAAACATTTACTTTGGCAACTCTGCGGGGAAGAAACAAAACCTTAATCCAAACAATGTTGGAAAGGAAAAACAACGAAGAATAGAAACTTTAAAAAATGGTAAAAACAGTTTTTGTTTGTTTGCAGAAGAAAGATAGTATATTCAAAAACATGTACATGCCTTCCACATCTACCTTCTTTCAATCCAAACAAAATTTGATGAGAACGTTATTTTCTAATTAACTATAGACTTGTGTTTCTATCGACCTATTCTGCTGTTACAAGTTTTGTAATCCAACCTTCTTGCAATCTTTGATCAGGTTATATTTGCTCTTACAATTAGTTTGTGTAATCATTTATCAATTCTCCAGCTGCACCCCTTTAGAAAAAGAAGTAACCAGCATTTGATTAGAAAATTCTATTTATTTTTACTGTTGTTGGTGTTTCTGTCAAATCCATATTACAGGTACAAATCCTGTAGTCTGACCTTTAATCAAGCAAAATCTGATCAGAAGGTTCTACATTTAGTATTTGTTAGGGTTTCTATCAATCCATTTTACTGGTA
The DNA here is from genome assembly GCA_963457665.1 of Thysanoteuthis rhombus. Lineage (NCBI taxonomy): Eukaryota > Metazoa > Mollusca > Cephalopoda > Oegopsida > Thysanoteuthidae > Thysanoteuthis > Thysanoteuthis major. Next base: position 52,527,893 of record OY735212.1, on the reverse strand, counting down.
CAATTCTTGTAGTCTGACTGACCTTTTAATCCGATCAATGTTTGATCAAGATATTTCATTCTTATTTGATATTTGCTCGTATTTCTTTCCTTCCATCTCTCTAGGCAGACTTTCTTATAACCGATCACACATTGATTCACACAGTTATAGTCACACAATTTAAACAAAAGGTTCTAATTACTCTTACAGTTTTTTCTCTATCAATCCCTTTTCTACAACAATGTTTGTTAGGCCAGTTACTCACTGCAGTTTATCAAGGCTCCTCACCTGTATTACTGGATCACTACAGGATCATCTTCACAACCATATTTTCTGTACATTCAATGCAGTGTGATACAGGTTTCCATGCTGCGCAAAAATAGAGCATTCCCATGAAATGTTCCGTAAGCTGCAATGGTATAAAATTTTGAGCATTCCCAGAACAAAAAGTAACCTCTGTCTGCTAGTTTTACACTAAGCATAACACCGATATAAATTCTTTCAGCTTTTTCTGATATCTAATGATACATTTTGATAACATGAGTACCAAATAAATCTAGATAAGGCATGGATACTTACAGACACGGATCAAAACTATGACGGATCAAGGTGTTTCATGTGAGAAAAGCTGTGTAAAGCGGGTAGAACTGTAAGAGGGTATCATTTTATCCTTCTAGAATATGTCTTATCAGCTCTCAAAGTACATCTGACATCTTGCCCAGAGAAATTCCAGTTCAACACCTGATCTATATTCCAATAAAACTACAAAGTATTATGAGAGCAGCCTTTTCGAATACAAAAAAGAACTTTGAAGATTATTGTTCAACCAAGCAATCAAGCAATTGTCTTTCCCACTTCAGAAAAATATGTCAAATTAGATTCGTCATTATTGTTATTTTTAACAAAACTCCCAAACATCTACTGCTCCTCGTGGACTGTCAACATATCAATCCAATGGAAAGTTCTTACTGAGGAATTGATGTAAAATTAAAAGGTGTTAAGAGAGGCCAAGAGAAAGAGGTACCAACATCTGGAATTATTTTGGTGTCAGCAACAACACTTCGTCTCTTTTGTGTGGCTTCACTAATGTATAAGAAGTGTTTCAAAATCTACAAATAATTAATGATAAAGCTACAAGGCTTTACTGAAGTGTCTGGTTTTAATGTCGTATTTGCTCTGACATCATCCTTCACTCTTACAGGAATTGTTTGCTGTTCAATGAGGAATGGCAGTCAGGAATGAGGGTGTGTTGGTGAGGGGAAGAAAAAGTGAGAGAAAGCTGAGAAGGGAAAGATATGCAAAGAGAAAAAAGGATTAAAACGGATAAAGAAGGATCATCACAGAGAGGAGAAGAGATAAAAATTTGGAGAGAATATGGAAGAATGTAAAAAGAAAAAAAGTTGAAAAAAATCTGAAGAATTTTGAATTTCTGAGATGGGGAATTATCATTATTATAAATTGATTTATCCAAACTAGTGACCTCATCATGGTTTTTATAGTAACAAAGTTTTGACTGTTATACTCTCCAGCCTTTTACAGGTGTCTATCATATTCAAAAACATCTCAAAATTATGAAGTGAACCCTTTATTCAATTATGAGAATGGTACCAAATGGAACAGGCACCTGAAGCAGGCTGGAAGGTACAATGGCTGAAATGTTGTGACTATAATAACCAAGATGAGGATACCAGTTCCAATCAGTGTACAATAGTTCTAAAGAAGTCAAGAGAATAGGTCAAGAGTGAAAAAATTAGTTTCTCACATTTTTCCTTGATATCTTTTTTTTTTTGTTTTATTACAACATTTTGACCTGTGTGTTCTCTGGCCTTCCTCAGATATACAGATTAATTACAATAGTAATTAAGCACTTGATTAAATTATATTATGCTAATTAAGATTTAGCTGATTTATGTTGAGCAGATTTTAAACATTTCACTCTTTCCCACAGCAAAATTATCAGATCTGCTATCTTCTCTTCAGGTTTATCCAACCAGGTAGTATTGAAAAAGAGCCTGAAAATAACAGAGCGACTTTTCTTTTCTATGTTTTCTCAAGCTTCCTTATTTCACAATCCCAAATAGCCTATGTATGCGTACTGAATAGGAAAGGAAGGAACTCTAGGACTGATTAATGTCATCTTGACAAATACTTCCCAAAACAACATTATGCCTATCTGTCCTAACAGATCAAGATCACGCCACTCATTATAATAATTAATTTTCCAATGTATTAAACGATTTCCTATTTTGCTATCAGATCAAAGCTCATGTATGCATTTGATCAAGGAATAACTTCTGCTGCAAACCCTACTTGCTCAAATTGACAACACCTGGAACACATTTCCAAAAAGCAACATTATTTTTTCTTCTATTTCAGACTCACTCTGCCATTTGCTGAACTGTAAGACTTTGTGGGTGTGGCAGAATCAGAGGGGGAGTGGCCTCAATGGATTATGAGTAGAGTTACTGCTGTATTTTTGTGCAAGTTAGTAAACTTGTGGTATTCTGCTCTTAGGTTGTATTTTTACTCTGAGTAAATGTAGTTGAAATCATACACGAAGTTGGTTGAATCATAGAATTGTTGATTTTGGTTAACACACTCCTGTATTTCTTTTATTCTAGAACTGATCTTGGATTAGATCTAGAACTAATCTTGTCTGATCAGATAATCTCCCGTAGCTATTTATCAGTTTGTGTATATTTAAGATGGCCTGTTCCATTTACAATAATGAAAGGGTATGATAGCCTGAACGCTATTCTCTTGCATAACGGTAAATCCATGTTAGTTTTGGTAGGAGGCCTCCAGTATGAGGCACCTGATGAGGATCAAACTCACTATTCCATATTCATGATTCATTAGACCATCTTGTTAGGATCGAATACAGACATTCCTCACTTTTGAAAAGTTTACTCCATGCCATGCAGGTGAAAGAAAAGTGGTTGAAAGCTTCTCTTTATTCTGCAAAACTGATAGGAAGCAATGTTCCCTCTGATTCTTTGTTGTTGGTGCAAAGATTTTATGAATACATTTTTTCCTGTGACAAAAGTTTGTGTGTGCTTTTGAATTCGAGATAGGTAATCAATATGTTTTCGATGAAAATTCAATAAGTTATCAACAGAATTTGAAATCTTTTATCATTTATTTCCTTTGTACACTTGTTGCAAAATGTGTAAGTGCACATAGCTTACAGGGAACTTTGGTCGGAAGCTTCTCTCCATTATGGCAAACAAAAAAAAGGTAAACTTGCGGAAGAACTAAAATTTGTTACTCATTAAGAACTCGGTCCTTCAAGATATCCAGGTGTGAATGGCCTAGTGCTTGGAAGTATGGAAAATGGAAGATTCTAGCTGAGAAAGTTGTTGTTCACTTCATAGTTGTGCCCTCTGGAAAGGCATGAATCTTTTACTTCCTCCCTCCTACTATTGGTAAATTAAAGGCAGACTAGGCTTCCTAGCTTTGCTGTTTGCCACATAATGATAAAAATGCATTTTTTCTACCTCAGTAAATATTTATTTTTGAACATAATCTTTCATTTTCAATACACTTGATTCAGTGGTAAATGATAATCACATAAATTGAACATCATTCATTGAAAACTTTCAGATCACACTTCAGCTAATTATCATGTGGGAGGCTGCTTCCACATTGATTCACTCTCATCTAATTTCTAAACATTGCTCTTGGGATTGGCATGAATACATCTCTCTCAATAGATCAGGGATTACTACCTGCTACTGACCCTATATAATCCAGAACAATCTGTTTCATGCTACTTGGAGATGAGATCGGCTTTGCCAATGAGATTTTAAAGAAAGCCCCTGATTAGACTCACAACTTCCCCCAATGAATAACCCAGATTAACAAAATATCAAATTTAAGTGTATTTTAGTTACATTTTTTTTACAACTTTTTACACTGTCTATTTTCAAAAATATGTGGTTCTATCTGGTATATGCAAACAAATTTTATATCTGATTTCCTTCCATTTTTCTTCTTACTAATGAAACAAAAATTTTGATGATAAAATTACATTTCATATGAGTTCAGTGTCTTTTTTGCCAGATGTCGTTTTCCCACCATTTTTGTTCTTTACTTGGTCATAGCTAGTACTTCAACAGTATATGTACCATACAAAATTGAAACCCGTTTGATTGCTGATCAATACATCAACTGCTTATTTGAAGATGTTTTATTTTAAATACTTATTTGAGGATGTGTTATTTCAAATACTTATTTGAGGATGTGTTATTTTAAATACTTATTTGAGGATGTGTTATTTTAAATACTTATTTGAAAATGTGTTATTTTAAATACTTATTTGAGGATGTGTTATTTCAAATACTTATTTGAAGATGTGTTATTTTAAATACTTATTTGAGGATGTGTTATTTTAAATACTTATTTGAAGATGTGTTATTTTAAATACTTATTTGAAGATGTGTTATTTTAAATACTTATTTGAGGATGTGTTATTTTAAATACTTATTTGAGGATGTGTTATTTCAAATACTTATTTGAGGATGTGTTATTTTAAATACTTACATGAACATATGAGTTATATTTAAGAATTCATTCTGTTGATGTATGAAAACCCCCAAATTATGAATAATTTTTAAAACATGAAACCCAAATGGCGGAGTTGTAAAATCTCAGATCTGGGGGGGGCGGGACCCAACATTGGCTGCCCTGTCACCAAGTGATACCTATTCGTCCGAGAAATACTTTGGCAGATCCAACATTGTGTTCTAATGAGTTGCTAAGTCATGGGATTATTTGATTTTTTTCCTATTAAAGTTTCAAATTTACTGCACGGCCAAAAGCTCTCTGCTTTGAATTTAAGTTTGAAAAAAAAGCAATTAGAAAGCGTAATACGTTATTTCACTCTTTGAATTTCTGAGATGAAAATTTTTATCATTTATTCTTTCAGTTTAGTGTATTTATCATCATACTTTTGTTGCTTTTCCTCGTAGCACTGTGTTGATTTTAAATCTTATGTCCATTAAACAAGCAGTATGGATGGGAAAAAAGAGAAGTAACCTCCAATGAGCATCCCATGATCCTTAGGAGCATGTCTGACAGCACGTTACTGAATTTACCACAGAGACCCATTGGCAAGCAATTTCATTCAGCTACGTACTTCCTTATCCGCTTTTCTTGATGCCATATAAGAAATCGACGATCAAAATAGGTTCCTTCACTGCTGCACCAATGGAGCTAAAGGGCTACAAAAAAGATTTGGGAGAAAATTTGGACTTTTTATTGATCACTGTTCAATAAAAGGAGAGAGATGTAACTTGTTTATTGATCACCCCTTTTCCCAATTTTTTAATTGACCATCTTCAATATAGCATGCTGCTAAAAGATGTTGGTTATGTAATAGTTTCTATTTAATTATGGTGTAGAGAAAGTTGGATTTTCAATGCATTTTATGATGAAATAATTAGTAATGCATTTACATTCCAACAATGATATTTGCCTTGATTCCTAATTGACACACAATCAGTTCTTGGTTCTTGATTTTCAATGTACAACCTACAGATTCAGTGACGAAATATACTCAAACAAACTGCGAAGCCAAAAATGCAGAATTTAGTGTTTAATATTCATGTTTTTCCCTAGCAGACAATACATTGCATTTGGACTAAAGCTCAGTGGGAGAGTGGTGAAATAGCAGTAAAGTTAGTGGATAGTGATAACAAAAGCCAAAACTTTTGCCTGTATGTATCAGGTTTAAGTGCAGTTAGTGCTAAAACATAACTATGTTCATTGTTTCATTTTCCATCTACGTGATATTGACCTCTGTCAACAAAGTTGAAAAGAGTTGAATACATTTTTGTGTCTGTTTATCTGTCTGTCCACACTCTATCTCTGAAAGAACTGGATGAATTTCCATGAAATTTTTAGAAGGGTGAATAATGAGATAAGGAAGAGGTTGTAAGAGTTTGGGGCAGATCAAGGTTTTTTTTCTGAATGATGTATTGCTTCAATTTTTTTTATTACATGTATATGCTCATGACTGTTCACATTATATCTCCAAAACTTATCCAATTCAATGACATTTAGGGGAAGGCTGAAACGTAGCCTATTGGAGAAGCAATTAAATTTTAGAGCGGATCTATGAACAATTATCTTCCTTTTGTCGTAATTACATATCCGATTCATATGATACAACCAAATTTCATGTTTGTCCAGAAGTTCTCAAAGAATTTCAATAAAACTTTGTGGCAGAGTGGACAATAGGCTACAGAAGAACTGGAACATTTTGGGGTGGATCCATGCACAATTACTCCCCTAATAATGGTATTGGCAGGGGTATGCCTTCTCTGGGTGTGTTCTAGTTATATATGTAAAGATTAGAATGAATGAAAATATTGATGTATTTCTTCAGTTCCACCCATGATATCATGGATTATATAAACAGACAGTTAGTTATATTATATCAAATGAAGTTGATGCTATTGGTGGGGCTGCATAGCAGACAGCACAGTATTATTAATAAGATCTGCCAAATATTTCTTTAAGAAAAATAATTTCCAATGAATTTCTATGTAAGCTTTAAGTATTTAATGTATGTTTATAAAATCCTACCTTAACATCATAAGTAATATAGTATATGTATATCATATCACAGGTAATATAGACAGCTAGTATTCAAATAACATGAAAATGAATTTCTTTGGTAAAACTACCTCCAATGTATATTTTCTAAGTGCTTTTATTTGGTGTATCATTTTACGTGTAATTATTAGAGTGAATGAAAGTTTTGACATAGTTGTTTATCAAATCTCTGATACCATGGCTTATATAAACAGCTACTTGAAGCATAAATAAATAAGTTGAAAAAATCCTAATGTGTTTGGATGATAAGTTTATGGTTATTCTGAGATGATCATTCTACTTTTTGTTGAAACTAAGTAATGAAGCTGTTACTTATCTCTTTTTTAAAGCAAAATGAGAACAGGTCTAGTTAGTCACTCTATAGAAACTGTCATGCAGCCAGCATTCTTTGTCAGCGTGCTGTGTTGGGGTTGATGAATTAAAAGATTGGAAAAACGGGTATCAATAAATAAGTGACTTCTTTCACATTTTGTCAGACAGTGATGGTAACTGGAGATAGTAGACCACTACATAGACCCAGGACAACAAATTTCTATGAAATCCTCAAAAGAAGAAGAAATCAAGCAAAGAATCCCTCTAGGGTGGTAAGCTCAACCTTTAAGAACAAGAAAATCCTGCTAGTGCTAAAAAGAAGGGTCTAAAACAAATGCATCCTCCAGATAGTCACCAATGAAGCAGAAACATGGACTCTAACCAAAAGATTTATCCTCCAACTGAGAACCATACAACGTGCACAGGAGAGAATCATGCTCAACATTACATGGAGTGATCATAAGACAGAACAGTGTATTTGAGGCAAAACAGGAGTCCTAGGTATCATAGAATCCATTAGAAAACTTAAATGGCAATGGGCTTGTCATGTGAGAATGGCAGACAACTGCTGGATATCATGAATCACAACGTGGATCCCCAGAGATCACATGCAAAACAAAAAAAAAATGTAAGATGGTATGACAAACTAGATAAGTTTGGAAAGTACTGGCTCCATGACTCCCTCGATAGAGAGGTCTTGTGAATTTTTGAGAAGGTCTATGTCCAACAACCGATGTCAAAAGGCTGCTGATGATGATGATTGAAAAGTCTGCAGTGATCAATTTAACAATTGTAAATTGAACCCCATACTAAAAATCTATTTAGGTGGAGTAATTTTCAATGACCAAAAATCTCTTTTCCTAGGCGAAGTAAGGAGTACATGACATACTTTTCAGCCCTCTAGCTCCATCGGTGCTGCATATACCTATGATACATACTTAACCAGCCAAACATAAAAACTAAAGAAACCTCTGTTGACAGTTTTTGTTGATGGTTTCTAATATCTAATACTCTACTCAGATGTTCACTGACATTTCAACAGTTGTTGTACGACACGTAAGCTCATTGCATATGTCATATTTGCTTCGGTGATCAGAACTGCAATATCTGGGTAGGTGTTGCGAGTAAGTTGCATTACCTGAGTGCTTTGTCGCTTTTTTTTCTTCACTGATGAGACGTGAAAAAAAAATAGGAAAGAAAGAAAGAAAATAGAGTTCTCAGAAGGGGGGGTGGTAACAATGCAAAGAATAGTTGGAAAGCCATGAAAAAAGGTGACAAAAAAATGACAGTCTGCTTTGCTCTGGCTGTTGGGCTTTTTCTTCCTCTTTTTTTCATTCTTTTCGGTATTTATTTGTGCAATTTTGTATCATTCCTGATGCTCCCACAGGGGGAAAACTTGGAGGGAGTCTCACAAGCCATTTAGTGTGAGTTCAAGTCTTACTGATGCTGTTAGAAAGCAGCCTTATGCTAGACTTGGTTCAAACAAATAAAGTGCTCAGAAAGTAAAGTAAACAATAGTCTTCTTATTTTGCAAGTTATTGAGTTGTTTTCTTGGAAATGCAATTGAATAAATAAAGTCCTCAGAATAGGATTGAAGTTAGCTTTCATATTTTGTTAGCCAGAGTGTGAATTTTCTCCTTGTAAATGCAGTTTGGAGTTACTGATGTCTTAGTCAAACAAACTCAAGCATTCATAATTGTACATTCATCAGAGTGTTGGTCTCGCAAACTTGTTCCTCACCTCAGAATTGTAGCCTTGTGTCAAACGTGACTTTGTCCAATAAATGCCTGCATTATCCGGTGTTAATGTGTCAGAAGATTCCGTTCTGATTGCTTCTTTTTTAAGTAATGCTCACCAGATGTTATTCCCTCTGCTGCACCTTTGTCAGCTTTTGAAAGGATCTAACAATTACTTATTACTTGAACAACTTTTTTACTTTGTACAGATTCAACAAAAGTAAGATTTTATATATTTTCCATCAAGTTTAGAAATATGAAACCTACAATAAATTTAATAATAATGTAGACACACCTTTCCACCAAGTTAGAACAATATAGCTCTTAAAACAAGCTCACACAAAGAGATTTGAATTGATAAACTAACGCAGATTCTCAAGTTAGCTAACCATTTTAGCTAAGAGCCCTTTAGCACCTATATTCTTGCTAACAACTACGTCTGAATGTTTTTTTATAAAAACAAATGCAAGAGACGCTATCTCATCTACTTTGTATTGTCTTGCAGGAGGTGTGGTCTGTCTCTTCCGCAGATGTAAAGTATACTTTAAAGCAATTTTCTCTACGTGCACATTTTAATCTCTCTATTCTATCAGGATGCTTTAATTACGTACGTTCATTATTATGTCTACTATCAATCATTTTGTATTATCAGTGTTCTGTGACAAGCAAGTTCCTTTTATTTCCCCAAGTTCATTTCTTTGTTCATAATTAGATGTTTATATTTTTATAGAAAATATTTCTTTTGTATGTATTTCCTTCGCATGTATTCTGCTGTTATATTTGACTAAGGTTATATCCAAGCACTGCTAAAAATACATACACTTCATTTTAATGGTGACCGTAACTGCTAAATTTCTACCAAAAAATATTTCTCAGAGAATTCATCTTCCAAGGCCAAACAAAACTGTTGAGAACTTTTCTCATTCTTAACAAGTATTCCTTTCTAGTTGTTGTATCTTCTGCTGCAGAGTTGCAACCCTGTGACCTTTTTTGTCTTATTCTCTTTCTAAGAAAACTACTTCAAGCATTTTCAGCTGTTTTTTTTTTCTTCAATGGTGTTCAAGCGCAGAATTTGGAATGTTCATATTCAGAGCAAATAGGCCCTCCCTACTTTGAAGATTGTCACAAACAATCTTCCATCTCTCTATTTTCTTAATTTGGCTTTGTGTCAGATTAAATTTAGTAAATATACACCCATTTAATTCCATAACCTGTTTGATGACTGGATTATATACTGCATAGTTCTCACTGGAGCTAGTGGTTAGTGTTTAAGCTCAGGTAAAAACTAAATTTTGAATGCTGATTTTCAACAAAGGTTGGCAGGCCTTCTTCCCTATTTTGAAAAAGAGCACACACAATCTTCCTTCTGAATCTCCGTTCCCCTATATTGAGTTAAGAAATATCTAAATTGATTTGCATGTGCTCTTCACTACAATTCTTTTAAGCTCATTCCTATACTTGTGTATTCACTCTTTACACAGGATATTTGAATCACATTAACATCAGCTCACATGAGACAAAAAATGGCAATATTATTTCAAATCTATTAGATGCACGTGATCACCCCTATAAAAAACTAACAGAAAACATGGCTAATGACTACTTTGCCTCAGAGAGATTTAAATACATGAATTCATTTCAGCAGTTAGTCACCCCTGAATCATTTACCAATGGTGTCTTCTGTTAACATCATTAGTGATTTACTATTCAGATATGTCATAACAAAGTAAGGTAGGAAAATTACCTGCTCACATGAATTTTGTTTTGGTAAATTATTTCCAGTTCATGTTGCTAGTTTGTTTTTGTTAGACATTATCCTAAATTCTCAAAACAAATGTAAATGTTTGTTCTGTTTTATAGTTAAATGGCATTAATACTATTTACTTTAAACTTCAAAAAGATTGCTTTTGATTGCATTGTGACAGCAGTCAGGTTAGTGTACATTTTTTAAAAATTCACCCACATTAGTGCATTTTTTATTCTAATGTTGAAGAAAATAAAGCAACATTCTTTTTTATCTACTATACTATCATATTTTAAGAAGGTAAAATTGTAACTCAAATGCAAAAGGAGACAGCAAACATTTTCAAAATTAACAACTTATTTGCATCAGCTTGGTTATGTTAGTCACTTTAATGTGTGACTTCCACTGAGGGAAAGAAATAGCCCTACAAGACTGTGATTCAAAAGTATTCAATTTTACAAAACAAATGGAGAAGAGAGATGAAAAGTGGATATTGTGTGAAAATCTGGAATGCAAGAGATGGTGGGGTAGGTGAAATGAATGATCACTGGTCATAACAAAAGCCAGTCTTCATCCAGAAAAGGTGATGCTGTGTCATTGGAAGTGAATATTTTAGTATGAGTTTTTCCCAGAGAACCAAACAATTGATTTGAACAAGTATTGATCCTAATCAAACTAACTGAAGGCAGCAATCAAAGAAAACCATTCAGGATCACCCCCAGACCAGGTAAACAAAGCAAAGTTTTCAGCCAAGTGTTGTATTCACTTTGAATATTGCAAGCTTTGTAAACTTGTTACATAAACATGTTCTGGATATCCATTCTTTCTGGTCTTTACAGAATTCACTCCTTCTATCATGGTTTGTCCTTTGCAAACCACAGCAGTTGATGGGAATGGATGAATGAGCTCATAGATGAACCACTCACCCATAACTATCTCTCAGGCAGTAATAATGATAAAAATGACTTCAGGTTTCAGTAGTCATATCAACTTATTTCATGGCACTTGTTATTATGCTACGATTTTCCATAGTCTAAAAACACAGAACTCAAGATGATTTCAGGCATTTTTTTATGAAAGGATGAAAGCATTTGTCAAAAATTGTGTGGAATAATGAAAAGACTTCATCTCAGAAAACTAAAAGCAAATGAATGTTGTTGAAGATTGCATTTAGATTTTGGGTATCGATGGTTCCTGTTCGAAGTAATTTTTGCAACCACATTTACAGATTGTGATAAAAAGCTGTAAAAAGATGAAGATATCTCTTGGAAACATTTCTCTTGCATTTATCTAAAGGCTGACTGCATTTCTAATTATGATTTGGCCAGATTTCACTGGGACTCATATTTCACCTGCTGCTTTGAACACACATTTATTTTCCCTTTTCTTTTCTTTTCTATGTCTTACACTGAGCAGGAATTTATAGGAAGCAAATTACTTGGATTTATCAGCTGTGCACACATTTTTATATGTAGTAGAATGTTTTGGCTTTTCCCCAGTGTTTTTTTCATATCATTCAACTTGAAGATTTGGCCAGAGACCAGGCCCTTTGACATCAGCCATCACATGGGCGAGTAATTAAATTATTCATTATGCTTAACAAGTATCAGTTTTCTCGCTGAGATACCCTGGCTAAAAACCAAGTTATCCTTTTGAACGTATCCCACCAACATTGATGTAAATATACGTGTGTGTTTTTATATATATATACATATATATATATATATATATATATATATATATATATACTAGCTGATACCCACAAAATATGATTTGATTATTTTTGTACGGTTTGACACTAAGGAGCTTAAAACTATTTTATTAAGTAATCTATATCTAATAATTCATGTATTCTGATTCTAAGTTTTTAAAGTCTTGACTCAACTTAAACTGTTTTAAAAGCTGACCAGTCATAAAGTTAAAGCCAAAATATTATGTAAGAAATATCACAACTGATAGTGTACGATATGAAAATAGTCATAGTAAGAAACTTATTTTATTAAAATGATAACTTAACATTACAAAAGTTGAATATTATTTTATTAAAGAATTTAGGAAGAAACTATGGCCAAATTTGTTGAATCTGGCTTTTTTAAAAGGCCATGAACCTTTTGGTATTTAAATTTTAATCAATTTTGACTTTTGTTGCAATAGTATCTTTGATAAATTTTTTTTTTGGTGTGTTCTAACAGTATTATGATATTTTTTGGCTACTTTTGTGAGTTTTTGACCTTAAATGTCTCTAAGTATACAGCAACTGTGCATCCCCCTTCCTGTCTGGCAGTCCAGCAATTGGATCACTCACTAAATCACTTTTTCTTTCTTGAACTCTCTCATTAACATAATGATCTCCTCCTTTTCACACAGCATTTCTTTTTTTCACATAATAGTTGTTGTTATGACAACAGACTATCACATTCTATTACTATCCTTTTGATAAGATATAACTTATTTCATTACAACAGTTGAAAATTATCTTATTGAAAAAAAATCAGAAAATCTGGCTTTTTTAAAAAGAATTTGACCATGAACATTCTGGTTTAGCCATATTTAATGAATCTGGTCTTTTTGAAAAACATCAAAATAAAACATATGTATATATAGCTTTGATCTTTTTCACTTGGACCAATCCATTATAAGTTTGAGGTTATAATAGGACTGGACATTGTAGGATAATTTTACAATTAAACACTAATTTGCTTGTATGGCTTTTATATATAGACATGGATATATGAGCATATAAGTAAATTGATAATTCCAAATCCTTATGGTGTAAAAAGCATTTATTTTATACAAAAAACATTGATTTTTTCACTATAATTTCCTTCTTTGTCAATGCTCTCAATTCAGTGGTGAATGTTATTCACATAGTTTATACTGTGAAAATTGGATGTAAAAATTGAGCTTTTAACCATGTATCAGGCTACAGACTTGTTGCTCCACCCTTATGAATATGTACATTCGTATATATGATGAATGGCTTGGCTTCCCAAACAAAGATTTTTGGAAGGATTTTCCTCAGCAGTAGGACCATAGATGACACTGCATGTACATCAATAAGTCGTAGTGCAATGATGAAAATGTATTTATTTTGCACAACAATTACTTATTTTTCAACTTATCCTTGTCAGTGCACTTAACCCAACCCTACTCAATCAAGTTGATTGAACATTATACAGTAAAAATTAGTGTATATATAGGCGGTCTGTGGCTTGTGGTTAGTTTGGATTGTAAATATGTGTCAAGTACCCAGAGATATCAACATTCTTGTGTGGTAGGTTATATTCATGTCTTTCAGATGGGCTGGATTGTAATTAATTAAAATTTGAGTTGTGGATACTTGAAGTCAAGCAGGATGTATTCCATTTAAGTCGTGCCAATGTCAACTGCTGGTGCACCAGAGAGATGTTTAATGTCTGATTGTATGAATCAAAGCTTGGGTCAATGACCCGAGCTTAAGAAAGTTTATGCAATAGGGGAGTAGTTGTTATTGCTTTCAGACAATATCAATAGGTTGAGCAAGGCTGGATGCTGTTAGCTCTGTAGGGGTGTAGCAATTGTACATACACGGGGGTCAACCAACTAGATGAATATATGTATGTATGTATGTATGTATGCTTGTAGGCTGTGATTAACAGAAATGTACTTTAGATAATTTTTTGATAGATTTTTTGAATACACTCAGGTTGGTGTTGGATCTATGCAATAAAATGCTGAGTAGAGTTGTTTTCTATTTCGTGTGTGAAGTCTCTGGTGGGTTCAACTGAGTTAAGTTTTTGTGTTAGGGTTGTTAGGTTTATACCCTATGGTTATATCAAGTGGATGGCATCTATGTATCAGAAATGGTGTGTATTTTCAGGTATAATGCATTTAAAAGGGCTGGATCTTAAAAATTCTAAATAAAGGCATGCAAGCATTCCACTTAGAGGTAGCCGAATTTTTGCTTGTAAAATTTGTGGTTGAGAGAAAAGAATCATAGATTTGTACAGTGTGTGCAAATTTAATTAGTCTGTCTATGGCTACTGGTTGTGTCTTTTTTTTTCATAATGTAATTTTAGAGGAGGGTTGAGCGTTTTTTGACCAGCATATTTATATGGAGAAATTTGAAGTAATGTCTGTAGGGATTATGATCTCTAATAAGGGAATTAGAACTTTAGCTCAAGGGAGTGCTCTGATCTTAGACAGGGGGCCTTTGAGTGACACCTTGATCCAAGATGAAAGCACAGATACTCTCATCCTCAGCATAAGTGCTGATCTATACATTAATTATCCCATCATTTCTTTATGGGTATTATGCTAGAAAATGAACAATCTACTGTTGTCTAAGATTTCTATTATCTTTTTTCATTTTTTTTTCTCTTAACGTTGAGGAAACAAATTAATCATTCAGTCGAATACATGATATTGGTATGAAATGAGCTCTTTTTTCTCAAAAGCAAATCAACCTATTCAACTCATAAGCTTGTTGTTTTGAGCTGAGCGCTCTTTTGCTATACACTGTAAGATGTTGATGACAGAGGTGACACAACCCTCATGCCCCCACATGGCAAACCATCAAAAACATTTCAGTAGTTGATGAAAGAAATTTTTTTTCAATAATTTGAGCTTTTACCCTCAGGTGCTCTGGCCCAGGGTGTCTGATGGCACAGGGGCTTTCAGCTTGAAAGGGTTGAAAATGATGGTACTGTCACCGATGCAGCCATTTGAAAATAACGTCTGCAGCTGTTGGTGCTCACTGTGCTACTTCCAGTTGTGTTGATAACGTTAATGTGAATCAGATAATGCCTTTTGAAATGTAAAACTTTGTTTGCTGACTTTTGTGCATCTTTCAAACAAGTTTTAGAGACCATCAACCAAAACTGTCAAGATAGGTTTCTTGAGTTTTTGAGCTGATCTTGTTGGCTGGGTGGCTTTGTATGTATATATCAGGAACAAAGGCCATACCAATGGAATTAGAGGACTGGAAATTTAAACATTTTCTCCTTATGTATGCTAAAACGTTTTTTTTTATCATTTTCTGAAAATTCCAACCCTAAATAGCTTTTTAGTGGGGGGCTCAATTTGCAATGTAAGCTTATGCTAAATCACTCCTTTGTTTGTTTGGCTGTACACAGGTTTTTTTTTTATTTGAACCTCTTTTAGTGATCATTGGCCAGCAAAAAGCAAGAGAAGTGACTTATACATTGATCACCCTCAGCACTGCATGCAGTCAAAAGACACTGGTTGCATGACGGTTTCTATTGGGTGATTAACCCAATCTGTCTTTTATCTAGCTGATTTTCTTGGTTGATGACATTAAATCTGCAGCGCCAACTTGGCTGCATTATTATCATTTGCCCTCAGTTAAAGGTGGCACTTGTATGTTTGATTTGGAAGAAGATAAGATGTAAGAGCCTCTGTTGATGCAAGGATGTCTTCTAGTCATCTAGAAGAACTTTTACATTGTTTTTAATGAAAACACATGCACACACCCATATTTGTGTGTGTGTGTATATCTTGTAATGTGTAAATGTAGAAGATAATACTCATTTATATATATATATATATATGTATATATATATATATATATATATATATATATATATATTTATATATATATATATATTTATATGTTTGATACATCTTTCATTAAAAATAACAGACAAGGAGCATCTTTTTAATCTGTTAGTAATCTTTTCTTGTTTTTGTACAAGTGAACGGATCTTTGGTTTCTATGAATATAGATATTTTCCAAAAGATAAAGTTCTTGGCAGCACAATCTGCCCTTATCAATATCAGGTTGAAGTTGTACTGTTCAGTCTCATAGTAGAGTTGAATCTTGTTTGAGGATATTTCCACTAATTAATTCACTAGAAGGTAATGCTCCCATTCGCAAAATACTTGTACATAATACTCAAATATTATGTAAAATTAATTGTATTAACAGAATGCAAATAATAGATGCCCACATATAACAATAAACCCTTTAGCCAAAGTACTGCTACGTTGAATGTATTTAATTATGTATCGTGTTATATACACAGAAATTAATTTTTTCTTCCTTCTGTCATGGAGCTTTCTTTACATAATTTTCTCCTCTGGCTTAGCTTTCATTACTTAAATTCTATCTTCAAGTTTTTGTTCTGTTTTTTCCTCTGGTTTGATTTACACCTACTGACAATCATGGTCATATAATCATTAACTCTTATTCCAGCAACCTCTTGGATCGGGTAACTCCTTTAATCCAGTAACCCTCCTAATTCAGCAACCCCTAAAAACTCGATTTCCTGTTGTTTACTATTCACTATTTTGGTGACAGCTACTGCTCAGTTGGTTGATTGATTTTCAAATAATCATTCAGTTACTTGAATATGTTTGATAATTGAAAAAACTCTTCAAAACAAGAAGAAAAAATTCTCCTATACTTACACACAATCAAAAGATGTCACTAAAACACCAAGAGTAAAAACATTCAGCAAGTAGCAAACTGTGAACATGGTGAAAATGAAATAGTGGAAAAATCCTGATATTGAGAATGGCAGTTTGAAAACCGCTTCATCTTTTGGAAAATAATTATAAGTATTTATATATGTTTATTTCAATATATGTGTGTATGCAAACCTATTTATCAATGTATTTATGTATCATATTAAAGCTTGTATGTATACCTTTGAAATTAGACATAACAGATGATGAACTTTGACCTTTGACATTGAGGAAGGCAGACATAGAATAAGGTTATGTTTGGAGTCTGGGAAGGCTTGAAAAATTTTCCATATGAATGAATGGTTTTTCGTTTTATGTCATTTCAGATAGCAGGAGAAAGTGGAGTTGTATAAAACACACTGCAAACTTTCAATAAGCGAGAGATATCTGTATACATATCTATACACATGCATCCATGTAGTTTTCAATATATATATATGTATATATATATATATGGCCATTGTTTTCAATTTATAGATTTTTGCTCCTCCCCACAGGCTGCTTCATATATTTTGCTATGTTCAAGTGAGTGTTTTGGCGTTTTTTTTTGTTTTTTGAAGATATCAAATACATTGGTCCTTCTGTGTCATTACGTCATGTTTTCAGTTGCTTTTCAAGAATTTAGCATCATTGTATGTTTCAATTTTCGATATAACCTTGTTTTCATATCTATGAATATATATATATATATATATATATATATATATATATATATTTCAAAATATTGAGCACTATCACAGTAGGTGAAGAAATGACATATATACATGTCTGTGTATGCATATAGGCACAAATTTGTAGTCAAATTGTCACCTCTCTTCTTTAAGTCTCCCTACATCCATTGCTTGTTTTAACTGCCTACTAACAGTTCTAAATCACTTGAATTCTGAGATGAAGTATACTTTCATCATCAATTTTTGGCAAGATTTTTCTCTATCTTATTATTGCTGTAGAAAAGTATTGCAAATAATTTTACAGTAGAAATATATTGAAATTCAAGAAGAAAAGGATTATCAATAGAAATGAATTGATACAAATGTTACTGACCTAATAGCAGTGGCATTGCAAGAAATCTCAGGGGCCTGGGGCAAAAACAGTACCCTTGGGTAGTTGCACTATATACTGCGGTTGCCTAATCATTAACCATCAGGCAACATAGGCTAGAGTAAATTTTACAACCTTGACACCTGCATCCACGGCCACTGCTTCCTCTTGCTACACTTTTACCAAATAGGGCTATTTAATTATTTCATTACCTATGTTAAAACAGTTGTATTACCTGTAACAAAGTTTGGGTTCAAAAGATGTATCCCATAAGTCCCTGGGTGTTTTTCAGGCAAACAGAAGTAACTTGATAACTGTCCTAGTTATTTATTACAAATATAGAAGCTGCATTAGTTTTCAGGAGAATTTTTTGTACTGTTCCATCAAGTTTTATCACATGATTTCAATCCGTAATCTCTGATCTTAGACTAAAGAATTCTTCTGAATGTTAGTAGATGCCTTACTGAGAACTGAAGACAACTTATGGTATCATTGCAAACATCTCTGACTCGACGAGGGTGTCTGATGCTAAATTCTCCATTTGTGTCACCTAAGTATAAGTAAAGTGCACACTCTTATCACACTGTAGAAATGGATAGTTCCTTGCATTTCTTTCCAGCTTGCTTTCTATTAGAAACCACCAACCCAAACTGTCAACATAGGTTTCTTCTGTTTTTAAGATGATTTGAATGTTTATGAATCATACATACAAACCCCACCAATGGAACTAGAGGGATGAAGATTTTAAACATTTATTCATTATCATTTATCTAATTTGTGATAACCCTTTCTTTATTTTTGTTCTTTCAGGTAAGGCTCTAAAACATTATCTTGCTGAATAACTGACCTGAAAGACCAAGGTATGTCTATCAGTTTCAAAGATTTTTTACTAAACAAAACTTTTTTGATCTTTCATATTGTCTAAAACTTTAAGAAGACTCATTGGTTCAGACAATCTAATCTCTTCTTTAAGAAGGCCATAAATTGAATTATTCTGAGGGTATCAGGGCATGCCTTGCCTTTATTTTCAGAAAGAAAAAATACCCCAGGGGATAGAGAGAGTGACGCACATGCTCATAGATATTGCTGCACAAACTATGACCATCTCAGTATTTGTGTTCTTTAGAATATAAGATACAGGAGAATTCCTAACCCAGGTACATACTACGGTATATATTGAAGCAGTCCCTGCCCCTGTTGTTCTAAAAAGGATGAAAATATGATGTTGTTAGCCTTATTTTTTAGTTGAGAATGTCTGCTGTTGACTGCAGAAAAATTCAGTTATGTAACCTATAACCCAGTGGTTCTCAAAACTGTGTATCGCAGCGTAATAATTTGCTCTAGCTGTCTCCAAAGTGTGCCACGTAAATTTTTCCAAATATGCAAACATCTATTTTGAGCCTCGAGCATGTCTGGTATAGGTTTTATGTCTTCCCTGCCCACCACAGAGTTGCCAATCTAGTTGTTTTATCACTAGATTTTGTCAGATCTCAGCCTTTTTAGAGACAGAGGAAAGAAAAAGGCCTGATGAATGTGTATATCAGTTGGATATAAAGGTTTTGTTCATTGACTACAGAAATGTTTGTTTAATTCATTTCATTCTTGTGGTTAATGTTCTGCATAACGAGAATACATTCCTTTGTGTTCCGTTATATAAAACTATAACCTCAGAAGAAGGAACAGTTCCAAACTTTAAAGATTTTGGTTTTCAGGCAGTCATATTTTGACAATTTTCAATCTTTACATCATTTTGAGTGGTTCCTGGAAAGTTACAATTTAAGTTTTCAGATAATCTAACATTCATTGGTTTCTTTTTTACTAATTTTGGTAGATTGTTCTTCTACCAAAATTGCTGAATTTGGTTTGAAACATGAAACTTGACAACTTGATCCATGAATTATTTTTTCTCTTGTTGGAAAGATTTTATAATCTTTCCAGTTTTCTCTTATTAGATAATAATATATTCATAGCTGTGCATACCTGCATGATTTTACATGTATATCTGTAGCATCCAGAGAATTTTTTCATTGGTCATATTGCATTGTAATTAAGTTTTATGTGAGTTCTCTTTTGATTTATGTCAATGATCTTCTTAGTTGTAATCAGTTGTGATAAAATGGGTGGAAAGGGGGGGGGCAGTTTGACATATTCAATTTGGCAACACTGGATTTCAAAATTCAAATATTGAAGAAAATACTATTGAAATTGACAATGAATTCAAATAAATTAAAATTTAATATGAATTTAAAAAAATGTAAATTAGTCTGATTAGTCACTCAGTGGAAACCATATCCTTTAACACCATGGGGCAATCAATTAAAGATTTTGGATGAGGGTTGATCAATGAATAAGTTACTTCACTCACCTGTTGTTGGGCAGTGATCAATGAAAAAGTTTTAATTTCCACCCACACTAAAAGCCTATATTGGGTTTTGCAGAAACAAACTATTTTTCCTAGACATATTAAGGAATAAATGTATAAAGTTTCAGCCTTCTAGCTCCATTAGTTCAGCCTGTAAGCATGATGCATATATATACATATATATATAGCTGGTCAGCCAGCCAAACTTGAAAACTAATGAAACTAGTGGTAGCCACACTAAGTCATGGAACTTGAAACAGAAAGGAAGCTTGAGGGTACAGCTCTTGAAATATTACGATAATGCCAAGAAAAATAAGAAAATTGATCTGAAAGAAACAATGCATAAAAGTAACAATATCTCATCTGGGAAATTCTGACGAAAGAGACCGCATAAAACTTTGAAATTTTTCATATTCTATTGTATACCTAACTCAGCCAAGGAGTTGTTTTGGCTCGATTTTCTTATTGTTATCTTTGGCCGATCCATTCTTTGGCTTTCCCAGGCGTGCAATCAAAAAAGAAGGAAGTCTGTCTTTCAGCTTGTTATTTTCAAAAAAATGCATTGATGAATAATGTCTAAAAAATGAGACCCCAACCCTAATTCTTGTTGTACAAAATGTAAGCTTGAGGAAGATATCAAACTGAAACATTGTGCTAGCAGCAACAACAATAAAAATGGTTCAAATGACTCTTGGAATGATAATGGCTCATCTCAAAATTCCAGAGGATATCCTTACATTCAGCCAACTTTGTTTGGAAGGAAAAAAAGCAAGTAATAATCATACTTTAATGAAGCTTCTGATGGAGATTCTTTCTTGAACATTGACTTCTAAAGTGTATCTTTGTCTTATGGGCCATAAATGATGTTGAGCAAAAATCAAAAGAAGTTAATGAGGTTGAGAGAAGAAAAAATTTCAAAGAAATCTGACGTGAATGTTTCTGTGATAAAGGAAGAAAGAAAAGAAGCGGTGATAGGCGTCTTCTAGAATTTCAATGTTCATGTTTGAATGTGTAAGTTTTTTTTATAAGTTTATTTTTATTATTCTCCATGATTATTCAACTTGGCAGAAAAAAAAACCAAATGATGCCATAAAAATTCACGGTTACAAACTTTTATACTTAAAATGTTAATGTATTCCAGAGAAAGAGTGTTTTGATTTTCTGTAGTTCTTATAATAGTTTTCATGTGTTGATTGCTCTGCTTTTGGAAGGCTCATCAGATGGAGTCTTCCTTTTGGAAAATGGATTCAGATTTTTTTGTTGCATAGATTGAACATTTGATCTCAAATTTTGTCTTCATAAGAAGCGATCATGCAAAACTGTCCAAATAGGTTTCTTCAATTTTTAAGCTGGTCAGGTATATATGTATACATATATGTATGAGTAGAATGACAATAACAGAAGATTGTTTAAGACAAATTTTAACGTTTCACTCATTTCGAGCTTTGTCCAGAAATTAAGGTGCTGCTAGAAACTGGTGTTTATATCGTTGGACTGTGAATTTATGGGTGTGCAGGTAGATCGTGTTTGTGGTAGACTTAGTGGTGATGTATGTGTTCCAACCCAAGAGAAATCATCAGCTGGACTTCTGGTTATCTACACTGCTAAAATTATCAGATGTTATATGTATATATTTTAGTAGGAGGTTCATGCCTTAGTTACTTGATGGAGCTCAAAATGAGAATAATGTTGAAATGAAGTCTTGGATAGTCCTCCATTAATGTCATTTTACCCACATACTTTTGGATTAACCAGTGATCCATACTGATATATTCATCATGCATGTATGTATGGCATATATTGGCCATACAAATGGAGCTGGAGAGGTGAAAATATAAACGTTCACTTGTTATACGTCTAAAAAAATGGTCCTTTTAAAAAAAAAAAAAAACTCCTCTTTAGTAGGTTTGAGTGGGGGTAGGGGACCAATTTGCAATGTAAGTTTATGCTTAATTGGTCTCTTAATTTGTGTTTAGTAATTCAGACTTATGGTAATCACTGCCCAATAAAAGATGAAAGAAGTAGCTTATTGATCAATTTTCAATTGATCATCTTCAACAGGGCATGGCGCCAAAAGATATTAGTGATGTGATAGTTTCGTCAGAATTCAACTATGTGTCAAGCTACAGACTTATTGATCCATCTTTAAATCTACAACATTAGGTTATCACATGATCTAGCCTGATCTTATATATGATCTTATATATATATATATATATATATATATATATATATATATATATATATATTTCTTTTGATTGATGTTGATGATGTAGTAACTTTAATTGTCATTTGTAATGATTGCCTTGTTCTATTCATAACATTTTTTCAAGCAGATTAACTATCAAACAAACCTATTCAATTCATTGATTTCACAAAGTGTATTGACTATTTTTGAAATTTTGAGGTGGAGTCTTGTTCATTATTCCACTCATTGTTCAAGCCAGTATCTTCATATTTGATGTTGGAAGTTCTGAAGTTTTTTTCATACACATTTTCAAACTAGCATCCTCATAATAGTTTGAAATTCTGAGATTAAATATTTTCATATCGCCATTATGGTTGACTGTTCATGGTCAAGTGATGAATTCTTTCTTGTTATTAGAGTATTGTCACTGCCACTCTGCACTTATTGCCAGTAATATGACAAGATATTCATACTGTGACAGCCCAATCAAACATGTTATACTAACATCCTCTTTAGTTAATGGAACAAACCTTACCTAACCTATACATGTGTGTATGTGTATTTTCATCAACTTTTATTCCTTGGCATATCAATATTCACATTTTCTTACCTCACACATCTTCAAATCTTTTTAATGGGTAAAACTTGATCTGTGGACCTCCACGAATATATTCATTTGAATAACTCATGGAATCATGATAATACAATATCTCTGAACTTCTTACAACAGTTGCAATGTTGAAGAATTCATTGGCAAAAATACTATGATTGAAGTAACAAAAGAAAATCTTATCAGACTAATGACAACATTTTTTTGTTATTTTGTCATTACTTTCTGTTATTACTTTGTTTTTGCTCCATTTGCTTTAGTTTTAAAGGCTTATCATTCTTGGACGTTTCTTCTGATCTTGCAATCACTTCATCTAATGAGGCTTGACAGATTATACGGGGATTCTCTCCAGCTTCTCAGGTTAATTGGAGATGTGAGACAATTTTTTTTGCTGAAGATGAAAAGTTCTGCTCAAAATAAACATCCATTGACTGCTGAGTCTGCTGCCTTTGATTCTGTATCTGGAGTTATTTTCAAGAGAGACTCAATCAGTCGGCCATTTTGTGGATCTGGGTCTATTTCTAACTCTTCTGGAATGTTCTGTCACCATTCTCTCTGATGACAAACAAAAGAGAGTGAATCCAAGCAATTATCTTCCTCCCCAGTATTCACACTCATGAAGAAAGGTGGTGGTGGTGGTGGTGGGGTTGTCTAAATGGGTTTGCCAAGGTTTCCCTGTTAGATGGATCACTCTGAAGCTATGAAATACTAAACCCCCTTCACCTGCAGTGTTTGCCATTTTTGTCTGTTTGGTTCCCTGCTAAAATCTAACAGAACCATTATTCACTGATTTTAGTCACTGCTTTAGAACCTGTTTTCAGGGATATTTCCGAGTGTTGTAACTATTCTGGGTTCTTCTTGTAAAACAATTCATGAAGGTAAAAAGTTTCATTTGGGTGTTTAAAATGGTTACGTTCTCATACAAATCAACTTATAGAAGAGCTACACACTATTGTAAGACAAGTTATTTTATCAATGGCAATGGACTGATAGCTTGCTTTACAATTATATTTTTTAGTATGATAGAGCGGTCTGGTAAATCTTGGAGTAGGTTTATGTCCAATGCCAGATGATTTATTTATTAGAATGATATAAGCCTTTACATGGCTGAAAGATAAATTTTCATAGATGTTTGAGACTTATCAACTCGACTCAGTTGATTGAGCTGACTACTAATCACTTGGTCATGATTTCAAAATTACTGTAGGAAAATGGTAATTTTATAAATATATTTACTCATTAGAATAGAATTAGAATAAGCCCTAATATATTTCTAAAAAAAAAATTGTAGATATTTAGGACTTGACAATTTATCCCAGTTGGTTCAAGAACTGCTTACCAATCAATGATTTTTGATAAACTTTGAAGAGTTTACTTCCCTAAATTTGGCGAGGATTGTTCTTGTTCTGTTTACCTTAGAAAAAGAAAGTCACTTACAGAATTGGACTGGAGTTTGGCAACATACATTTCTACATGATACTAGATGATAAAACTCTACCCAGATATTGAAAATGGCTGGTTGAACTCTTGAAATATGGACTGATAGTTACATTTAGTTGCATGAATATTCATAGGATGCCATCAACAGTTTTTGTATATGTATGTATGTTACGCTACAAATCTGTGTGTGCGTATGTATAAGCATTCAGGATATATGTTCCCACTGACAATAAAGACATTGAAAATGTACACATATGTAAGTGTGTATATATTTAAATATATGTTTATATCTGTGTATGTATGCATAAAAATGTGTGTATGTATATATATTTATGCGTGTATATATATATATATGGGTGTATATATGTATGCGGGTGTATGTATATATATATATATATATATATATATATATACATATATATATATATATATATATATGAGAGTGTGTGACAGCATAAAATTTGTATGTGTGTATGATAACAGCTAAATAATAGTGGTCAGGGTGACAGGCTGTCTGGTTTGAAAGGATATAATGGAGTTATGCCTTGAACCCCTGCTAAGCATAACTTGAATAACAGTTGTAAGTAAAGACTGAAATTAATTATAGGTGTAAGAGGGAAAAAAAATTCATTAGATATAAATTAGGGTTGAAGTCAGATGGTGCAGAGAGCCTGGGGGCAGTTTTGAGACTATGTTATAAAGGCAGCTCAGCTGGGGTACAGCCATGACTGATGCAGGAAAACTTAATTAGCTGTGATGAATGGCCAAGTGAGGATTGAAACTGGAAGATAGGAAGGAAGAAATACAATTAACATGTCATTATCGCAAAAGTTATAAGCAATGAGAGGCTGATACTTAATGCTTATCAAATAGACACTTCCCTTTCATACTCAAGCTCAGTCTTTCTCCCTCCACCAGTCTCACTCTCTCTCTTTCTCTTGTATTTTTCAGAACTACTATATTTTTTCAATGTGCAATCAAGCAAGCTTAGACAACAAAACAGAAACTTCTTTTACACTAAAGAGGGAATTTATTTTATTTTTTCAACATCTGCATATGCAAAAAATATGCAAAAATATTTGTATAGTTGACTATACAATAGTACTGCCAAAAGTTTTCTATCTTTTCGACATTGGAACCAAACATTTGTTCACTTGTTCAAAAACTAGAATAACTTACTAAAAATTAAATAGATGCCCCTTGTTTGACGTGTTTAATGAAATATATACGAAAGAAAAATTGCTGCCAAAGTACTCGACATATATATATATATATATATATATATATAGTTATGTCACCATATTTTGGGGCAGGGGGAATCAATGGATAAGTTTCTTTTCTGGCCTTTTGTTGAGTTGCGTAAACTTAAACTTACTTTGCAAATTGAACTCCCCGCTAAAACACTACTTAGGACGTGAAGTTTTTAAAAACAACCTTTTTTCTAGACGCAATAAAGGATTGATGTTGGAAATTTCAGCTATGTGCATGTGTTACTTACATACATATATACTTTGCCGGAGAGACTGCTTGAAAACTGAAGAAACCTATTTTGACAGTTCTGGTGACAATACATATATATAGAGATATATATGTATGTATGTATGCAAACGCATACATACAAAGGTGAATGAATGAGTCTGTCATCATATTCTTGTAGTGTAGGCCTGAAATATTTGAGGAAAGCCGAAAACCATGTCAACTGAAAAGTAATGATAAAAACAACTCATTGGATACTGAGAGCGACTTTCAGACAATATTTACTAAATCAGGAATATCTGGAATGTTTTGTTGATGCAAAAGTTCAAAATATTCTAAAATTAGGACTTGATTGTTTGGTCATCAAATTAGTATCCCTTATGACATCATTCATTATATTTGATTATAAATCAAGAAAAAGGATGGACTCTGATCAAAAACTGCTAGGCTGTATATGAAATTTTGACTATGTTTGTCAACATTATTTCCTGTAATGAAAGTATTTCTCTCCAAATGAGTTTTCATGTTAATCTTCATTAAAATAGATAATCATTGCATCAAAAAAAGAAAAATATATAAACCAAAATTTAACAGAATTCATTGTAAAATAGAAAACTTATAAATATATGTCTGTAAACTTTGTAAAGTCTGCTTTCTTTCTCTTTTTCTTTTTTCCGTTCTCTATTTTTTCTCTTTTCTTTCACTTTGTTTTTTTATCTCGAGAATTGATTTAAAAAAGGAATAATAACATAACATAGTGTGACGTGAAAAAGAAGAAATCCTCTTTTTTTGCCCATTCTCTGTATAGTATCTTCCTGTTTCTATCAGCACACTCTCTCTCTCTTAATATCCTCCCCTCCAATTAAGATAACAACTTTCTTTCTTACTTGGAAATGCTGTCTATCTTTTTTTAATCACTCTCTCTTTGGGTTACTTGATTCCTTAAAAATGCTATTAATCAATTCAAATATGGTCTTAATATGAAATTTTCCTGTTCTTAGAAGTGCTGCCTCATGTCATAGCTAAAAACGATTCCAGTTTTGATCCGCAGCTCATGATAGAAGAAAGTGTCTACTGACTGTTCACAGGGGTGCAGAAGCCTGTGCAGTCAGCAGGATTGCTACAAATGAACAATGCAGGTAGTCCAGGAAAACCAACATCAGTGAACCTTCACTGCTGCCACCATTCTGTCCGAAGGTTTGTGAATGGATTATTAAAGCTCAGATTTCAAAAGCAGCAAAGAGCTTAGTGGACTTCTGAGAATCTTCTGAGATTTCCTCAGGATTGTACAAAATATGGTGCTGAAAACTTTTGCATCATTCAAAAAGTTGAGAAAGGTCAAATAACTTGTTGTTCAAACTGTAGTGTTAACAAGAACCATGAGTTCAATGATCATCTCTGACCATTGGAGCAGAAGGTGGAGGAGGGAGAAGAAGAGCAAGTTGTTTTTTCCTTTTGAGTCAATTGTTTCTCATAATTGTAAAATATGTAATATGGCAATATTCTGCTAGATTTCTTTTTCAAATAGAAAATAGTATTTTTTTTTTGTTTTTTTGACCATTTTTGGCCTTAATGCAGACCTTGAATATTCTATTATGACACCATTATCAGCTGGTAAAAAAATTGATCAGAATAAATGTTACACCTTTTTGAAGACATTGCACCTCTTCCTTCCTATTTCCGTTGTTCAACATAACTGGGTCTGAATGACCAACCGATTGGAACACATCTAATAGAGATGTGTGGACGCATCTAAAACCAACAAGGATGAGGATGCTTGTTCTAATGACTTATGGAATCCAGACAACAACTCTGAATTTGTCAATATATTCCAGGTATGATACTCAGATGTTGTTAAGTTTCCGAAAAACTCCAAGTCCTGAAATAAGGTATCAAAACCCGAGTGTGAAAAATTGGAATTTAGAGCAACTGCTTGAAAACATTGTGTTGCAATGCTTTTTTAGCAAACTATTGATTATGTGTTAGTTCTTGATTCTAGTCTGGTATGAAAATTGCTGAATCAAGGAAATATCTAGGTGGGTTATTGCACTCTGGGCAATACTCTAACGTCAGTATTATTCAGAGAAACAGATGCACTTATCTCCTCTGTGTTATTTACACCCACTTGCCAAGGAATAACAAGCTTTCTTGATTTCAAAGTCAACAAAACATATCTTTCTAATATTTACTCTGTCTCATCCAAAAGTCATTTGTTTGTTTGCTTTTTCATAGCAGCAAAGAAGAAAAAACCTTTTTAACTGCAGGAATCATCATATTTACAAATAAATCATCCTTGTTTCTGGCTCCGGGATCTTTTCTGGTTGTTGATTCTTTCATTTACGACTGCTTATAGTGACTGATTTTCCAGATTTTTGCATTAACCTTTTCACAGCCAACAGCAGCTTTCATTAAATTTCTTACCAGACTGTCATATGTAATTCTATACTACCACAATGCAGTTGTATTTGATAACATTCAAAGGGAAAAAAAACTGTATTCATCATTTTGTTTGGTGAGCCACTAAGTGCTACCAGTAACTAATATTTATAATTTCATGGCCTTTTTGCTAACAGTAAATTAACCTCACAATCGTTTCACATCAATGTTTTTAATACTTACTTTGTATTTTGTTGCTTTTCATCACAACTTTTCTTGGTGGTCTATTCCTCTGCTGAAAAATAGCTGTAATACTTGAAAAAAAAATGAGATGAGAAATCTTCATTATTTGGGCTGTGCTTATTCCAAAGGTGCATGTTTGAAAGGAACTGGACTTTATGATGAATGGAGCAATCTGCCATAATAATCATGTAAAATAAATTTCTGTCCCTTATTTGAAACAACTGCTTCATTTAGATATTTTAGATCTAATTTTAGATCAAAAATCTATAATCTGCAATTTTTCTTCCATTATCTACTGGATGGCCAGTTGTTGAGTCATCTTGGTGAATACACACACCAACACAGAGATCAATTCAATTACAGTTGGATTACCAATTTTATCACAAGTTTTCATGAGTTTCTCCATCTTTTTTGTTGTTGTTTTTTCATCATACTTATTAACCAATTTATTCTTGTGCCAAAAAATCATCAGTGATATTCTGAGGTTGTCTTATGTCTATCTCAGTCTAGTACTGTTGATTCATGAATATGAGATTTATTAGTCGAGAACTGGTTATATGGCTTTGGTGTAACTTAACAAACAGGGAGGACCTCACTGCGTATGTATGAACAGATGCTCTCCCTTAGGGTTTCTCAGTTGACAGCGAGATGCAATTGAGTGAACTTACTTACTGCATGACTGTTGCATTTTAATAACTGAGCAAGTCATTCTATACGTTTCATAAAAAGTTTTTTGGCAGAATATTGCATCATCTAGGGTTTGTCAGCCCCCAACAGTCTTGATTTGGCTCCTTGTAACTTCTGGCTTTTCCCAGAGAGATTTCAGGCCATGGATGAGATTAAGGTTCGCTGACTAAGATAGTGCTTCAAAAAAGACTCTTATGAAAAACGAAATTCTAATACATTTGATAGGTATGAATTTTTTTCCTGCTTTTATAAAAAGAAAAGCCAAAAATAATGATGGTTTCTAGGGACCGATTATTCATGAAAAGGAAAACAACCTCCTGGTTTGTTTTGTGCAGATACAGAATCTTAAATTTCTATCTACCGTATACTTAGTAAGTTGGGCTCAGTCAAAAAAAGTTCTTCAAACTGGTCTGATGCCTGACATGTTCCCTATTCTTCAGGGATCACAAAGAACACGGGCTGCCAATTTCTTTGCACAAAACGTGTTAAGAACTCTGAGTGTCAGTGAAGTCCCTCTCTGTTTCTTTTCCCTTTGACAGGCCCTCAGTGATTCACACCTTTTTGAGTTTTATCCCTCAAAATAATCCAAATGAAATAAAAGATGCCTTCTAGGATTCACTGTGAATGGCCCTCGTGCCTGTTAAATACATGTATCTATGTTTTTTTGTGTGTCTGTAAGAGATTCTACCCGAAAGAAAAATATTCTACTTTTTCTATGTCTGATCCCTATGCTTTTGGTAAATTGGATGCATATCTGCATATCTTTCACCCTTTTGAGACTCCTACAACATTTATGCACTTCTATGATTGCTTGGATATATATATATATATATATATGTCCCGTAGATCCCTCTCAGAAGTCTGCTGAGTAGTATACATTATGAAAAATAAGGTAAATGTGATTTTTCGGCTTTCACAACTCCAGACAATCACATGATCATTGTATGAAATGCATAGAGGAATTAGTTTGCACTAAATGACTGAACAGGAAAGATGTGTAGGCCAAGTGATCTACTGAATCCATATTTTCCATGCAGTTTTTTTATATATTACAAATTCATGATCGTTTGTTATGAAGTGTATGAAATGAGAAAACATTTAACAACGATTGAATAAATTTGTGTGTACTTGTGTATGCACCATGATTACTTGATAACTGGCCATTGTCCGAAATTTATATTTTCCAGAAGTATTTGTGTGCTGATTAACCTGACTGCAAAGGCTGTGTCAAGTTTAAAAGTGTTTTTGCATCAGTGTTTTCTGAGTAATCTAATGAAAATAGATAGAATATTAAAAATTATTGGTCTCTCATCATAGCTCCAATAAATTATCTCCCTTGACATCTGCTCTTTAGAATTATCTAAATTTAGGTATAGAATATCTAAATTGCCAAAACTGAGGGGAAGTAACTGAAATACTCCAAAGCTATTGTATAATGGACAGAATATTATTTTACATACTATTATGGAAGGCCACTCCATACATCATGAAGTTTGGCCCCTTCAAAACATGCACCTTTGTTTTAATTTCAGTTTAAGTTTCATTTCAACAGGATAGCTTTGTCCGAGGAGAGATTTTGAATGAGCTCATTCTAGTAGACTTTATTGTTATATAGCCAAAGAACCTGTAGTCCCCGTATATATTTCACCTGAATTAGCCAATTTTACACAAAAAATATTATTGTTTTTATCATTTTGCTCATGTAAATCTGTTATGTTTCAAGATATTGCATTTATTTTCATAACAGTTTCTTTTTGGATGTCCAATTCACCACCAGTTGTAGAACTTGGTGACATTGTATGCAACACTTTCAAATATCCATATTCGGAAGTCATTGCCCTATATGACCTTTCAAGATGATGCAGTCATGTGTTATTTGCCATCTGTTCTGCAAACAGTTTGTTTTTTACCCATCGCAATTACCACCATTATTATTGAAAAATATTATAAACAAGTGATTCCACCTCATAATTGAAAAACAAATTGTGAATGTTATTCTCGAGCAGTGGTCTCAAACTAAGTGATGATGATGTTATGACAAAATATTTTCAAGTAGAAATATATTACTACATTTAGATTATTCTTGTGAAAACATACATCATATAATATTTTTTCAATGTATTCATGTCCTTGAATCAAATGACATTTTTGTCTATATTTATTCATGTATGTCAATATATTCACAAGACACCAACCAAAAGGTTGGGGAATGACCATATAAAATTTACTTACCCTAACACATAGTTTTGAAGTAGTCCAGTTGCCTGATGTTTGCTCAGTGACTCATGAAGGGTAGCAGAAATAGTCAGCACAATTCCCAGAACTTTGGAATAGCATATTTTTACTCATACAAGAATGACTAGCATCAGGAAAAAAAAACACTACAATACATCAACTACAAAAAAACACCAAACTTGCTGCATACAGGATGAATCTTGAAATAATGGGCTGTCAATTGTGGAAAACCCATGTTTGTATCTTCATTAGTTTTGGAGTTATCAAGTTTCAAATGGCCTGATGAATGGGCTGGGCTGGGTTCGGTGTTTAAAAAAATGTAAGTGAATCTTCAAAACACATATTATCGAATGTTTCTATCTTTGATGGAGTCTGAAATGTGTGGCAGTTCTGTGACCAATATATTTGATATGAGCAACCTCACCTACTAGTCCAGGCATTTAGTGCAGAATTTGGTCGTAATTACTCACTCTGTAATATGAACATATAACTTGGTAAGGGTGTAGAATTTCTGAAATAGAGACATTCTGAAACGGAGTTTCCTTAGCAATGGTAGCCAGGCAATATTTCCAACCTGGCAAACCTAAAAATATCTCCCCATGAAATGCTAATCCTGGATCCACCCCTAAATTTGATCACTCCTTTCTTATCTTGTGGATCACCTTCCTTCGAGATTTTATTGAAATTCATTGAGAACTTTTGGAGATATGGTTTGGAAGTAATGAGCATATATGGGAATGTACAAAAAACGGAAAAAGGTTTGTTTTTTTTTCAAAAAATTCTATATTCGCTACTGTCTCTGTATACGATATTTCAGAAAGTTCACAATCAATTTCAACTTAATTCGGTGATGGGTCAAGATATATTGTAAGGAAGAAGTAACTAGATTCGGGGGTGGATTCAGGAATTCATTCTTAACTTAGATATATTTTCCATTTTAATGTCTTATACCCTTCTGAAAATTTTTGCGTGGATCCAGGATTCTATTTGTATAAAGAAGAGAATACAACCAATGCCCCTCCCGATAGTCACCTATGGAGCTGAAATATGGAACCTAATCAAGAGACTGACCCTCAAACTGAAAACGTACACATGAAATAATAATGCTTTCTATTATTCGGCTTAGCTGCGAGAAAGCTATTTTTCATGAGTAGCTCCATTTTTTGCTTGACCTTGTGTCGCATCTAGCTCCAGTGGGAGTGCAAATAAATTGGTGCTCCGTCCCCCTAGTATCTGTTCGACGGCATGGCCCAAGGCACCGGTACTAACACTTGCCTGTCGAATGGGCGGAAGATAGTGTTGTGGTGAGCATCAAAGACCGAGTGCGCAGGTGCAATGCACCAGCCAATAAGGGGACACTGAGGCTGCACATTGCTAAGCGCACTGGGAACCCTTGGAATCGTCCTTGGGTTCTCCTGCTGCGGGGAAGCAGTTCGCCACGGAGCGGCGGTGTCCCATTGCTCTGAGAGGGGCGGGCTCGTCCTGACGCTTTCGCTTTAGCAACCACAGTCACGTCAGCTGGAGCTATTTTTGATTATTTACTCCATTTTTTCCTGCGTTAAGCTTGACCTTGTGTCGCACTTTGCTTCGATGGGAGAACATGCACAACAGACGCCGACAGAATATAACATGGAGAGACAAATTAGACACGTGCAGAAAGTATTGGCTCTGTGACGCCTGTGATAAAGTGGTCTGTCGACTCCTTGGGAAGGTCTACATCCAATGACTAACGATAAAAGACTGATGACAATCATGAATGAAAACAGACAAGGAATGTTTTTCGTAATTTTCACCCAACTGTTACTGTTTCCATACAATTGAACATATGTCAATACACAGTGCATGTAAAAACTGTCCATAAGTTTTTGGTCGCCGCTTCCGGCTATTCGTTTTGTCATTTTAAAGATCCAAGACCGTAAGTGTCGAAATTGGAAAATTTGGATTTTTAAAAAAAGGCATCTACCATCTATATTTGCTGTTATTACTCTTCGGCTTTCGGATTTTGAAAATGGCTAAAGATATTAGAAACCCTCAACCAAAACTGTCTGCATAGGTTTATTCGGTGTTTGTATCTATGAAGCGCATAGGCAGCCCAAGTGGAAGTAGAGGGCTGAAAATTCTAACTTGTAATCGTTATTATCTGGAAAACAAGTATTTTTAAAATCCTTACCTCCATGCACAGATCAGAAAGGCGTTCAATTTGTTGAATTGGTCCCTTTAGTATCCGGCAACATTCTCTTCTGTTTCAGTCTTTTTAGTGACCTCTGTCTAACAAAAGACAACAAAAATAATCTAATCAACGATCACCCTTATTACATTTTTTAATTGATCACCCCTAACACGATATGCTGCCACCTGGTTCCTATTGAGTGACTAACCAGTACTATTTTTTAAAGCGTTAAAACCAAAAATTGTCTACACTTCTTGCATACATCAACTACTAACCTATGCAATTTTGTAAAGAATCAGTAAAGATCAAGTGAGCCATGATGATACGTTCCCAGACTTTGGTCTTTAATCAAACTTGTATTAATACATACAAATTCTGTTTCAAAAAAATAAATATTCCGTATATCTCGAGGACCGGTTACACAGCCTTGATGTAATTTGACAATCGGCCAGAATAAACATTACTGTGTATGCGGGAGCAGACATTAACCTATGATGTTGCTCAGTCGACAATGAGATACTATTGCTTTTAGTCAAAATTCGAAAATATAATTTAATAGAATACACTTAGTTGAACTCGCCTTTTCTGAATCCCTGATCCTCTGAAAGTATGGGCCTGTTTCATTGGACATGTATAGCGGAATATGAGTGCAGGTAAAAAAAAAAAAAGCAAGGAGGAAAAAAGAAACGTTGTTAGAAAGAAACAAGAAAACGATGCTTAGGAAATTGGTCCGAGTGAATCAATTTGGAATAGGGTAGAATTAGTAGAATTGAATTTAGATTATGCAGTAATTTAGTAAAATGTCAAGAGTAGTGCCTCTTACTGACATGTTAAGTAAGTATACTAAGGTACTGATGTTAGTGTTTCTTTATTATGTGTTTTTATAAGTAGCTTGAGATACGTCAAGATAAACCGATAACATCTTAATGTCACTTAAGTCTGAATTTAATATGACAGTAGTACTAGAAGATGTAAGATTGTGATTAAAACTTGATTAGATTTTTTTTTCTTTTTCTCAGAGGAAGTTGTGTTCTTCTTTTTTTGAAATCTTTGTTTTAATTTTGTCGTTGATTTTTTGGGGAGATAGTTGGCACAGAATTGTATGAGAGATGAAGATTTTGGATTGCAGATTCTTTCAAAACCACACAATTTGTTTTCTCTCTGTTCCTGTGGCTTTGAAGCAAATAAAGAAACAGAAGAGATAGTGAAGACTGGTAGTCGAATCTTTGGTACTTGAGAGTTCACCATGACTTTCTCGCTTGATAAAGAACACACTTCTGTATATAATGGATTTTTAATTGCAGAACCTATAAAGGACGTAACAAAATACCATAGCTTTACTCGTAGCCAATTTTGCTATTTTTCGGTGTATAAAACATACCAAAAATAGTCGAGAAATTCACTTAAAGGTCATAATTGCTAGATATCTCATGTCTAGTACATAAAATACTAGGAGCAAAGCAATGACTCCTTATATGCTTCAGGGTTTGTTTTTCTCCCTAAAAATAGCTATAAAATCGGTTCATATCTTATAGAATTGTTGTCTGAATTCCCGAGACAAGGTATTGTTACTGCTAAACACCTTGAGTACAACGATAATTGAATTCCATTCCATATCCCAGAAGCTCAGCTTTCATGGAAGACGCCTCAATCAATTAAGCCACAGAAATCTAATGACTGGACGAGGTATAAATCGAATCTCAGGGTGACACTTCTTCTCTCCAAATCTTCACAATATATTGCCTTGAATCATTTGAATTATGGTATTAAATATTTTCATTGTTATATTTTTAAAAGTTTATTCTTTGTCTCATTGTATCTCTTTAACTGCGACGAAAGTCGACAGTTCTTTGAGCAGTGAGAATTTTATGTTAAGACAAGTTTTTAAATCGGTTGATAGCGTTCGCAAAGAATTAGGTGGCCCGAAAAGAGAGTGGTTCAAGAGATATAGACAGCGTTTTCTTCTCAATCAGTTCTTAGAGAGTAAGTAAAGAAAGATGAATATTTTTTGTGATCTACGGCAAACTACATCGTATCATTATTCCTTCTTTCGATCAATTCTCAAGATGACAAAAATAGGAAGTATCAGAAAGAAGGAAAAAAGAGATCAAACTATGCGTTATTCATAAGTAATGCATACAGTCCATGTATATATCTTTATTGTAATTTTCTTTTTTTACTAATGGATTTTATTATATTACATTTTAGACGATATATTTCGTCTTATTTTAGATGCAATCATTACTTACGTTTCAGAGGTTCTAACGGGGATTAGCTTGAAAACCCAATGGGGGATACATAGTTTAATTACAGAAACAAAAGTTGATAAATGCTATCAAAGATGTATATAGAACGTCGTAGGACGATTGAAGTCAATGATTCGTGAGACCAGCCTGCTGACAATTGCATCGCTATTAGGCGTCCAGATTTTCCTTGCATTGTGCAAGAAATGGCACCAGATACTTTTGCACCAGTCTAATAATATACAGGCATCTGTCACCGCTTTCAAGATTTCTCTTTATGCCACTTTTTACTGTTGCGAAAAGAAGATGAAAAGGGGAAAAAGAGTTCGGTTAAATTCATTGACAAGGGAGGAAATTACGTTGAAAAATTAATACTTGTTGTATAAAAAAAAATTTCTCATCATTTTGCCATGGACTTATACCTACATTTACACACGCATGCACGCGTACATACACATGTATTATATACACAGGTTTACCCTGCTTTTCAAAAGATCGGTTCATGCCACTCTTTCGATTTTATAAGAAAAAAGTGAAGTGCAAGAATAGCATTCGACGTTTGTTTAGCAGTGAGCTGTTATAGAGACAACATGCACACTTCCGGTTTCCGATACACTTTAGTCCCCTATCCTCCCAGTACTTCAATCTCCCACGATTCAACCTAACATACCATCATCACCATCTTTTGAATTTGGGAATGCTCACAAATTTTTTCCAATTAATGGTAATTGTTTCTTTGCTTTACGCCGTTTCAGCTTACAAGAGGTTTTCTATTGGAACACTCTACTTTCGGATAATTGAGAAACAGTTTAATTCAATACACTATATAAGATATAGAATTAATCATGTCTGTCCCTCTTTACTTTTTTTCTCACTATGTCTCAGCAAAAGTTTCCCGTTTCCGAAAAGAAAAGTACAAAGAACCGAGGTCAACTTCTGTAACCCCAGACGTTTTGAGACATTCTTTTCAAGTTAGCCATCTATCAACAAGTGCGCTTTTTTTTGGCATGCTCCCTTCTGCTGCCTGTTGATATAGTGACCAAATTCCATTTCTGTTGTGGGCTACATAATCTTTTCCCTGTCGGTGATGAGTCGACAAAAAAAAACAAGTTTTCCGACTGTTTGGGTTTGAAACAACTTGACAGATGGATGAGCTTTGGTAACTATGAAAATTTGCCCCTCCTTACACTTGGTTTATCTGACAGGCATCCTCTATCTTCTCACGTAAATCCTTGTGGAGGTTTTTAATGAGAATAAAATGCATTATCTTTTTCTTTTGTACTATAGCTTTTTTGTCTATTTTGCGAACATATAAATACAATTATAACATCCTTTATTATTTCCTTGACTAAATTTACTTGTTAATCTGGCAATTAAGTTAATTGAATATGAAGCAGCCTTAGAGGTTTCTGAAACATCAGGTGAGAATCATTCCTCTCGGGCTAAGGATAGAGATGCTCTTATATAATTATAAAAATTCATAGCAAGTTAATGCGAAAGTTTCTAGCTTTTTAGAGACAATATCCTTTACTCGTATAAATTTTTAGCATCATTATTCACTGAGCAAAGTATTCCCCCTGGTTTTCTATGACCTTATTCCATCTTATAGGAAAATTATGGATTCCATCATAAGAAAACGAGTCTGATTTTTATTTGATGAATCTTTCGATATCTTTACTTGTTGGAACCACATACCAGACAAGGAATATTGCACGAAAGCCTGAAGGTGACAAGTATAAAGTCTACGCTGCGTGTGGAAGAAGTGATCTTTTCTTCCAAACATCATTCAAATGAGTCAGTTGATCATTGTAGATTGCGCAGTAATAATATGGCTAGGTTCGTGCAATTTATGATTAAGGATCTTCTTTGAATTCCACCAAATATAGTGAAAGAGATTTTTTCATTAGCTTCTGTGTAGGTTGATGTGTTGAAGGCTGTCCTGAATTTAGCCACAATATTGTCCCTTTTGGATTCTGCGAATAAATCCATTTCTCATCACCAGAGAATATCTTGTCAAAAAATAACCTTTTCCTGTGACAAACAAGAATGTATCAATAAGTATTTAAATGCTGATTCATGTTCGTTTCTGTAAGTTCATGTAGAGCCCATTGTTATAGTTATGAAATTTTCCTGGTGTCTAAAAAAATGTATTACTCTTCAGAGATTGCACAAGCAAGAAGAAGGTGATGGTGCAAAAACTAGAGAGTTTGTTGATGGGTGCTGCAGTATAGATATACATGGAGAATATCTGAATTATCAATATCCAATAGGGGCGTAACGTAGATTTTAGCAAATACTGGTATTAAGGCTGTTCGATTAACTTCAATTAAACTACCAGCTCACTAATTTGATTGGTGGGAAATTGTAAATTAGGATTTTAGGTTTAGTACTTATTGAACTACGTTTATAAGACAAAGATAATGGCCGATTACTAAACTTCGTTGTAAATTTTCGTTGGCGATAAAGTTAGCATCATTTGAAAGAGCGTCTCAATTTTTGAAATATCGGATATTTCTGTCATGTCAAGAAGATTCTGTGGAGACGAGAAGATATAATGTTTCTCAATTATTTTTGTTTTAAATAAATAAAATTTTATATACGAGTGTATATATTTCGGTAGTTATACCCCCTGGTGCTTGATAACTGAAGTTACAAATTACAATAATTAGATTGGCTCATCATTAAGTTCATAGCCTAATGATGAAAATAAAAATTCACACGACAAACATTTATTTTTCAGCATAATCTCCTTTCTTGTCAATGTACTTTTTCATAGTAATCACATAGATCGAGCAGTAATGTGTGAAAATTTCATATATGTAGTCAGTTAATAACTGTCCCAGGCTACGGACTTACTGATCCACTCTAGGATATTGTAATATTATTGAGATAGTATTTTCATCTAGGGTTGTTGAAGTCACAACATTTCGGTCGTTGTGCCCTCTGGACTAATAATTTGAGAAAAAAATAATAGTGATAATGAAGAGTGTATCAGCCGAAAGGGTTGTGATAAGAAGCAACAATAAAAAATATGTTGGAGTAAAACTAGTAATAAAATGACTATAATTGTGAAGTGTGTATCGACCCAGATTGTTGTGATGAAAAGTAACAATAATATGATGGAGGAAATCAGAAATGCAATCTCATTAGAAAGAATTCATAGATCCAGTTGTGTTGTGATAAAATTAACCCCAATAAGAGGAAGTAAATCTAGCAATAAAAACATAATAATAACTAGGAAACACCCAGAGAATATACTTATGCGAACGCCATTATAAGGGAATGTATTTGTGCATGGATCTGCCCCAAATCTAATCACTTTTTTCGCAGCCCATCTTTCCACAAAATTAAAGTGAAATTAATTGCGAGCTTTTGAAGATGACTTGTGTACAGGCTTGAATTTTTGCTGATACTAGGCTGCGTTGACGTATTGCGACGGAGGAGGAGAGGTCATTTTGCATAGATCAACCCAAAAATTTAATCATTTCGTCCGTGGTATGTTGTCCACCCTTCCACAAAATTTAATTAAGAACTTTCGAAGATATCTCATGGATAGTCATTAGCGTATACATGGATGTATGGAAAAACAAAACGGAAAAATATCTCAAAGATGTTCCTGGATCCGTCCCAAAATTTGATCAACTCTTCCTTGTGTCATTGCCGACATCTACAAAATTCCCTTGAAATTCATTCAGTATTTTTGGAGATATTTTGTAGAAAGACAGATGGGCACGAGCGAATATCTCCCCAACACCATTGCTAGAGGTAATGGAGAGTGTAAAGATAAAAAGCAATAATCATATACAAGATCTTATCCACATACTCTTATCGGCTTGTATCTTACGTCTCTAGGTATCGCATTTAATTAATACACACTTCCGATTTCTTAGCTCTTCCGAAAAAAGTGTTCATTTCTTCTCACACATTCTTTATACCATTTCGGATATCAGATAAAGTCGGGATTGTTCTTATTTCCTGTCATGTTTGACAACTTAACTGATAATATACGTAAAAAAATTAAATGAAAAATGATTTTGTTGATGGATCAATCATTGAATTTTGTGTTTGATAATTTACAAAAAAAATAATAAAAAAAGAATACAATTTAGATTGAAATTAGGAAAAACTGTATTTTGTTGAATCATGATACTATTAGCATGGAACACTTAAAATGACAGGATTTTTTTTAATGTTTTGTATGGATTGATTATTATTTTAGAATATTTCTTTTTAATATCTAATTTCAGGAAAAGTTAGAAACTTTTTTTGTTTTTTTAACCCAGCAATTGTGACAACAAAACTTGGAACATTCCCAGTGAAAAATCAGTTCTTCCGTGGCAGCTGCGCGTATCTTTAAGAAAATACTTAAATTCTCGATGTGAACTCGCATTAAATGTTCTTAATGAACTTTATCTCTAATCTTCTACGGTAACAATAAATAAAATGATTACATCTTATAACTTTTATAAATGCAAGTATTTATTCAAAATTATCTACTGACGTAACATTCAAGTCTTTTAAATAAAATCCTGATCAACCCAAGGACTGCCAATTAAATTAGATAGAATTAGTATCATATCCTTCCTGACAGATGTGTTTTGTCATCATTATGCAGATATAGATTATAGTTCTTCAATTGATGAAGTAACGTTCTCATTTTAAGTGAGTGCCCTTATGCTGGCCCCGTGTCGATTTGAAAAATATTCTATATAATTTACATAATGTTTAGGAACACAGATATTGTTGTCTTTTGAAAAAAAAATGTAATTAATTAGATTTCAGAAAAATATGTTCTTGAGTTTTTTGTTGGCATTGCTAGAGAGAAAAAAGCCCAAATTTTTGTCTGAAGAAACGAAAAACATATTATTATTAAGTAGAATGGGATTGTATCAAAGCAATATGCTGTAGTCAACGATCAAAAGTTATTTGATAAGCTTGCAGATAAAACTTTTATACTATTTTCTTATTAAATTTACTCGTAAGGCAGGTTTTTACCTGTTTCAAATTTTACGTTTTCGTCAACAACAAATTATTTCAAACAGAAAAATGATAAAATTGTTTTGTTAGAATTTTTCCAAAAATAAAAATTGATTCAAAGAAAATCAATTTATTTAATGATTAATTGACATGATTTTCGAAAAACTCAAAATATACAGGAGATCATCCTTGTTTACAGCGGGTGTCTGTCGTATTTCAAATCAGATGTAAAACATCTACATCTTACATCTGAATTTAAATTATTTTGGTTGCGTTTAGATTTAAGATATAGAATTTGAAAAAAAAAAGAAAAATTAAACTTTATACCCGAAACAGAATTTTTATGATACAAATACAAATAGGGCATTCGACTTGTAATAATTAGATCTTGGAATCGGATCATTTGGGAGCGACTAGTCTTTTTTTCTTCTTTGCTTTTAAAGTCAGTTGAGGACTAACAATTGGACTGGGTAGGCTTTTTCTTTC
The DNA here is from genome assembly GCA_963457665.1 of Thysanoteuthis rhombus. Taxonomy (NCBI): domain Eukaryota; kingdom Metazoa; phylum Mollusca; class Cephalopoda; order Oegopsida; family Thysanoteuthidae; genus Thysanoteuthis; species Thysanoteuthis major. The sequence goes on along the minus strand of OY735212.1, from coordinate 52,486,505 downwards.
TTGTTTGCTTTCAAAGCCAGAGGCAAATTAATCACTAGGCTTAGTAGACGCTCCCTACTTTTGAATTTTGATTTTCTTTTCGTATGCAAGAGTCGTGATGGATGACAATAACAATAACCAGACTAAAAATCAGTGATATCACGTACGAATAATAGTGATACGGTGACATAAGCTAAAACTGAAAACAAAATCATCCCTACTTCTGAAGCCCAGCTCAGGTCGACTTGCTAAAGCTTGCAAATCCCATTTACAGGAACTACCAATATAGGTGTTGAAATTGGACGCATAGTTTTGAAATAATATTGTGTGGAAAAATTAATTCTGTTTTGTTAACATTGTAGATTTTGATGAAGCAAGGGAGTTTGACCCTAGCGCAGCCAAGCTTGTAAATAATAATTGATAATTCTTCAATTCCTGAAATAGCCGAGTTTCTAACGTCTGAATTTGAGACGCTCAAATGTACTATACAGACAATGTATATGGAGATGCCATGGTGTCTATTATTGACAGCAGTGAATCAGACTAAAATATGCTTAATATCGATGTGTGTGGTTTGTGATTTGTAACACATTAGTTAGCTTGAGCAATAGATATGACTTACTTTCGAGCATGCTGCCCCGAATATGGCCACACACTTGGCTGAGAAAAAGGTAACATTCTGTCCTCATGTATAATACTCACCTCCAAGTTTAGGTTTAAATATCTAGCGGAAAGTGCGTATTATTCATGAATAGTCATGGTATATGTATTTCCGTGAAACTCCAGTACAAAATCTGGTGTTGACTTTGTTTTCTCACCTAAACAAGAACAACAATAATAACCCTCACCGAGACCGATATGTAAAATCCATATTTCCCTACAGTGATTTGAACTCACAACCAACTGATTACCAGAAGACTGTCTTAACTAAATTGACATGTGTCGGACAATAAGGCAAATTCATCATAGAGAAACGCGCAGGCTTATTTCATTCTGATAAATACATTTGGACAAAAATATGTATTATTTGTTTGTAAATACAATACAAAAAAGTTGCAGTAATCGTTTCCAGTTGGAATAGAAGTTGGAGTGGGATTTGACCTTACAGCAGCCAACCTGAATTTCGATTGAGTTATGCCACTATTAATTTTGATAACAAGCTTTTGAAAGAACAGTCCCTGACAGGTTGTTTTGCTGGTAGGCACATAAAACAATGCACCTGATCATAAGTGATCGTGGAAATCTTCTTTGTGCAATAGCAAAAATGGAATTATTCATCTGCATCTTGCAGAACTGAGAACTGATATGCATATCTGTGTCTTCGCTTATAATTATCAAATAACCAGGGCAAATTAAGCTTCATGCAATGTCAGGCGTATCAGCTGATAAATTAGGAAGATTAGAAATAAAATGTGCGTAACATATTTTCATGTCAAAATAGTTTGTAGTTCAAGAAATTTGAACCTGTAATTATCTGTAAGTGTCAGGCACGCACTTACAATCGGGCCATGGTAATTTATCAGTATACAAATGTAGGAAAAAATAATGCTCTTGAGTGTCTACCACTTGAGAGATTAGACATTGGATGATACAATGAAAGTGCAACGAACGTACACAGGAATGGAGAAAGGCATGAACAAGAAGAAGAATATTATTGCAGCAATAGAAAAAGCTACTAAAAGATGGAGATCAGTAGTCCATGTTAAGGTGATCAATGGATGAGTTACTTTTCTCGCCTTTTGTTGGGCAGTGATCACTAAAAATGTCTGAATTTTATGAAAACAAACACGAGTGCTTCCAGACACGAACTAAAGGACCAGTTACATTTAACCCCCAACTTAAAAGCCTATTTATGGAGGATTAGAAACAGTTTTTTTTTGTGGAGCTTGTACGTGTGATATATACCCAGACCTTGAAAACTGAAAAAAACCTTTGTTGATGTTAAGTTTCGGTTGGTGGTTTCCTAAAAAGAAAAAAAAATCGATTTTATTTCTGAAGTTCACAGGATATTAATATACAGAGTATATTTGTGCCTTTGTGAAATTTGTAATGAGTGAAATACATCGTTAAAGACTCGGGGTTGAAATGATCTTGAAGGAAGCAGAATGCACTTGGTTTGCCGAAGTAAAGTGAGCAAAAAAAATTATTCTCTTTTTCTTTTTCTTAGTTTTGGCAAGCATGACCGAGAATCTCTCGTTCTGAACCAAACATTCTGGCCCTCAAGAAGCACGTCTCTTTGAAACCACTCTCCAATTACGCAAGGTAAACACTGAGAACGAGAGCCTTCCTAGTTCTTCGCAAGGATTTACAATAAGCCCACAAAGAATAGTTTTACACCTACAAAAAACTCTCAATGGCAAAGCGATCCCCGTTGAAATAATAAAAAAATGGTAAAGAAAAGGTTCTGAAGCAGATGAAGATTAACGAGAATAAAATCTGTAAAAGACATTCTATCAAAAAATATACAAATGAATGAAATAATTTTGTTGAATGAGTACGAAACCTAAAAACTTACAAAAACCATTCGAAAAAAACCAAAAAACAACTCATAATAGCCCAGAAGGTAATGAAAAGAGTAATTTCAGGAATTACTCTTAGCGATAGAGAAGATCAAGATAGATCTGGGAAAGGACCAGAGTGAAGGATATCGTACAAGTAATTAGGTAACCAAAATGGTGATGGGTAGGGAACGTAGCAAGAAGAAAGACCAAATGATGGGGCAAATGGCTGAGCTAGTGAGGCAGTGAAAGCAGTAGGAAAAGACAAGACACAAGATGGAAAGATGGGATAAGGGTGGGCTGTACTGGAAAGGTATTGCAGAGATTAGCACAATCACTCTCGCCGTGGAAAGAGATGAGAATTGCCCGCGTCCAGCAGTTGGCTTGTAACGACTGCTGCTTCTGATGGTGACATTTGTATAGGGTTTCATCCAGTTTCCAAAAATGTGACATCACATCCCAAATAACTTGATGATATAAGAATTGTTTTGATTTCTTGGGCCAAAGTTTAAATCTAATCAATATGAAAGTGTATGTACTGAGATATAAGCTGGTGAACACTAAAGAATATTTATATGCTTACTTTCTATGACACTAATTGGCAGAGGTGAATATGAAATTCTGCCCGTCTCATCTCATTAACTCTGAGATCATTGCCTGCCTGACAAAAGTAAGACAAAGATGCAGGAATTCTTTTGTATCATAGTATTCTCTTTTATGTTGGATTTTCTTATTTCTACAGAACATTAACTGCTGTTCCAGCTTACTTCAAACAAACGATGGATGCCAATAGTGCATGCTTTGCAAGTGTAAATTAACCCCCAATAGTTCAAGCTAAAAATTGTCTGACACAGATGAAATTTCATAGCTGATCTAAGTTATAAACCATATCTTTTTTGGTATATATACTAGTAACAAGGAGCCTATTCGGTAACACGGAGCCTATTCGGTAACACAAAGCTTTTGTTTTTGTAAATATATGAATAACAAGCGATTTCTTACATAAATGGATGTATGCATGTATATGTATGTAATAAATATATACATATATATATATATGCACGTATATGTATGAGTATGTATATAAATGTATAGATGTATATATATGTCCATATATGTATATATGTATGCGTAGGTATATCAATAATATGCATGTATATGTGTATTTATGTATGTATATATATGTATTTATATGTGTAAGTATATATATATATGTATTTATATGTGTAAGTATATATATATATGTATTTATATGTGTATGTATATATATATGTATTTATATGTGTATGTATATATATATGTATTTATATGTGTATGTATATATATATGTATTTATATGTGTATGTATATATATATGTATTTATATGTGTTTGTATATATATATGTATTTATATGTGTATGTATATATATATGTATTTATATGTGTATGTATATATATATGTATTTATATGTGTATGTATAGATATATGTATTTATATGTGTATGTATATATATGTATTTATATATGTATGTGTATGTATTTATATATGTATGTGTATGTATATATATGTATTTATATGTATATATATGTATGTATATGTATATATATGTATCTACATATACATGTATGTATGTATATATATATATATATATATATATATATATATATATATATATATATATATATATGTTAAATGTATATATGTAAGTATGTAAGTATCTATGTATGTGTTTTTATTTCTCTCATGTTGGCCCTCACTTTGGTTAAAAATTAGAATAAATTGACTTGGTGTCGCTTTCCATATTTATATTGATATGTTGTATGTAGAAAGGTGGAGTTGTTTAGATGTTGTTCTTTCAGTAAAGTTCGAAAATGTCCATGCAAGTGTTCTGCGTTAATAGTTTCTTTTACTTTCATGTATATTTTGTTATTAATTTATGTCGTTCAATTTGATGTTAAGTCTATTAGGTGATATGTTTTGTAGCGTCTCATCCACATATCTTCATGGGATTAAAGTGACCTTATTAGATGTATTTTTCTTTATCTTTTCAATAATAGTGAATGTTGCATCGGTGCTAAAATTGTGCTCCGGTAGCTGAAAGTGTTTTCTATTTGGAATAAATTGTTGTAGCTGGATGATTTCATTCTGGTCTACTGTTGTTAAGTCTTTTTCGCTTTATTTTATCGGTTTTAGGTTATTCAGAATCTAGATATTTTCTGGTGGAAAACGCCAGTGATGTCATAACCGGACTTTATTCTTACCACATTTATTCTTAGCTGGATTTTTTTTTTACATGACTCCAAATTTTGATGCTACAGTTGTTCAATTATTGACTGTGATGGTGATTTCTCTTCTTTTTTATTCATTTCTTTTTTTTTTCATCGTAATTCTTGCAGTCTTCATTTCTTCTCTCTTTTTCTCTTCCCCCTACCTCTTTCAATTCTTTCAACGTTCCTTGCTTCTTTTTTCTTTTCTTCGCTTAATCTTCTTCTCGAGGTTGTCAATTCTTCTTACTTTTCGCTTTATTCTCATTCATTCTTTTATTCCTTTGTTAGGATTTCCAGTTTTTTTCCTTTACAAACCATCAGCCAAAAGTTTCAAGTTGGCCTAGCTAGAATCATGCGTACGTATCACTCGCAAGGGTTGCACCATTTTGTTAGGAAACTTTATGTTTACTATTTGAACACTCGTGCTATGCCTAGAAAAAGCCTGTTTTTTGTCTGCTGACCCCCCCCCCCAACATTTTTGGTGAGGGTTCAATTTGTTATGTAACTTCATGCTAATTAGCTCCTTATTCTGTGTCCAGCAGCATCCTTGCTTGTTTATTTCTTTTTTGATTCAGATAGTTTTAGTGATAACTGCCCAACAAAAAGCGAGAGAAGTAATTTCTTAATTGAACATCCCAAACACGGCATGCTGCGAAAAGAAGTCGGTCCGGTGACTATTTCTAATGAGTGACTAACTAGACTTGTTCATTTCTTACTCGAAGCTGTATTTTCTCCCCACCTTTCAGTCCTTTCCTTCACCCCCTTTCATTCTTTTCCCACTTCCCTAATGAGGGAAATGGGAAAGGTGAAATAAAACTTGAAAGTTTTATTTCACCTTTCCTTATTCTCCTGAAACCTTTTCTCCATTATTTTTTCTTTTCTTTCCGACTAACACCATTTCTTTCTTCACTTTCCTTTCATCAACACTTACTTTTTCATGCAATTATTTCTAATAGAGGAAATACGTATGGCAGCACATAAGTCAAATTTTGGGGTTAAAATTCTGTTAAACTATTGAGTCATTCGATATCGAAAAAATCATATATGTTCTTATACCAAGCCTATGGAGAAATCCCTAATATTAGTTCAGTATTACTCATGATTTTACTTTGATGCATTTTGCCGAACGAAACGAGCCTTTTGCGTCCCATTCCCGACATTCAAAGCTCTTCACAGATATGACATTTACAGCTTTGAAACTCTTCTATACATCTGAAGATGATCTGGCAAAAGTTTGAGGCTTTTGCTGAGCTTCCTTGTGGAGTGATGATCTTTAATGTATATGCAACGGGCTGAAAAATTCTCGGCTTGATTCACTTACAAAAATCTGAGCTTCATTTTGTCATTGAAGCTGGAAAGTGTGTTCTTCTATAGAGGCATTTTTATTTAATAAACATATTTCTCTCGCCCTTTTTTTATCGCAACACTCTGGTTGTTTTTTTACGTTTTCTGATTATCAAGTAAGCAGCATGGACCAAAAAATGGAAAATCTGCCTCTGACGTGATTAAGATTGGTGAATTTCAAGGATGAGTGAACTCTTCACTGTGGAGCTGTAACAATTTTCGTCTAGTCACAAAAGAAACATGTGGTTTAGTATAATCCTGCTGTAATATTACCATCATTATTCCGCTTAAAATAGTCGGGACGCATTTTCATCGATTCCTGCCTTCAATTAGTCGAATTTCAAAGAGTACTTGTTCGAATAAATTGTTTGATTCACCGAATCGGACCCCTAGTAGGGCCCCCTTTCAATCCCCCAATATAGACGGCATCATTTATTTTGGATACGCTTATTGGTAATTGATTACATTTTCTCCGCATATTCATTTATTCCGCATTGTCGCAAAGGATCCACTTCTCATTACCCGTCACAATAAGTCCCCAAAGCAGAGAATTTCCCAAACTAATTAGCTTGAAAAAATGTATTTTTATAACTATTTAATCGAAGGATTTATCTTGCAAAATACTTTCTTATAAACAATATTGTAATACATATGTATGTATACAGAAGTGAGAACTGTCACGCCGTCTGTCTAACGTAGAAGCCACATAAACATAGCACACATCTTAACGTATGAATACTAAAACGCACATGGAAATACAGTTCAGTAGGTTTTTCACAGACCAAAGCAACTAATATAACCAAATAGAGCAAAATGAATAGAATATCTTAAGTATGCCGGCTGTATCCTGCGTTTTATAACAATGGAGCATCGTTCAGCGTAAAATGTCCTCTTTTGACACGCACTATCTTCCATAGTGCCTTCTTCATAAACTGTGTATTTTTTCGTTTGAATCGCATATTTACTTTCCGTATATCCAAAATGTACGATGTACCAAAAATGTTTTTTATTTCCTTCTATCTTCAATCTAAGAATCAATAAATAAAAATTTCTGAGTTTGCAAATTTTGACATTTTCTTAAAGTGCCTGCTATCCCACTACAATCGAAATGATCGTTTTGAATGGAGTTAGTTCAAAGTGAGAACCATGCAACGTGTACAGGATAGAATCATGGGCAGATCAGAAGACAGCACGCTATATTAGGAAACAAACATGGCAATGGACTTGTCATGGTGCAGAAATGTCAGACAGCCACTGGACATCACTCACAGCGTGAATCCCCAAAGATCATATTCGAAAGTGTCTTTGACAAAAAATAAGATGACATGACGGACTAAACAAGTTCATAGAGTAGTGGCACCGAGATACCCATGATAGAGAGGTTTGGCAAATCTTAAGGAAGGTTTATGCGCAACAACTGACGTTAAAAGGCTTATGTGGATGATGATCCTATCAACAAAACAAAAGTAACTTTTTAGTCTAGCCTTGAGGACAGAGTGTAATATATTTGGGGGGAGTTTCTTTAAACGTGTTTCGAGTGTTGTTTTAGTATGATTTATTGTTGGATTATCCTGAAAACAGTGGTCTACCATTATTTGAGGCGTATCATAAATGAATGATTTCTTGGCTCCAAATCTCTCCACGTGAGATCAGCCTATCGGCAAGTATTATACACTAATTGTCTCTCGACAGCTTGATTTTATTTTAATGACTGCCCATCTGTCACTCACGTAATAATGTCAAAATACTTCTCACTAGAGGCTAATGCTTTTGGCATTTGTTTACATATTTGATATACAACTGTGCATTAAATTCAAATCAACTTGTCATAGACTAATTATACTTATCACTTCTGCTGATCAGCAATTTGTGTTCGTGTATGTATAAATTGCTATTTAATACAGTTTCTTTAAATACACATTGCAACTGCATGATTCCTTATATATTTATAGATGAGCATAGATTCCATAACAGTGACTTATAGATATATAGATATGTTTACTTACAGGGCCAACTTGATAATTAACCTGGAAGATTTATCATGGAAAATATTTCATTATGAACAATATTGTGATGTATATGCATGCATATATAAGTGAGTGTCATACCGTCTGTCTATTGTTTGCCTGTTGAACTATAGAAGCCACCTAACATGGCGCACAGCCAAATCAAATTTGGCATGCATACTCTACTGACCCAGCAGAAGGTTTCAAAGTAAAAAGTTATGAGAAATCTTCAAAAAATCTATTTATGTGACTTTAATGCTAAATTTTCCCCTTATTTTCGGTTTGATATTCTATATACATATTTTCTTTCATTTCTCTCCACTTTAAGGGATCAAAAGTGAAGGGAAACTTTTTTACAAGTCCAGAAGCTTTAGTTCTTTTTTTTACTCTTTGAATATTTATCCAGGCATATACATATGTATATGTGTGTGTGTGTGTGTGTGTGTGTGTGTGATGTAGACATTTTCAGCATCTTCACAACAATTTTTGTAAATTCATTGCATAATTATTCAGTCATGAAAGTACTTTCTTTTGCTTCCCAGTCGCCATCTCTCGGGTGAATTGCATGTTCATACAAGAACAATTTCTGACATCACGACTCACAACTTTGATCCCAAGCGATTATATGCAAAACTCTGGCTCGCAGAAAATAAGATGGCCTGGCAATTTAGATAAATATTAGTGCTGCAACGCCCGCGATATAGAGATCTGGCGTATTTGGGGGATGGTCCGTGTGCAACAACGGACGATAAAAACTGATGATGATGAAAAAATGTTCTAATAGGCTATCGTCTATTTGAAATAGTAAACTTCGGACAATTGCCAGTTTATTAAAGAATCTGCAACCTGCTCCATCCAAGGGCATCCATTGTGGGCTGCTCTGACGAAGCATCGTTTTTCAGAAAGGGGGCCACCATCCAAAAAGGATTTTGAACCCATCCAAAAGGATTTTGAACCCTACTTCCATGAAAACCGGTAGCATTAAGGAGGTGATAATCGGAAAAGCCTCACCAAACTTGGCTCACATAGACATAACCCCCCCCCCAAAAGGGCGAGGCAATCCAGATGATATACACCGTCTATCCGTGGCAACGCAACGAATGGATTAACAACATTTGATGTCAGAAAAGATGACACGTTAAGAACATTAGAGATAGAATAAATCAAAACACAGTGAGGAAAAAGGCATAGGCAAGCATGGTGATTTCTGGAACTGTAAGATTTGTTCTGAAAACTGAGCTGGTCTTTTGTAATGCTTTTGTTGTTACTGCAACAGTTGAAGCGATCTGTTCAACAACCATCTTCAGATGTTCAATCCGTAAGGAAATGGATCTTTCCATGAAGTGTCTTGTACAATGTAAACATTGTGTTAACAAACAATGCGTCTGAAAAGATTCTGTAATACCATCATCAATTTCCTAATTAAAAACTGTCACCATAGGTTATTGTGCGAATGTGCTTATCGTGCTTACAGACTGCATCAATGGAGCTAGAGGGCTGACAATTTCAGCATTTGCTCCATATTATGCATAGAAAAAATGAATTCCTCAGAGGTTGATTCAATTTGCAATTCAATTTTACACTAAACGGTCCCTTATTTTGTACCCGGCAGCATTCACACTTTTTTTTTCGGGGTGGTGGTGAAAGTTCGGACTTTTTCATGCAAAAGGTTAGAGAAGTAACTGTCCCCCTTTTTCTAATTATTTGATTGTTCTTCAGCATAACACAGCATTCTTCCAAAAGACATTAGTCGCGTAACAGCTTCTATTGAATGATTAACCAGACCTGTTTTAGTTGCTTTTCACCTCAACTCTTAAGACCACCCGTCGATAGCAGTGAGTAAATGGCGCAGATTGCATATACAGGATAAGATGTTTATGGGAGAATGATTTCCCCCGAGTGCTCATTTGCCCACTTTCCGTGTATCTTCATGGCATGGTAGTGACAAAACCCGTGGTCAAGATATTTGGTAGAGGGTTGTGGTGTCATGCCTTTCCCAAAGGCGCAAGTGCGAAGCAACAACACGTAAAGACTGTGGAAATAAAAAAAAAAAACTATTAATGGTCTTAGGAAGATCGTGTAGTGTCAATCTTCTACAGGGAAAGAGTTTACCTGCTTAGGAAATCAGCATTCAAATAATTCGCTTTTATCTAGGCTCGAACAGCGAAGATTATACAACTGCCTCATCTCGTCACTGATACAAATGGGATGCTTTGTAAATACCATCTTTCGAAACGACCCAGTCGAAAACATCTAACTTTACTTTAGGTTGGCACCAATCTTTGCAACTTAGAGGGATATGCCTGCTTTGAAAATTAGCATTCATAATCCTGGCTTTTACGTGGGCTTGTGCATCGGCAATGATGAGGAATATACAACTAGCCCAGCCACTGAATATTGATTATCGTTCTTACATTCAGATTTTATCAATTCATTGTCCGTCACTCTCTTCAGACTTTTTCTCTCTTTTCTTTTTGTCAGTCAGAAACCGTCAGAAACATTTACTCCTTATTATGTTTAGAACAATCTCCCAACCTAAATAGGTTTTCAGTGGGGGGTGAATTTGCTATGTAAGTTTATGTTAAATTGATCCCTCAGTTTGTGTCTGGCAGCATTCATGCTCGTCTTTTAAGTGATCAGTGCACATCAGTAGGTAAGTTAAGTAACTTATTCATTGATCTCTCCGCATACGGCCTGCCGTTGGTCATGGGACGGTTTCTATTGATTGAATAACCAGACCTGTTTTTATGAAGTCTCGGGCAATGGTGAAAAATTAAAGACGGGTGGGCTGTACGGTTCGTACGGTCTTGGCTCACAGCAGATGAAGACAAATGAATAATTTGTTGATGTTTTCCCCTCTATTTGTTCAACTCTCATCGTAACATGCAGTCTTCATTAAGGAAGATATTTTTTCAGCTTTTTCTCTCTTCTTTTGGCTACTTTTTGTAAAGTTTCAGGAAATGGCAAAATATTAAAGATGGGCGGATTCTAGAGCTTATGCCGTCTTGGCTGGAAGCAGGTAAATCCAAATAAATAACTAGTTGATGTAACCATTCTATTTATTTAACTCGTTATGCCATGCAGTTTTCATTAAGGAAGTTATTTGCACTGCAAGTGTTTTGAAACATTCTTGGTGTTTAGTCACGGGGAAAAATAATCTACAAATTCAAATAGTCGGAAGTGAAATTGTATTTTGTTTGTGCAGTGTTGCATTTGTTCACACACACACACACACACACACACACACACACACACACACACACACACACACACACTGTTTATTATTTCCTTCTACGGCTTGAAAGTAAAAGATAATAATTAGTAATAATACATAGTTTTATCATGGTATCAAATGTAATATAAAATATTGTGCAGACGACCACTGATCTTCTGGATATTACATGTTAGTATCAGAAAACATAACTAGCTCTTCTGTGATCGAAAGTTCTCACTTTATCCGAAATAGAAGTGGTCACTCAGTTTGAAACAAATATTGGGATACTGGTTTGAAAGGATCATTGACCATTAGCAAAATCTCGTCTCTAAAAGCGTTGCGATGAAAACAATAAAGATGAGAATGCTAGTCCAAAATAATCATTGAATAGTAACATACGTGTCTGTTAAAGCTTTGCAATGAATACAACAAAGGTGTTTTTCCGAAAGAATTATGATTACACTTTTCAAAAGAGAAACTCTGAAAACGTAACATTATGTTCAACCAGCCTGTCTCCTGCAGAGTCAAACTCCACTTATACTTCTATGCAAATAGGAGATGATTATTGCAACAGTTTTCGATTCAAGTGAGCGAGTGAAAGGAAGCGAAGCTCGAATATGGATATAAACCTACTCATTACTATAAGGAAAAGGTGTCCGTTGCAAGTTGATGAATGGCTGGTCTTTAGAAAAACAAATTAAGACAATGTTCATGCGAATAGAGAATATTCCAACGGATATTTAGGCAGAAAAACAGGTCCCCCTTTTTTGTTAAAAAAAATACAGTCACTATCATAACAACTGAATACATTTGATGATCATTACGGCTATCGTAGCCAAATCATTAATCCGAATTTAGAAAAATAAAAAGAGCTAACCATTTACAGGATACTACTATAGACATTTGAATAGAAAAGAACTAGATATTTTTTATTTCACGAAAGAAACAATAAAAAAATCATTTATACAATTTTTGATTTATACAACTATTGACGAAGGGGGTATAAATTAGGCTTTATGATGCTTCACCCTCAAATTTTTTTCATTTTTCTATTTACATTTCGATTATCTGCTGTGTAAACATGATGAATATGAATATTTCATTTCACAGATTAGAAAAATAATAACTAATGAAATATAAACTTCACCCACGGAACCGAGCCCTATACTTATATCAGCATAAGTCTGTTTGGATTGTTGACATTGAACGAGCGTATCTATGTTCCACACCACCCACTCGGTTGAAAAATGGTTTACAAATGAGAAGAAATAAGAGAATTCATAAAATAAAATCAAAATCACGATGCTGCAAACATGATAGACATTTTTTTGAATCAACTTGCCTCAAAAGATCCCTATAGATATTTAAATTGAACTCTACCATTTTTCTTAAGATCTTGGGAAGATACTACTTCCAGCTTAAGAATATAAACAAACAGGTCTGGTTAATCACTCAAGAGAAACCGTCATGTGATCAGTGTATTTAGGTAGCATGCTGTGTTGAGCGTGATCAATCAAAAAAATTGATCAATGGATGAGTAACTTTTGTCGCCCTCTATTGGGCAGTGATTACTAAAACAGTCGAATTTCTCGAAAATGAAAACCAGTGTGAATGTTGCCGGACAAAAGCGAAGTGATCAATTCAGCATAAACTTACATCGCAAATTGACCCCCTACAATCAAAAACCGATTGGAAGAGATAAAAGTTTTTGGAACATAATCAGGAGGAAATATTTCTATTTTAAGCCCTCTAGCTCCTTTGGTACAGCCTGTACGCGCGATACATATATCGTCAGTTGGACCAGCTTAAAAACTGAAAAAAAACAAACTGTTTCATAAACCAGTTATATGACAATTCAGTGTTTCGTCTTTTAGTGGGATAAGATTCAAATAATGGGATAACACTGAAAATCATATCAAAAATGTTGGCTACTTCCTTTTTATCCAAATCTTAACCGTTTCTTCTTAGTTTTTCATAGCAAATATATTTACCTGACGATGGTCTTTCCAAACAGGAATCTACCTGTTATCCATATTGCGCTGTGAAGATTGGAACAAACTGTTCAAGTTTTTGTTTCAAACAAATATGATAGATACCGAGTTTGATTTGGACGATTGAAACTTTTTTCCCATCGTAGTCACAGCGTTTTGGCCAATTCATTCTATGACCTGGTTATAAAAATAAAGAAAAAAAAAATCGAGTTAGGCTATGATCTCATGGAAATCATGTTTAAGGACGAACAGTCGTGGCTTCGATGCACTCAGCAAGGCAGTTGTATCAAATGCTCTAGGGGGTATACGTCAGAGAATTTTTTAATAAACTGGGAAACGCTTAAGGTATGCAGTTGTTCAACTGCACGTCTACTAAATTGTATGCATGATTAATTCGTAGGTTACTGATTAATCAGTTTGACTCAGATGGCAAGAGAACCGTTTAGGAATTACTTGTTCGCAATATTAAATCACAGTAGGGGAATCTTAATTTTATAAATCAGTTTGGTTTAACGCGACGAGATAGTCAAACAGAGAAGAGTTTACTCTGCTAAATTTGATGTGGATTACTCTTGTTCCAGACGAAAATTGAGCCATCTTATTAGAATTTGATGAGAATGTACGTAAAGCTTTTCAAAATTATCATTTCAGACTAAATTCAAGGAAAGGATGATGATTGAATGGTATGATTATGAAATATGTCCTTAAGTTTTTGAGTTGGAACCAAGATCAGATCATTCTATATTCTTTGGAAGTATTAGTCTAAAACCATGGCCTTATTGAATATATATATATATATATATATATATATATATATATATATATATACACACGCGTGTGTGTGTAATCAGACCCCCATTTAACGTTGATTTGATAAGTTCTTTTGACTTTTGAGGTGTAACTTTAAGTGAAAAGCTGCAAAGTAAAACGAATTTACCGTAAGTTTAATGATATAAAGAAGGGGCCAAATTGATTTTGAACAATGTTATAAGTGTTGTGTATCCAGTGCAAATCGAAGTCATTACCGTAATGATGGTCTGCGAAACTAGTTTGCTAACCACGGATCCACAGCAAGGACAGAGCCAAGATTAGCTTGGTACAGTGAAATATCATTTCTTCTTTTTTCTCATTACCGATTCAAGCTATGCTCTTGCTTGCACCTATTATAAAAAAAAGCATTTTCTAGAGAAGCATTTCACTAATTTAAAGGAAAAACTCCACCATTTTTCAGTTTTTCTGTTTTGTGCTTAAGTTCTTACATCGATGCTTGAGAAAGTCGAGAATAGAAAATGGCGGAACTAGTGACCCAGTTCTTCTGATCTTGTCGTCCAAAGACATAGATGTATTTTTCTTATGAATAAGAAAATTCTTCCTTCAGATTATCACTGCGCGTTGAGGATGTTTTGCATGGAAGCTTATTTTCTTTAGATGATAATCACACGGAGCAATTTAAAACTGGTTGTATTGAGTGACAAAAAATATACAAGATGATATTAGGAAAATCATGTTAGGTTCAGTTAGAAAATAAAGCCGACTGTACGTGACTCTATAAACTTTCAACTGACATTTAAAAATATGCAGCTACCTCTCAAGAATCGCAATCTGACTAAAGATCAGTTTCAAGGTTGGCTCAAGTTATCTGATCTGATTTCTTTCGACTTATCATGATAACATTATTTGGTTTGTATTGAGATTTGAATACTTTTTCCATTGATAGGTTAGTCAGAAGTTATTTGATGAGCACAGGTTGGAAATAGAGGGTTGTTTTTGTCAGTAATGAATATCTTCCTTCTGCCACATCTGTGTTTTGTAGGAGCTGGTCTGAACATTTTGCACTCTAAACGTTTGAAATCATTGCATTAGAAGGGCCCAAAGGGAAGTTTGATGAGAGAGTGAGAGTGAATAAATAAATACAGATAAAAACCAAACACTGGCACCAAACTTTTACCTACCTCCGTTTACTGATTATCTTTCTGAGACTTCCAGCAACGATCTATCGTTTTTCCATCTGGAAATTTCACCACTTGTTTATTTTTTTAATTTCAATTTTTTTGCCTTTTTTCTCTTTTCACTCAATGTTATTTTATTTTCGATTTTCCTCACAAGTTCCTCTTCATACGACCCCTCCCCCTCCCTTGAAGACATTGTTATTCTTTCTTTCATCTGAATTAGTTTTTTGAGCCAAGAAAAACTCACTACAGAAGATTGGAAAAAGACATCTCTTTTATTAAAATCCCACAGGATAAACCGAGTGTATTTGAGTTGATTTCTTAAACTCTAGATTTTAGGATTAAGTGTAGAAGTCGACATACATTGATAATGATTAGGAAAATTCAATATTAGTGTTCGGACGAAGATTATCTAGATATTAATCGAATTAATTGAAACATTGTTATTCATCTTTCACTAGGACATCCGTTCACGTTGATCTCTGCTACAAAAGCTCGTTCATTTATTATATGCCTCGTGTATTGGTCGATCAATAAATATTCAATAATTTGATCCTGGGTAGATTAGTTAGAAAGTCCATATCATGTAGGTAATTGGAGAGTGAGTTTGCTTTTGTCTGTTATTTATGTATTATATACAGTATAGACAAATGAAAAATTGATTTTGTGTATATTGCAATCTTTACCTTATAGTGAAGAAATCTTCATCATACTACATACCCCGTATAGTTTTTTAGCTTACAGTTACAACGTATTTTTTTAAATTACACTCAAAACTTTATTCAGAAAACAGAAATTTGAATCAATTCAGTTGATTATAACCTATGAAAATGCATTAAATTATTAGAAGACCTTGAAGAGTGAGGAAAACTTCGGAAGAATTTAACCGTGCTTGTTAAGGTGTATCTGTATTATACATTGTCTTCTACTACGGTTCTTATCATACAGCTATATAAAGCAAAAGGCCTGCCTTGCTAACAGTTCTGACACTTGACCGTTGTTGGTGCATCGTGTATAGATGTAAACAATACTGTGAAGTTAATGCAGATTATGATACTAAATGTTAAAATGTTGAAGGGGTTTCTATTTTCCGTGGACCTGTGAATACTGTGATACCATATGATAACCTTGCCTGTACAAAGAACTTCCACATAGACTATCGCAAGAATGAAAAACAATGTTAGCCTCCAATAAATTGGTGAGCGTCATCTGCTGAAAGCACTGCACAGAAAATAGGGTTTGGAGTGGATCCTCACACAATTACCTCCCCTGTTCACTCTACACTATCGCACCAAAGGTTCTCTGTCTGTCCACACAAAATTTCCATAATTTTGTGGAAGGTTGGGCCATAGGCCACGTAAGTGATTAAATTATGAAACGGATCCATAGAACGATTGCTATAGTTATCAGTCTTCGTACGTGTTTCATTTTAAAACAAGGATGTGTGACATTTGATTGTGAATAGCTCTGCGGCGTATTGTTCTTTCGTAAACTCAGCAGAAAATTTCCTTTCCCACAATATACAAGATACCCATATTTAATTTGATTCTCCACCTAGGACACTGCAGCGAAAGTCCGCCCAAGATCTTCTTATTCACTAAACGTCCCTCAAAGGGCTCTATTTCAGCGCTCGGGCAACGTAGCAACCCATCCATGTACTAACCCCCTGCTTCTCTCTTGCGTAACATGGGCATTTTCCAAGATAGACTGCCTTGCTGGGTTAAACGGGCTTGCTGTTTTCGCATAGGAAGGAGAGGTGGATTCATGTCTCTACCTAAGGCATTAGTGAACGCAAGCTATCCTCGCTAGAGTTCTCTTTTCATCGATTCCATTCTCCGTGCTGTTAACCGTTGGACCACCTGCACTTTCCTATCTACTGAATATCCATTCAAATCATGAATAATTACTGCCATCTGCTTCTTGGCTTAACTTGGAGCAACTAACTAACGCTTGTACAAAGTTTGAGTAGCCAATCAGCTTTTCGCTATCAACCTTTGATTTATGATAACAGGATGTTATTTACTAACTGCTGCTTGTGCGCAATATGTTATTTCCTGCATTTACTCAGTATTCCTCGGCCCCTCTTCTGATTTGGGATCGCCAGCAGTTGGCCAATTAATTGGCTGATTGGGTTAATTATCAGATTATAATTATTGCTCTATTCTAATCGTTGGTCTTTTTTGTTAGATCAATTATCCATAGAAAAATAGAAAAAAAATCATCAGTCTTTTAACGTCCATTGTTGCATATATACCTTCCCTAAGATTCGCTACTCGTCTTTCCATCTTGTATTCTGCCAGCAGCCGATTGCCATTTGAGTTTTCTAATGGATTCTATGATGTCTTGGACTCTTGTTTTCTCCCTGGTATATTGTGGTGTCTTGTGATCTCCATGTGAAGTATGATTCTTTCACGTGCACGTTTCATGGTTCTCAGTTTGAGGGTTAGTCCCTTGGTTAGGGTCCATGTTTCAGCTCCATAAGTGACTATCTGGAGGATGCATTCGTTGTATACCCTTCATTTTAGGACTTATGGGATCTTCCTAATTATACAGTGTTTTAATTGATGCATACATTTCACATGTATATGTTTACAATTTCCTAATGAATTATATAGCATTTTATTTTCGATGCAATGATTATTTAATTTTGTTCTGATGGAGATTGAATTGAAAACTCAATTCGAAGAAAATAGTTCTATTACGAAAAAGAATGTTGCCAAAAATTGTCTATACAACGTTGCACGTTTTGAAGAGATTTTCTTCTTGTTCTTCAATTGATTAAAACAAAAAATATCATCATTCGAGAAGATAGATGCTAGCGATGGTAATTCAATTTAATAATCGAATAAAAAACGAAAAAGATCGTGGGCTCGATGCTGAACCTCTGTCAGCATTGCAATCTAAATGGGAATCTATGGAGGAAAATGTTAATTTCTGTAGTTGAATTCAAATGGAATTATTCCCTGATTGCTGGAAATTGAATGGACCGTTACTGCGCTTTATTGTAGATATCAATTATTTGAATTTCGTATGAGAAAATACTGTTTTTTTTAGGAAAAGAAGTCATCCAGTGATTTCACTACAGGAAAGCGTCCATCCTCATGTTACAAATGCAACACAAGAAGCAATCATGGAGCTTGGATGGGAAGGTCTTCCCCATGGAACACATTTCCCTGATGTTTCACCTTCAAAATCTCATTCGTTTTGCTTCATGCACCAAGCAACAAGATATTGACAAATTCGTCGATTTCAAACAGGATGACAGAATACACAGTTTAGCCGAGAGATAATAGAAGGTCATTGGAAGGTAGCAAAAGCTACTTTGATCCCTCAACAATGAGGTTATGAATTTATATGCTAAAAGATTATTTTGAAATTCTGAGAACTTTTTTATCAATCTAGTTTGAACAGACAAATTATAGCTTACCCCAAAAGTGACGAATTCACTACCAATAGCTTGCAAGTGTTGTGTTATCACAATAAACCAGTAGCTCCTGAGTAGGGTCAGGTAACCTAGCTCTCAAGGACCCGTGTGAAACTAGAAACAGTAAGTTTCGATACAAGTTCTTGATGGATGTCACTTGTAAGTAGCTTTTACACTATCACACATGTCTTGTTGTAATGCAGGAAGTAGCTTATCACTTTGTCATTTCCGCTTCCGGTATCCCATGAAATGTGTCAGTAGCTACAATCGACTGAGCGAGATGCCACCGGAATTTTGCCCAGTAATACGGGATCCGTTATTTTCCCCCTGAGGGCTTTCGTGCAAAATAATCAAATCCGAATCGTTTCGTCAGCCTCATGAGTCGAGGTTGGAAGGAAAGGGTTGCGGGTTTCCGATAAAGTTTCAAGTCGTTGTAAATAAGGCGTTGCAAATGTGCACAAAGATTCAAAACCTGACACAGATGAGGTAACTCGTTTGAGGAAGTTGTCAGACCAATGTCACAGACCAGATAACTCATCCTACCATAGTGTGTTATTCTTTAATAAGATGTTGAAGCCACACCAGAAAGGGTAAAGTATTTTTACAATATGTAAAAAAAAGGTCAAGCATGCAATGAAGACTTTCTATTTTCATCATATTCTACGAGAAAGCCCCGGCACAGGAGTTACAAACGTTAAACAATATACTTGCTAACGATTATGCTAATGAACTCGATTTGAAAAAAAAAAATGGGTAACAAAATATTTGTTCAAAGTCGCTGAACGCCAGGCGATAGAAGAAAAAGCAAATGTCTAATCCCAGAGAGGAACTCTTAGTTAGATTTTCTAGCAATATTTCTTAATATCATCGATTTTCTTACTTAAGGATGGCATATTCTAATTTCTTCAGCTTTCAACCCTCCTAGCAGCGATGCATCTCCTTGCATCCATTCAATCACTGGAACTTGCTTTTCCTAATAAATTGCATCGACGTCCGTTAGTGACCCACCTCTCTCATGCTTAATGTACCAGTTGGAATGAAGTTTCTTGTTTTGAAGTTTTGAACTACGTCTTTTAAACGTTTGTTACTTTGGTCAGGGAATCTAAATGTGTGATAGTACGTGTACGACATACGAGGTATTTCCACAAAGTATCCATCCATTTTGAAAATCACGAGAACTAGTTATGCAGCCTTGCTGTAACTTGGCAATCAATCAGAGGGGACCTTATTACACATGCACGAACAAACACTTTCTTTTAGAGTTACTCAGTCGAGTGAACTTGTGTAGTGTAATTTCTACTTTCACAATTACTGAATCTGCCCATTATCCAGGTCTCCTGCAAGATTTTTATTTGCTAAACGTCGTATCATTCAGGTCTGTCTCCCTACAGTTAGGATTTGTCTCCCTGCAACATTTGGCTTTTCCGAAAGAAATTTCAGAGCACGGACAAGATTAGGAAAAACACGACGAGGCAGATAATGGCGATCCAGAAAAAGGACTTTGTTGGCTGTTCAAAGTAGTGGATGGGACACTCCTATGAGTGTGTGAGGTCCTAATCAGAGCACTTTGAAGTGCACAGAGGCTCCATTGCCTTGGTATTTTCGTTAATTTTAAATATCTGGATACTTTCCAAACATTGCTCATACACTGTGAGAGGTGATACGAGGCAAAAGGTGTAAAGGAGCGAAATAAGTACAACAATATCCGAAGATCGGTAAGAAAGAAATGCGTTTTAACGATTGGTTGTTCATATATCTTCTTGGTTTTTGTGTCTCTAACAATATTTTCTGCTCTAGACAAGCAGACAGGCGGAGAGATACTTCCCTCAAGCCTCAGTTTCTCTCTCTTTAATGTATCAGCAAAGTGGAAAAAATGATAGCCCGACTCCAGAAATAAATGATTGTTTGGATCAAGTCAAAAACTTTTTGTGCCATTTCCTTCCTTGGTCCAACACACTAGACAATACGAGAATTTGCGACCCGACAAACGATTCATTATTGGAATGTATTAATAATCAATTTCCTATTGGCGCTAGTATTTGTTGTTCGAGCACAGATAAAAGCCAGAATATTGATTTTCAAGATGAACAGACACTCATTTTCCCACAGTTTTACGCCCCCTCCTTCACATGACCCTGTGGCAGACGAGCTTAGTAAATATCTTGATAAATATCTACAATATCCCCCTGGCAGGCTGGGTGTGCACTCGGAAGATCGACGCAACATTTCTCCCCTCCCACAACCCCGAAACTAAACTTAGTGAATGTCTAAATCATTGAGCTTTTTATACATCGTAAGACAACTGCAGCGTCACCCGGGATCGATAACGAAATGCTGGAGAGATTGTTTTTTGAAGTGTTGTCAAAAATATCTCTGCTCTCTTTGAGCTGCAGTTTAGTGTCTGAGCTGTAATTCACTTTCCCCCGTATGTGGTCCGTGACAGTAGGGAATCCTTTTGATTGGTTGCGTGGCACTTATGTTGTATTAATTATTCGGACTGGCACAGAGAAGCGATGATCTTTCTATCAATGGCGGAATGCTTACCTTGTATGTACCAAAGTCTTCATTAATGAAACAGGCCAGGCAGTCTCCATCAGACTGGTACCTTGGGAGATGAGACGAAGATGACATCATTTCCCTTCATTCTCTAAATGAAGGATAAGCCACATTGTGCAAGTTTTAGAATCATGTCTACCAGAAAAAACGGTATATATATATATATATATATATATATATATATATATATATATATATATATATAATACCTTCTCTCGGTCAGAGACAAATACAGCTGGTACAGTGGCCTGTGTGATATGGTTTACCCCATGGCTGAAATAATTACGTATTTTCTGTCAGTGCTAGAGGTCGGTATTCGAGTCCAGGTAAACAGCCATGGTCCATGAATGTTGATTTTTTAAGCAGTCTTGCCTACTCCACCTGAAAGATTTGCATGATGTGATCTCCCTACTCCCATTTAACCCAATCTAGCCTCGTACCGTACTAAGTTAAGTTTTGTTCAAACCGCCTGAAGCCTACGATCAAATTAGGCAGATATTCGATAAGACTGCGAGGATCTACTTCCAATTCAGAGCTTCTGGAGGTCTTGCAAAAATTAGAGAAATGCACATACATTCTGTATGATCTTCTGTCAGGTTGTTACACTTGGAATATTGTTCTATTACATCATAGAAAACAATCCTTAAAGTGTGATTCACTAATGTAAATAGAGATATAATTAGTTTACATTGTTTATATGATCCTTCATCTTACTATTTAAAAAACAAGGTTTCAAATATCACAACCCAATTGTTGACCCAGAATGGAGGCTTAGTATCCCTGCCTGCAGAAGAAACCCTAACAGTGAGGGACAAAGCGAGGATGTTTACTGAAAAATAATTCCTGTGGGGAAACCAGATAATCTATTGTGCGCTTGTTTCCACTTTTCACAAATTGAGTAAACTAATTGATTCAATTCATTAAATTGCAGAACAATTGAATGCTATTAACGACAACGCCGATGAGGGGCGTTACCTCTGATTAGGGGAAGTAACTCTTGGAGTAACAGTTTTTGATATTGGAGATGGAAGCTGCATACCAATTTTCCCCCGAATTTGTAAGGTTGTTGTCAGATGTTGGCTCTTTAATTAGTTTCGTATTTGCTTTCCCTTCCTTATCCCCCAAGAATTACGCACTGGTTCAGCATGGCATGTTTTTTTCGGAAACCTGATACAAGTAAAAAGGCATCATTATTGCACTCAGATTCGTTATTTGCTGAACTATACTCATTGGCAATGATTCAGTTTACTATTAAGACACAAGAAGAATAATTGCACTATCACAGCACAGAAACCACGTTCTCAAAGAACATCAGAATTGTCTGTTCTACAAAGTTTTATCCAGTTATTGAAAGTTACTAAAAAATTGCAAGTAATTTTTTGTACTTCCAATCCATAAAACTTTCATTTCCTTTTTTCCTTTCCTCCTTTTTTTCTCTTTATTCCCCCTTTCCTCATCTCTGTTTCTCACTTTTATTTCATTTCTTTCTTTCATTTGTTCCTTATTTAACTCCTGTTACTCACTTATCTTCTTCTTTGTTTCTTCTGTTGCAATCATCAGTTTATTTCTCATGTTGTACTCTTTCGCCTAAAGCATAAAAATACATTTTAAGTAGACTTAATTACTGCTATTTATTTCTATTTCCGTTTCAGTTCTTATGTTTTCCACACCTTCAAGATATTTATTTTTCGACACGCAACTCCACCTAGTGGAATGGTAACTTATTTCCAACCCAGTTGTATTGTTGCCCTTTAAGGCACTCTTTATTAGAGTTAATAAAATTCTTCCCTTTTGACACACACGGGCGTTTGCGAGGGGCGGAGGGTATTTGCCTTCATCCCCTGGGTCAGGCCTTCTCACCTAATTGGAACCTAATAGTTAATAAAGGATAATTTTGCAGTACAATTGTTTTATGTAGTCCCAACTCAATGTACCCGAATGAAAAGATAGTATTATTCTTCGTTGGTAATAGGATTGCCGCTAAGATATATTCGGAATATATCTTTCGCATACACTCAGAAATATATTCTCCCTACTCCCTAGAAAAATGTCAGCTGATGCTCAGGCAGCCAGTGCCTCATTTCAAGCGCCATTCCAATGCCTGTATAGATATTTTCAAGTTTTTCACAGGGCAGCAATGTTAGAGCACCCTGTCAGCACCCAACTCAAAACCCTATCAGTGATCAGCGAGGATAGCTTCCGCGGCCAAGTAGATAATCACTGAATTTCGTCTGGCACAATCAAAGTAGTGGAGTATCAAGTAAAGATCGAACTCGACACGGGAGCATTGGACTGTCAGACTGGTTTGCTTACCGTGGTGTTATGACAAACGACCGGGTAGATATTTGCTAAACTGAATCCTATATAGGATCAGGCTATTTGGAGGGACACAACGAGGATCAAACTCACTGCACTTACAGGACTTGATTGCTCGCCATTGCTCTTATAATTACTACCTAATTCAGGCTGATTACCAAAGGGTGCGCCAAGTATGAATCGAACTCACTACACTTCTATGACTCACTTACAAACTATCACTCTACTACTAACGTCCTAATAACACCATTTATTTATATAATACGCCCCGGGAGGATGTGAATTTTCTTTCTGTAACGTTTTTGTAAGAGAGATTGCCATGAATTTTCATCATAGAATAATCTCCCTAATTCATGTTTTTTCTTCTTTGCATGTGCATAAAAACTGTGTTTCAGTCTCATTTAACATGTACAATGCTTAGCTACCAAAAGATTTTGATATTTTGTAAGTAAAATGCGAATATCAAAATTATTTAAACAATTCCATTGTTTTTTTACGGTATGGGTGAAATATTCTTTTTCTTTAATAGAATAACGCCTTTTTCCTGCCATTTTTCCAATGATTCTTCTTGCTCTGGACTCATGAAATATTTCCACTCTCCTTCAAAAGTTAATATTTCCGGCATATGAAAGCTCTTGAAACTCTCTGTATTAATATAAGTCGAGTAGCTCTTATCCGTGACTCCGAAAACTGAAATGTTCCAAAATATGAATTTTCAAAAAAGACAACGTGAAGTCATAAGTGAGAAATTGCACACCTGACTTCATCATAGTCTGATTCATAGACGAGAGACGTGGTTGATTTTCAAGGTATTCAACTTCTAACTAAAGTCTCAGTTATCTTTGTTCAACTCATCAGAAGCATGAAAACATTTACATCATAAACGATGAAGGACAGAAAAATCAAAACAAATTATCGTCAACGCTAGACCTACATTCATTAATCACTGTATGTTTTACTTATTCTCACATTTATACAAAGATGATGTTGAAAACGTTGCAGATCTCCCCATGAGTTACAGTGATAAAAAAAGAGAAGGCTTTCATCTCATTAAAAAAAAAAAAAAAATATATATATATATATATATATATTCCCCAAACCGAAACACTTCTGACTCCAGGCATTTCCATTTGTCCATGGTGGATGCTCCCAAATTACTGATATGTTCATATAATCTTCATACAATAATAACTGATCTAGAACTGATTACAACTCAGACTGATTACTCGAAAACGAAGAATAATGGGAGTCCAGCAGGTAGCCTGCTGGTCACAATAGCTATCGAAAGAGAACTCGGTCTTCAACTATTTTACCCAAAGCTCAAGGAGGAGCAAATGGACGCCTCCCCCAAGAGCGTTAGTTTGAAGTGAACATAACTTGACCGGAATGTGAACACATATACCTCGGTTCCCACGGCTTTTATGACATGACCTTATTCTTTTTAGTGAGAGTAAGAAGGTGTCGCCTAGAAGACTGTTCCCCGAAAACAAAGTGTAGATACATATTCTTACTGGTTTTTGCCTACAAATGAGCGGGTCTTAAACATCGTATGGTTTTTAAAACAATTATTTACATCAACAAGTAATCGACAAATTTTTCAACTTCAGGTTAATTATAACATATTTACAAGTGCTCTCGTAAGGAAGTATATATATATATATATATATATATATGATTGGGTCATCCACAGACAGCTGTATAAAAACTCTTCAGTGTGGCTATAGGCTATCTAATATCCCATCCATTACCACGAGGTAGGGTAGAAACTTTCGCTCCAGACCCAGAGGCTGGCACTTTACCCCTGCCTTCCGCAGAACTGAACGGTCAGAAAGACTGAATTTAAGCGATATATTTACTTACGCACAATTTTTCATCCACCAGAGTGCTCCATTCCAAAGTTGGTAGAACATTGCTATATAGCTTATAATGAATGAGTTACCTTACCTAAAGAGTGCTCAACCCTGAATAAGAGAGTGTTAATTATAATGATAATTAAATAATTAAGTCATCCACAGACAGCCGTTTCGTTGTATTACTACTCTTCAGAGTGGCTCTACAGTACCCAATATCCCATAAATATGTATAATTTTCACGTGTGGTTTTAGCTTGTCCTGCTGTCCCTTGTCTCCTATTTCTATTGTCTGGTCAAGTTTGTCAGTTATTGGAGAAAGTTTGTTCAAGAGCTCATCAACTCATGATAGTATCAAGATATTTGCGTTCAGATATCTTGCAATGGAAGAGAGCATGGTGTGAAAGGAATTCATGCATTTCCCTGGGGCATCAGTACGAAGCAAATATAAGCAACCTCATCCAAAATTCAAACTCGATTTCCCCGATTCCGTTTGTCGTACTGGTAACCGTTACATCACCCGAGTTTTATAATCCCTCTGCGCCAAAATTCCTCCCAGAACTTCATCATTTATCCCCGAATTCTTCAGACTAGTATCTTCATATTTGTTGTTTCGATCCCTACCTCACGACCACAGTGTTTTCCGTGGTTCATTATTGTTTTTCATTCTTCCGACTAACATCCTCATCTTTATTGTTTTGATTCGTACTGTTAATCATTAGTACTGTGTTATGAGACGTTCCTCACCTAGTTTTCCATACTCCTGGCCGTGTTCCAAAACTACCCAAGCCAAGCTCATATATATATATATATATATGAGCAAGCGGTGCAAATCCAGGAAAAATGATGTTCACTGCCCCTAGATACTCATGACAAACTGTAACTTTCTGAACAGCTGTTAATTTAGAATTGTCCCAAAGCAGTTAAAAACGAGGTGACTCAAAACAACGATGGGATTGCATTGGTCAGCGCCTGGGGCTCACTGAATGCTTGTTTCAGATAATTAAGTAGCAGTTTTTCTCATAATTTTTAGGTCTATGTAGATTTGTTTCTCAGACTAAAAACTTTTAAGTGTTAAAATAAAGCTGGAAACGAAGTTAATTTTAGTCGATGAAATTCTCAAATGTGCGCGTCGATGTATAGGTGTGTGTTGGGATACAGCTTCTCTTGATCGTGCACGCTTGAATACAACTAAAATATTTTGGCAATAAAACATCCAAGAAATTCTTTGGCTTGCAATGTTTTTCTTTAGGATCAGTGCCATATCTTGGTAGATAAGAATTTAAATATATTAGTAAAAAAATATCTAAGGGAGATAACTCTTGAGTGATTGTAACAAAAGCGAGCAAGATAGAGCAAGATAATGTAATGAGCTTTTATAGCAGGAATTAAAAGAAATATCAATCCTATGCTAAACAGTTGCAGGATATGAGGGTTTTATCGACAGTTTTCATTGGACTGAATCTCTAATAATATTTTTTCGCTCAGTCTTGCAAACATCACGGATCAAAAGGAAGGAGAGGGATCCATTGAAATGACACTCCACAGGTACGATGGCAAAAGAGTGCCGTTCCACCATGTGGTAAACTTGATCAATTATCACAATCCTTTTTCAACTCCATAGAGATGGGAAGATTGTATTGCATCAAATTCCCTAACAGAGAAAGCCATCCCAGCTAAATATAATCTCCCTCATTCATTCCCCTCATTTGCCCAATTGCCAAGTAATATATATATATATATATATATATATATATATATATATATATATATATATATAATATACTGTTTTATATTTAGAATTATTCAAGAAATTAACGCTATTATTCTAGATCATTTCTATAATTGCTGAATGAATAGATAAAATGACGGAAGATATATTTGATACTGGAAACCATATCATAACAAAAGCAATTACTGTACTGCTTAGAGAAATTATACTATTCATAATACAAAAACGTCTCCACAAACATTCTACATTATCTTACACCTTTTTTCGCAGAAATATTTACGCATATCTGGTCGTTTCTCTGGTAGTTGTAACTTAAGTTTGGGAGAAATCTATCTTCCCAACCCTTTCAACCAGTAATGCTAATATTTCTGGCTGAACGCGATTTTACTCTACACTGCAAGCCTGATATTTCGGACTGAATGCTTTTTTACTACGTCCACAGAATCAGTGGGGCATTGGATGGCAGCTCGGATACCTTTAAGGCTTTTGACAAAGTTTGGCACAAAGGCCTATTCGAAAAGCTCACAAGTTATTGCATTCAATCATAGAGTCCTTTCTAACTGGGAAAACTGTGCGGATGGCTGTCAATGACCAGTTCTCAGGGGTTCATACCATCAATGCTGGTGGACCTCAGGGCTCCGTTCTTGGGCCGTCTCACTTCCTGATGTTTATAAATGACTTGCCTGACAATATCATCAGGTCTTTGTCGCTCTATTGACATTCTTCTGGGGATTTAAGCCCCAAGACATGGTATCTGATCTTTCCTCTGATCTATCTTTGACTTTTAACTGGGGGAAAAAAGGTGGCTTGTGTCATTCATCATCGGAACAACCCTCAATTTCCACCAATTCAGATGGATAGAGCTACTCTCAGGGCAGTCCAATGCTTTGATAAACCATTTGGTTTTAAGTTCACTCCAAATCCAAAGTGGAACTCCTATGTTTCATCTGTTGCCCTGGACGCTACAAAAATGGTAGGTTCTTTATACCACCTAGAAAATATCTGACCCTACCGGCCATCTTGTATCTACCAATGTCAGATACTACTCACAATGGTATACTGCTCGCAAATCTGGGTAGGTTCCACCCGCCAAGGGTTATCAATCCACGATGACGTGCAGAATCGAGTGCATGTATTAGTTGGTGATGAGCTATTCTCATCTCTCCAACCACTCTCCCATCAACGTTATATAGCGAACCTGGCTCTTTTCTATCGCCATTTTCATGGAAAATGTTCAGTGGAGCTCCATCAACTGGTTCAGCCAGTAAGAGATTTCCTAGTCAGGACACAATTTGCTATCTCTAGTGAATCTCATCCACTTTTTTGACGATTCAACGTACACGTTGCAATTTCCTCCCTAGCAGCTCCCCCCCCAAACGACTGTTTTATGGAACAAACTTTCTTGAAAGTGCTTTCCAGCTGGATGTGATATCCATCTTTTCAAATCCGGGGGCCAATAAATGTCTTGCAAACTTGAAATTAACCCTATACCTTGAGTAGCCCTCGGGCTTTGTACAGGATGGCAATAAAAAAATAGATATTTCTATTTTATCATACACTGCAAGCCCGATATTTTAAACTAGACCCTGTTTTCCTTTATACGGTGAGCCTGACAGAGGTTAAATAATTCCAATGCCCCCACTAGGAAATATGTTTGACTTACGCTTCAAACCAGCTGTTAAAATGAAATGAATTAGATGAGACCATTTCAAGTAGTGAAAAAACGAAACTTAGAAGAAAAAAAAAGATTACTTTGAGCTTTCTCTTCAGAAAGAGAGTATCCGAAGACGCAGGGGTTGAAAGGATTGAAAGGGTCAATCAACAATTTTATTGACCAGATTCATGATAGCATTTTATGATTATCAAATTACGTGCATTTAACCTTTGATCATCCATTCCTTGTGCCATTTCACAAAAGATTTTCTCTGCTTGACTGACACTGGGGAACATGTACTGAGGGCCGGAGGATTTGGCAATAAATAAGGTTTTCTGGGACCGAAATTTGATCGATCCGTAAGATTCACTTTTTGTTCTATCACCGGTTGTGACGTAAGTGTCACGTGCTATTTTTAAATCATTCGACCAAGTTATCTGTCCTTTTTCACTCAAAATAGATAAAGGCATAGTTTGAATTTAATCAAAGATTGATCAAATGAAAACAAGGATGCCACAATCAAAATTTTCCAATAAATGTTGATCAAAGAATTATAAAGAGGAAATAAATTTGAATAAAAGGATAAGGAGCCTGAAATTTGTGCTGCAAATTAATTATACAATTTCTAAAATATGTGAGAATTTACCAGCCCAACTATTTTTTCACTTTGAAATTAGTTGAGCTTCATTTTCTCAAACTATTAATTTTTTGAATGAAGGCATTTATGAATAAAAGTACTACTTTGCGTTAAAATACTTATGTCAGTTTGTAAAATCAAACGAGTGTAACAGTATTTTCTCTAGAGCAGATGAGAGAGCGGGAAGGCTTTTAAATTACAGTACAGAGGCACCTCTCATAGCGGAAGACTCTCAATGGCCAAAAAACGATCAGCAAAACAACAAAAAATACTTTCATAAAATTATCCAGAATCATCTAGATTTCTTTTGTAATTATCTAGATTTATATTAAGAATAAGTCTCTGACGAGACTTCAACTCACGCATCTTATACTTTGGAAGCTGTTTTACGTATTTTCGATAAAGATCTACACTTTTTGAATAAAGGTACTTATAACCTTGAATAATTAGGCAACATGAAACCAGTGTAAAGTAAACCTTTTTTCTCTCACGGACAAGTATTGAAATGTTTTTCGAGATGGGAAATTAAAAATTCGAATTTGGAATTTTCTTTTGGAATGGAAGGCATTTCACAAGAGAGAAAAAGGATTTGGTTTGTATACTGAAGAATAGAGCACCTGCAGTTAAAAAAGGGGAAAAAAGGAGGAATCTTAAAATATTCTTGATCTTGTTCTTTCAGATTCTCACTTGGATAATTTTAAATTAAAAACAGATGAGTTTTGCACCGGCGTATGTGTGCACTTTTAATGCTTACGACGTTTTGGTTTAGCAAAATATTGGCATGGGAGCGACGCAGTGAATTGTTGTGAATTTCCGGGTTTGGGGACCTCTGGGATAATTTCTTACAGAGGGCCCGGCATAGCCACTGAAATTCTGTTCTGTTTATTCCAATCCAACTTATATTCAGTATATTTGCAAATAAACCAAAGGTTATCTGTTATCGTAATCTGATATGAGTATAACACTGAAATAGACGTTTTGTCCAGTGACCAACGACAGATTTTGTTCGATATGATTTTTTAAAATTTTAGTCCCAGAAAAGATATTTAATTTTTCTTGATCGATGTCCTTTTCAAAATGAAATTTGAAGGTTATTTTCTTTGTAGTAACGGTTGTTAGGCTGAGTTTGTTCCTCAGAGTGGTTACTGTAGAATCCATAAAATACCCCCCCCCTGGTCCTTTCGTTTCCAGCACTTGCAGTTTGCAGCTATATCCATGCGTTTGTTTGTTAAGGGTTGTTAGTAGCATTGACCTGTTTGGGCACACTGTATAGTATATGGATTTGTTCAGAATGTGATATCCTGAGAATAGCATTATGGGCTCGTCTGTACTTCGGAGTTTCTGCCAAATGAATTGTCTACGTGGATTATGGCGAGTTGGCGGTCGGCTCAAAGTTTTGATCGATATTCACTCAGAGTAGTTTAGTATGGCAGAAGGCCAAATGAAGAGTTGAGAGTTGGAAGAGTGTGTTGCACCAAACTTTCGAAACGGGTGTGGCTTGACTTCCTTGAAAGGATTTAAAATTTTTAATCCAATCATTGGCACCATGCAACTATCTAAACCAGCAAGCAAATCCAATGTTGATCATTTATTGATGTTTAGTTAGAATGTACGGTACAAAATAACAAATGGGCACCCAGTGAGGATAGAATTCATTACACTAGTTATAGTGTGCATTGTCCATGTGAAGGAGTTCACTCATACTCTTTGAAAAGCACAAGATACATATCCAAAATTGTTATGCTTATATTGACAAGTCGAAAAGGAATATAGGAATTGAAAAATCGAAAAAAAAAAAGAAAGACAGAAAGAAAAAAGAGAAAGAAAAAGGCAGAGGGAAAGAGAGAAAGTTTTCCTTCAATTTCTCATATCATTGCACGGATGTTTCTTGCAGTGATCCAGATGCAGCTCGTTTGTTCCTTTATTAATCTATTCCACGATCATGCCGTCCACAGTTGAAATTTGGAGTCCTAATTTTAGGACAATTCCTGTCTTGCATGAATCACCGCCGCCTTCATATGCTCATTTTTATCAAGTTAATTCAGCAAAAACTTATATCATAAATTGAACCCTCGTCTGAAAACTTTCACTACCCATTGGGGAGAGTGTGTGTTGAATCTAAAATTTCTACTCTGAGCGCTTAGAATCCAGATACAGAGAATAATACTTATATTTAATTGTCAAAACACATGAATAACTTGAAACCAGCTAAATTGTTCACACCGGTTTGTTTTGAGTAGAGGTGATAAATAACAGAAACAGCAATACCAGTTACATGCATAATAGATGGAATGTATGTGAAAATGTGTTGTTTTTTCTCAACCTCATGGTGACCACTGATCTTTGGCAGCATTTCGGTGATCAATTAAAAAATAATAAAAAGAAGTGATCAATAAATAAGTTAGTGCTCTTGCCTTTTGTTAGACACTAAAATATCCAAATCTAAAAAAAAGCAAGGGTGGACACAAACTAAGGAATCAATTTACTATAAACCTGCATCGAAAATTGACCCCCCTCACACACAAAAACCTCATTTGGGATGGGACTTTCAAATGAATAAAAAAAAGACTTTACGGATACATATGAATCACCTGAACCAAATATCTAAACCAGTGTTGTGGATACATATATATTAAACCAAGTAATTATCTATGAATATGTAGGGATTAAATTTTAGATCTGGGATAAATAATTGTCTATTTAATCAAACCCTACTCAGTATAAAATTGTTCGGAAATCGATACTGAAGTCTCATCTCTATAAACAATACCATCAAATCTAAAAAACGCAATTTTTGTGAAGACCCGAATTATTTTTATCTTCAATAACAAAAGCTCACCGTGGAACTAGTTTTTTTTATTCTTCAGTGAATGAATCTGAAATTGTGGATGGAAAACCTTCCCAAATATTGAAACTAAAAATCCACTTATGTAAAATCTTGTTCAGCACATCATAGAATATGGTAGGTTTCGTTTATTACGAGATCCTAAAATTCGGCAAAATAAACAGATTTTATTGTCAAGAAAAAGTGAAGAGTAAAATTTTATGCCCAAATTCCCTCATTTGATTTACACAAAGTATATAATTTTATGAATGCAAGCTCAATGCTCAGAAAGATAAACCCAGGAGGAGATCGAACTGTTAGCTTGGGATATTTTATTGCATTTCCTCAATTCAACTGGATTAACCCCTTAAGATTTCTGTTTTGTCTGATCACTGAAACTATTTTTCAAACGCAGAGAAGAGACTAATTCAACTCTATCGGAATTCGTTTGGTCCAGTATTCTTCACAATATGTATTTGTCAATGTTAATTATGATGAGACAAGTTCAGAAAATATTGGCTTTACGACGCCCATGATAGATAAGTCTGGCGAATCTATGTGGAGGTCTATGTCCAACAAAACTTATGCCTCAAACTAATTAATGTCACAGAAGACTGGAATAATGCAATCATAATGCTTTTACATTAAAAGAGAATCCTGAAGAACGTCAATAACTGCTGGCCAACAAACCAACTCAACTGCATCTACAAACTTTTTACTAAAGTAACCAGCAACTGAAGCATTAGATGAAAACCAACCATGGGAACAAACTGCTTTCAGAAGAAACGACTCAACCATTGGCGACTCCCATCTGGAAAATCAACTAGAAGAGAAAGCAGAAGGATATAAAATACCACCCACAATAGCATTTGTTGTAGGCCTTCGACTCAACATCAATAACCTCACGGGGTTTCCACTATCGTTCAACATATCTACCGACAGCAGTTCCTTTATCAAGCTAAATAGTGATTCGAACCCATTCTATCTCGAAAAAAAGGGCAAGATGAGGAGATGCTAGCTTATACAAACTCTTCACAGCCAGCTTCGAGATGACATTCCGAAACCTAAACGAAGAAAGTGAGAAAGTTGATCTCCACATGAACTTCAGTCAAACAAATGTCATGTACAACGAACATATTGAGAACAAAGACACAATCATCAAGATCAAAGATGCAGAACTGGAGAAAGGAGGTCACTATATTTACCTGGGATTGCGAATCTCCATGAAATCCCCAAAAGAAGAAATCAAGCGAAGAATCACTTGAGGTTGGAAAGATAACCCCGCTAGTCCTAAAAAGAAGAGTATTTAACCAATTCATTCTTCTGATAGTCACCTATGGAGTTGAAAAATGGAACCTAACCAAAAGACTGAACCATGCAACATGTACAAGAAAGAATCTTGCTCAACATAACATGGAAAGATTACAGGACCGAGATTTCATTGAATCCGTTGGACAACTTAAATGGCAACGGGCTGGTCATATTATGAGAATGGCAGAAAACCGTTGAAATCGTGAAAACTCACAATGTGAATCACCAGAGATCACATGCGGAACTGTGGCCGACAAATAAGGACGTGACCAACTAGATAAGTTCAGGAAGTACTGTCTCTGTGATGCCTAAGATAAAGAGGTTTGGCAGATCTTAGGGAAGTTCATGTCCAGCGACGGACGCTAAAAGACTGCTGCTGCTGCTGCTGCTGATGTTATTTTCTGGATTTATGTTTTTTGTTTCTCTTCAATTTCAAACGTTTTTTATTCCATCTCCAGAGATGCGAATATTACTTTGTGAACAACCTATTATTTTCCGTTTTTCTTTCCCTCTTTTTACGGGATGACTATGTTTTTTTAGTTTTAAGCTAAACAGCTGCACCTTTCAAAGAGGTCAAAAATCAGCTCTCTGGGTAAGAAAACATTTTTTTGTCAGCGAGGATTTGTCATGAGGGTAACATAATACAGGTTTGTGAGTACACCCTCCCGAAGTCCCTGGGTAATTTAGTAGCTCTAAATCTGTTTTGAGGTAAGTAACTTAGTCTTTAATGATAGATTGCTGGATGAGATTTTGTACTGCGCCCCGTCTCAAGTTGATAGAGTAGCACTAAATCGGTTTTGAGGACGGTAAGTGACTTTGTCTTCTGTGATAGGATGCGTGATTAGATTTATTGGTGTGCCTCCAACCCCCGCCCAATAGCATAGGAGGTTGTTAATCTGAGAGATTTAGGAAAATGTTATATCAGATTTATGAATTTATGTCTGTGCATCCATCAATAGGTCTGTCCTGATTATTCGAACCTGAGACCCTCGGTTGGATGTTTGAGGATTAAAAATCTGGAAGGCTGAAAAAAAAAAAGAGGAAAAAAAAAGAGAAATATAAAAGGTAGTGGAATTAACTTTGTTTTTTTTTTCTGTCGTAACAATCACAATAAAAGCAATCCTCACTGATATTTAGAGTGTTAACCGATATGTAAAATTCACATTCCCCTCTGATTGGAACTCACGACCAATTAATTACTAGGCGGCTTTCTTACTGTCTGAGCTAAATTGACAACTCTTTGTTATAAGCGGACAATTATCATACAGATATTCAAGGGCTTATTTAATTTTGATAAATGCATTTCTACAGAAAATATTTTTTACCAATGCTCATTTATTATATATACACAACAAAAGTTTCAGTAATTATCTTCAGTCAGAATAGTTGGAGTGGAGTTTGACTCTGTAGCTGCTGTTAGTACGTCCATCAATAAGTCTAT
This sequence comes from Thysanoteuthis rhombus, assembly GCA_963457665.1. NCBI lineage: Eukaryota > Metazoa > Mollusca > Cephalopoda > Oegopsida > Thysanoteuthidae > Thysanoteuthis > Thysanoteuthis major. The sequence goes on along the minus strand of OY735212.1, from coordinate 52,451,532 downwards.
CCCGATATTTCCATCCCTGGTTGAATATTTGAAGATCCAAAAGGTAAAAAAAAAAATAGAGATATATGTAAATTTGAATGCAAAATTATCCTACACAAAGTTCACAAAATCTTTAATTCGCATAAATTCATGTCAAATTATTTGCTTTGGTTTTCAATAATCTTACGCCACCTTTCAGCTAAATTGTGCGCTCTATCAAAGAAAGACAATTTCGTTTTTGAAGTGTCTTTGAAGGATTGATCAATCACTGTCAATCGGTCATCCATCTGACCAGTTCATTCGGATCTTGAAGACATCTATTTCATGCTCTTGAAGATTTGAAGTACTCATAACTATCATTATTATTAATTTTTGCTACTGTTTACCTTCATCTTATTTGTTGCTGCTTTTTATCGCAACAAAAATCAGAGAGTAAATGAATTACCAGCACGGATCAGGATGAAGATTAAGTTCCAGGTGAGGATCGAACTTACGATCCTCTATACCGGACGGTGGCTCGCTTAACCCACGACCGTTCTTACAACTAAAATACTGGAACTCAGTGGCAAATGTCAGTCCCTATCCACGAACTCCTCTGTGTCATGTTTATTACTAACTGGTAGTCCAGTTAAAAAATGAATTTTATATTACCCATCATCTACTAAAAATGGAGTAAAAATAATTGTAAGGTTTCTTCTTCCTATTCTTACCAGCAGGGCCCAACGTGAACTTAATCCTCTACTATTTCATAGCTTTTAGCTTCGTTGAGAAGCTGGTATCAGAAACTGTCAACGAAACTAAGAAAGGTTTCTTCAGTTTTCTGGTCAGTTTCGATGGCTATGTATGAATCTTTCTCATGTATAGGCCACACCGATAGTGCTAGAGGGCTGTAAATTACAACAGTTACTCCTTATTATGCTTAGAAAAAAGTATTTATTGGGGGAGGGGGCTCAATTTGCAATGTAAGTTTATGCTTCACACAATCCTGTGCAGAAAGAGAAACATAACGAAAGAAAACTTGAATTTGAATATCAATCTTTTCAAACCAATCAAAAAATGAATATGATAAACCAATCAGTGATCAGTCAAATTTGACTTGTTTGACGCCGATTATTTGCCATGAATTGCTCAGTTCACACTGTAAAACTCATGAGATCGGATTCTCCTGAGAAGATGCACAACAATCCTTAACACTGTTCACTTACCCTATTTCAGCCTGCGCGTTCGTTCATTTTTCTCTATCGAAGGAATGAAATCATGTACACCGTTAGCACAATTTCTCTTCTTTCTAATCGTAATAAATGATATCGATTCATTTTGCTAAAAACAAACATCAAGCCGAATACTGTATTTCATATGAAGTTAGTTTTTACTATTACTATGACTTGATGCACTCATGCGACATAATCAGAAACGATGAGATCCCCAGGAAAGCCGCAAAAGTCCTACCCACGATAGATGGAGGACCATCGGCTGTCAGAGATACTTCTCATCAAAGAGCTAACCAATCGATGAAAAGACCCTTATCTCCTACAGCATCAACCCTCGCCAGTGGACTAAAGAGGCAGCCAAAAAGAATGCAAGGCTACGTAAGGTTTACCGACCCCCCCCCGCCAAAATTGAACGCAGTAAAAAAGAGGGCAGCAACATGAGGGGAGTGTCCCCTTCAGCGGCTATACTTTCTTCTGCTATCGCCGAGAAAGATGTTTGCAAAAATCCACCCGAAGATGAAGTAGACGGGTAGGTGCTAATGCTACTCGTCATATCTCGGGTAGCATTTATCAAACTAATACTTTATACGTCCATTCTCTCTATATGGGACGTAAGCAGTGTACAGCATCTGAACATTTATTTCTTATTATGTCTTTTGTTGTTTTTTTTTAAATCATCTCCAAAGGTTTTAAGTGGGAACTCTAATTTGCAATATAAGTTTATGCTAAATTTTGTCCCCAGTTTGTGCCCAGATTCGTTCACGTTTGTTTTTTGTTTGTTTTCTTTCAATTCAGACTTAGTGCCCAACAAAGAGAAGTGACTTATTCATCGATCGCCCATTTCCAAACTTTACTCAATGACCCCAACACAGCATGCTTCCTACAGATGTTGAAACGTGACGGTTTCTATTGAGTGACTAACCAGACCTGTTATTTTATTCGTTCTTGAAAGAATCCAAGACTCTAGATAGAAAACCCTATTTCAACTTTCCAACCAAAGTTCTCCTTCCTAAACTCTTGATGAAAAGTCTGTGGGATATGGTGGGATAAGATGGAGGAAATTAACACCGAAATTGATCATTGAAATACTATATTTCAGAATTCAAAGAACTTTCTGTCATTGCTACGAATTTGTTAAGATTTGAAGGAGTTTAGTAGCAATATGACTGGGCGCTGACCGATCATAAGTTTTCCGTGTCCAGATTGATCAAGACGGACAATGAAAGATAGGATCTGGGGATATAAGCTGATGGTCATAGTTTTATCGGAAACTACTTCTTTATTCCGACTTCCAATGTTGTGCTAAAAGGCTAAAATAATATAAATAAAAATGATTAAAAATTAATTATAAAATTGTTGAGAACCCAACACAATGGATAACATTATTAAAATTTTACATTGATGCATTCTGCTCCACACGTTATCTGAGTTTGGCTCGATTATATGCGTCTTTTATGGGAACATAATTTGATATCAAGATACAAATAAGCTTGGGTGAAACAGATCATAGTATATTTGTGCAGGTGTGTGTTACTGGTGATATATATATATATATATATATATATATATAAAAGTTTAAATGTATATGTGTGTGCGTATTTGATAGATATCTACTGAGTGTAGCTTAGCCAAGTGCAAAGCCGTAGTAGTAGGGCACTCGTGAGAATCGAACTAAATACGCTGAAAAGGTACATATAATGATTTGGCTGAATATTTCTTTAATACATTAAAGATAACGGACATAGATTTCTGACTAATCCTTTCTTGTTTTTGTACAAGTGTTGTATTTGGTTTCAATGTAGATAGATACTTTCCGAAAGATAAATTTCTTTGGCAGCATCTTCTGCCATTTTCAATATCAGAGTGCAGATGCACTGTTCAATTTCATGGTTGTATCTTTTTTGATGTCAGTTTACAAATTGATTTTACCGTTCGGCGTTTGCAGTTAATTTTTGGTCGGTCGCTATTAAAACTGCAGTGGCGTCATTTGGTGATGTGTGAACATTATGAGACTTTTCCTTTTTGTTCGGAGGAGTTTTTCAATTATCAATTGTATTCATGTAATCAATCAATTAATTAATTATCAATCAACTAACTAATTATCAAATATATTAAACATACCAGTACTAAGGTTTATATTGCTAAATGTGGGACTTCTTGACTTCTTTATAAATGCTCCTATTATCTGCAATCTATTAATGCAAGTAATTTTACGTAGAATCCAGTTATTATCTACAAGTATTTTACGGATGGGGGTATTGTCGTTCAGTGATTTGTGTATTTTTAGATGTGTTTTTTAATTTATTTTATTACGCTCTTATCTAAGATCTAGCGTATATATATATATATATATATATATATATATATATATATATATATATATATATATATATATATGAGAGAGAGAGAGAAATAGAAATATACATACATACATGGGAGACTATATTTCAAAATCTCTTTATTCAAGAGTTCTCATTGGTTTTACACAGAGCTAATCGATAGCATTTACAGTTTAGTGTCCCATTTCTCACTCTCTCATCTTGCTGAGGAGATGGATGAAATCTATCAGATCTACTGGTAAATTAAATAGACAATGTGGGAATGCAAAAGTTATAAAATATGGATCGTATTTGTTTTCGTTACATGTTCCCTCGTTGTCAAACATCAAATAAAAAGGTTTGGAGTGGAGGGGAAGAGATGATGCGTGATTGTTGTTGTTCTTAATTCTCATCTTTTACCGGTGAAAAAGGAGAAATTCATTCGTCACTAAGTTCAAATCATTTGTTACTTGACTGAGCTACCTAACAGAGTTGAACACACGAATCCTGCGATGAACACTGAACGGCACGTCGCAGTACTCGAGAACCACTCCCTCATCTTTACGGATATTTAAGTCTGCACTGTTTTCCAGCAGGACAGTGCCCCAGTACACACCCCGAAGAAAGTCAAGTATTCACTGTTGAATAGATATTCCATTTCATTTTGATCATCCTCTTCTGGGCAATCACATCGATTATAGGTAGTGTTCTAAAACTTTTTACCACCATTGTAACCAATTCAGTGTGCTTGGTTAAATATTAAATACAAATGTCTAAGAACTTATTTTTCTATGTGTGCGAGCATTAAAAGCTATCAACAACAAGATAAGGAGTACACGTCCTTTCTCACTTCCTCTCTTAAATACGCGATTTTAAATATCTCATTTTACGTATCTCTTGGTGGGTTCGGTATTAATAGCAGGTGGGCCTCCTTATTTCTTATCATCACTTATCAACTTTCAGCTCGTATATACATGCATACACACATGCACACACACACATGTCTACCTAATGTAAATAAATAACAAAAATAACACCATCAGATTGCTGAGAATTAACACAAACACAAGAAAACAAGAATATAACAAGTGAGCATTATCTTGTAAAGGATTTAGAATTTCACTCCAGAACAAAAAAGCACCTGAAGCAAATTGAAAATGAACCAATGCTTGATAATAGCCGAAGAGACAACAAGCAGCTCCGTGGAGATGCAAGGAAACAACGCTAGAGATAAGTTGATAGTTTTTAAAGTTATTCATTTTTGACGAGTTTTTCTTTCATTTTATTTCTTTATCGCTTCTAAAAAAAATCTTCCTCTTGTAGTCGAGGTGACGTGGGGAAGTGGAAATGATGGTCGGGTTATTGCGTCCATTATTTTTATTCTCCGTTCTTTTTTTGTTTTTTTTTTTACTCGAGCAATTTATTATAATCAACTTCCTGTTTGCTCAACTTGTTGGAGTCTCCGCACAGCCTCATTAAACGTCCATTTCAGTAAGACGTTTCCTACTCCGCCCATTGCCTGCCTCTCAAGACTTCGGATGAACGGTTGAACTCACCTGGATTGAATTCTGAGGGGTCCATCTCCAAGACTGTTTGCCAACCCAATTCTGTACTATTAGTTACCCACAGCTTGAGGGGATGGATTCATGTCATTTTCAAGGGCATTAGTGCAAAGTGAATGCAAACTGTCGCTGATTCCATTTTCTATGCTATCAATCGTTAGGCCACCCGTAATTCTGCTTTTTACGGTAAGAGTCGGTCATTTTGCGACCGTTTAATAAGCAGTGTAGAGCTTTGTCCTAGATTCTTGTATTATTTCAGTGTAAATCGGATACTTATTTGAGGATTGTGGCTGACGAGATACTTCGTCGATATAACATCACACATTGATATTGATATTATACAGGAAAGGGACCAGATGGCGGGGCATGACATTTTCCATTCGGACCCCATTTAGGGGTAAAAAGAGTAAAATAACCCCACCCTCCGCCCAAACTCGTTAGGTCAAGCAGAGTCCGTTATCTTTCTACCCGCTCCTTCTTCTTCGATACTCCACACCATTTTTGCTCTACTACCTTGTTTTCATCATCATCATCATCATCATCATCATCATCATTCTTTGGACATAGACCTTCCCCAGGATTCGCCACATTTCTCTATCACAGGCGTCAAGGAGCCAGTACTTTCTGAATTTGTCTAGCTCGTCTCTCCATCTAATATTCTGCCGGCCTTGGTTCTGCATGCGATCTCAGGGGGTCCATGTCGTGAGTCGTGAGTCGTGATGTCCATCGGTTGTCCGCCATTCTTGCAACATGGCCAGCCCTACGCCATTTGAGATTTTAAATGGATTCTATGATGTCCTTGACTCTTGTCTTTCCTTGGATGTACCGTGCTGTCTTGTGGTCTCTCCATGTGAGGCCCAGCATAATTCTTTCATGTGCACGTTGCATGGTTCTCAGTTTGCAGATCTGTCTCTTGGTTAGGTCCTATGTTTCAGCTCCATAAGTGACTATTGGGAGGGTGCATTGGTTATACACCCTTCTTTTTAGGATTAATGGGATCTTCTTATTTTTGAAGGTTGAACTTGCTCTGCCAAAGGCTTGCCATCCTAGTGTGATTCTTCGCTTGATTTCTTCTTCTTTTGAGGGTCTCATGGAGATTCGTTGTCCTAGATAGATGTAGTGGTCTACTTCATCCAGTTGTCTGTACTCGATTTTGATCTTAGTGTTTTTTTTCTAAATCTCCGATGTGGTTGTTGCACATCTTCATCTTGCCAAAGTTCATGTGTAGGCTGACTTTCTTGCTTTCTTCATTCAATTCATCTATCATCAGTTGGAGGTCATGTAGGTTCCCTGCGAAAAGGGCAATGTCGTCTGCAAATCTGAGGTTGCTCATATACTCGCCGTCGATTTCATCAAGTGAGAATTCAAGATAATAGTTTTAAAATGAGCTTTATTTACTCTTTGGGCACCCATTGACGATCGAAATAACAATACCCCTTTACTTATGTAATACGCCAAAGTAGTGTGAAATATCCACATAAGAAGAGATTACACATTTTTCTCTCAAAAATAGGGTTTCTCAACTTTTTTTTCCTTATTGCACCCTTTTGATTATCCTTTAAGCAATCACCCCCACCCAAATCTCAATGAAATTAGAATGACATAATACTTACATTGTTTATTTAATATGACCCTTGTGCTTGATGTTTATTGTATTATTCCATAGAAGAATGTTCATAGCAGATAAATGGGGCTTCAGGACAACCTTGGTGTGCTTGTATATTGACATATTATGATAAGGGAAGAGGAAATCGAAAACTGAAACTTTTTCGTAAAGTATGTATTTTGTAATTCGCCAAGTAAGAAAACTTCCCCTTATTTCATCGCTTTATCGAAATGAATAGAAGACGCATATTTTTTCAGAGAAAAATCCATTTGTAAGTGATGATCTACCACCCTTTCTTTTCAATCTATCTCCCCCTTGGGAATGATATTGCCCATCCACGTCGTTGAGAATGTGATCGGAAAGGAATGTTCATTATTCTAAAACCATTCTGCTTGGGAGTCGACTGGCATTCTATTTTTCAAGAAATCTTGAAACCTGAACAGCAGACAGCCAAAAAGAGATGAATAGACATCTCTTTGTGCATACTGGGGAAATGATGTTAACTTTTTAAATATTATAAACGTTCATAATCCGAGAGGGAAGTTCATCCCATTGAACAAATTAGATGGAAAATAGAGGTAGATAAATGCTGTAATCTGAGAGAAGAGATAAGAAGGGGACGAAATACAAAGAGATGAAAAGAAGAAATGCAGAGAGAGAAAGAAAGAGAGAGAGAGAAAGAGAGAGAGAGAGAGAGAGAGAGAGAGAGAGAGAGAGAAAGTAAAAAGCAGAGAAAGAAAAAATGGAAAAGGGAAGACGGAAATAGAGCGAACAAGAAAAAAAGGTGGAGAAAAGGAAAAGATATAGAGAGAAAAATTGAGAGAGAGAGAGAGAGAGATAGAGAGATGGTCTTTGTGGAATTCCTGAAGTACTTACTCAAACCGTTGTTCGTGGGTCATTGGCCATTTCTGTCGATAATTCTTCACCATAAAGAACCGGTTTGGGCCTCCCACGAGCTTTTTCTTCATTTGCATCCACATTTCCAGATCTTAATCTCTTGAACCAACGTTGATCAGTTTGCACCGTAAAACCTTTCAAAATTTTCTCAGAATATTTCACTTTAAAACATTCCCCTATGTCCATTAAGTATGGGTGTCAAATTTGGTCGAGCTGTGTTTACGAGGGTTTGGGACACTTTGACTAACAGATCCACTTGCTTTGCATGATAGATTTTCATCCAAGTATTCATTTGATACATATTTTGAGACCACTACTCGGGGGGAATTTTTTCATTGAAAACTATTAAAAAAAGCAAAGCTCTACTAGATCATGTGATAATTTGATTTGATATGCGGTCAGTTGTGAATCTATCGAAAAAACAAAACAAAAACAAATGGAAGAAAGGAGCCTACTGTAGCAAGATAGTTAGTTAGCAAATCTGGCAGACCATATTTGATAATATTGTGAGTTCAATCCTCACCAAGTATCTCCACGGAAAAAGTTGAAAGTTTCTGCCCTTCGTAGCTAATCTTGATCAATAGCTGTTTATGTACGCTCATCAATAAGTTCAAGCCTCATAAATTTACTTGTGAAGTTGTGCCTGCTAAGCTTTGTAAATATCAAGAGAAGAACAGAGAGTATGCGCATGCGTGATCAACTATTTTTGAATGTTTGAAGGAACACATGGAGTTTGGAATGGAGGTAAAGAAATTAAAAGAAGCCATTGGGGAATAGTAAAATAAATGAGAAAGTTTAGTATTTTTGTCTGACGGAAATTAAAGTAAAAATAGAATATATATATGTTTAGTTAGTCACTCAATAGAAACCGTCATATTGCTAACGTCATTTGGTAGCATGTCGCGGGGGGGGGGGTAAATTAGGAAAATGGGCAAAATGTCTGATCAATGAATAAGTTACTTCTCTTGCCTTCGGGGAGCAGTGATTAAACAAGAACACCAATTTGCAATACACCCACATTACAAATTAAACTCCCCACTAAAAACCATTTGGGGAGTAGGGTTTAAAAACAAAAAAATATGAAAAATTCTTGACAATAAAAAGTAAATGTTGAAAATCTCAGCCCTCTAGCTCCATTGGTGAAACCTGTATGCGTGATACATAGCCAGTCAACAGGACTAACTTGAAAACCGAAGAAACCTATCCTGACAGCTTTGGTTGACGGTTTCTAATTACTTCTAGAAGAGAAAGCGAGGAGCATGTATGAGAGTAGAGACTGAAAGAGAAGAAGAAAAAACAAAAGATGGAAATAGAAGAAGGTAAAAGAGGGACGGGAAACCAAAAGACAGAGTGATCTAATTACTTTCGTTAGAGTGACTGTACCATAATAATAATCCAATGCTTCCTCAGACCCAGTTGATTACGTAATTCCTTTCGGGGAGACTATTTTCCGCTGACTGCTTTAGCTCCTGATAGACATTCATTCTTTTTCAATTGACCGCTTTGCAGTATTTTCGACTGCAGCGACGAACGAATCCCCCCTACACCATCCGACCACACCGTTTCCCCACGAGCCGAACGAAAAAGAAAAGCCAAAAATCATTTTGTTCTTTTTTCTTGTTAAAATACACACATGTTCTTCGATGATGATCACACACACACACACACACACACACACACACGTATAATGCATGATATCAGTTTCGGATGCGAGTAATGGAAATAAACCAAAATAATTGAAAAATTAAAGAGAAAGAAAAAGATCAACAGTATGAGAGTATTACATAAATGATTATGTATTAAAAATTGAGATGGGATGGACACTTAGCCAGAACAGATGACAACAGACGGGGTAAAATACTAACTGCCCTTGGGACAGTAAACACAATAGGAAAAGACCGGACACAAGATGCAAGGATGAGATCAAAAGGTTTTCCTATAAGACATGGCACAGTTTAGCGTAATCGCGGTCATCATCAACTTATGATGCCTGATGATGAAAGTATCTGAGACCATATATCTGTACATACATAGTCTTGGAAACTATATATTTTTATGCTTTTGATGTGTTGTTGAACATTAATGCTAAAAAAGTTTTCTTTTAGAAAATGTATGGAGTACCAAGGCATCTACATTGTTATATCAGGCGAGTTAATCATTTCCCGGTCGAATTTGAATCCTAATGTTATGCTTTATCTTATTGTGGAATTCATAAACTCTTCTACGATGAAACTTTTTCTGGGAATTGAAAAAAACAAATAGTACAGGTATTTTAGTATGTCATCCCCTTATTGTGCCCATCGAATGCAACCATCTCACATATATTTCAATGTTTAGATTTATAGTATTATCATATTTTGGCATACACGGATGTTGGTTCACTTGAGTTTTCTTTTGTCATTTAGATGAGTAAATTATTTTATTTTACTATTTAGATTCAAGGTATTATCGTAATACATGCTAAATTGAATTAGTTTATTTTGTGAAATAGATATCATGATATTTGGAGTTAATATTTCTATTAAATACGTAACCCCAAACTTCTCACTATGGATTAAATTCTATCGGTTTTCTGTTAAATTTAGGTTGACTGTACATGGACAATTTTTCTTACCTTTTCTGTTTGTATTTCTTATATGTTTCTCTAGGTTACTTTTGTCCTCCTGAAAAAATTTGGGGAGTGCACACTCCAGCAGTCTATCCCCTCGAGTTGAAATCGGCCAAACGAAACTGACCGCTAGATAATGTAAAGATTTTATTCATGAAAAAATCTGAGATTAAGACATTTTTGTGTATCGAACGAGATCCGTTTTAAAACTAAAGATATTAGTGGGTCATCTCTTCACTTTGAAGTTTTCTCTGCGAGAGGTCCGCTACTCAACCAACCGAATACCCAACATATACATACTCTTCTTCATATATACATAAGTACATATCACCAAGCTACACCCTTATTTTCATACGCGTACGTACGTATATACTCACCCTCATGCATGCACCCACTTAATCTCCAACTAGACACCTTACATACACCTATACATATTTATACATAAGTAAATTAAACCGAGCTACACTTCTATGTGCATAAAGTACGTATATACTCAGCCACATTTTTTTCTCTAAAGATTCTCCAATTGCTAAGGGTGGCCGCGCTTTTTTTAATGTTTTGATAATATAGTTTCCATATATATATATATATATATATATATATATATATATATATATATATATATATATATATCAGCACGTATATGAATATATACATGCACGTATATAGACATATATACAAATATTTATGCATATATAAATATATATAGACATACATGTATGCATATGTGAATATATATAATGGTATATTGCTATTTTGTGTGGCATGAGTACTATATGAAATGGGGATGTGTCACATTTATCGAATAGTTATTTATAAATATTTCATTTTTTGTGTTCAAGTTTAGATTCAAGATCTTTAGGATATATATGCTCATATAAGTTTTCAAAATATTATTATGTAATCTTTACATACTTCTTATAGCGTGACAGACAAGCATTCAACTCTCACTTATATATTTAATATATTTGTTTGACATATCTGATATATATATATATATATATATATATATATTATATATACTCAATATATATGTATATTCAATATATTGAGAATCGCTAGAGCAACTCATAGATTTATTGATTTTATACCAAAAATTGTTCCAGTAGTTGTAAAGATGGTCAATCAAGGCAGTGAAATCAGTAAAATTTTTCGACAATTCAATAAAGCTCTGAATAAACATCCCGCTCCGTTTAAAATTAAACAGTTTGGCCATTGTGAAATGATAAAGGAAGTTGGAGAATATGTTAGTGAGAGTATAAGAATAGAATAAATCAATTAGTATTAATGTTAGGGGAATTGAGTAACCAAAAGAGATGGATGTAGTCTTTTTCAGTGTGAAAGATCATTGCATTGACTGGAACCAGGGAAAGGGGAAAACATTTGGCTCAGGTCTATTTGTCTGACTGATAGGTAGTTGAGCTGGTTGGGAGATTGAACATGGAATGCGATGTAAGAAATTATCTAAAGATAATAATGGAACGCTTATTGAGGTGTTACTACCTGCTAGAAAGTGGTTTCGTGGTTTCGTGGTTTCGTTTTGTTTCAACCATGTATATAAGAATATCTAAGTTGATAATTAAAAGTAAAAACAAATTTATAGAAGCTGGATGGTAGAAGACGTGGAAAAATGTCAAATTCTTCGGTTTAACATGTTAGTAGAGAAACTCGAGGAAGTTTTTCTGTGTAATTAGTATTCTTAAAGATGATATCATAAGTTGGTTTGCATGCAGTCTGAGATTGAAACTGACACAGAGGATTTAATATCCACATCGGTGAACATTCAATAGAAATTATACAGACACCAAATCACGTCTGTTATTGTAATTACTGATCCCTCATCATTAAACACGTTTTTGGATAACCTGCGTAAGTAAGCCCTATTTCAAAAAATAAAATATAAAATATATGTATTATAATAAAACATCAATATACAGTACACATAATACCTAATATAAAATGACGAACTACATATATGGCATAAGCTATATAGTAAGAAAGGGGGGCGATATTTGATCAACACTGCTTGGATGCCATGTTGATATGATTGTTTTGTTTTTGAAATCCCCAGAACGCTTACATGGTGAACAACTGATGATCCCAACAAGTGAAAAATTATACACTGCACTCGTCTGCCACTGTCTGTATGTTGTGCCTTGTGGATTCTGAATATAAGCAGCCTATGTAATTCTGAATAACGTATTGTACAATTATCCAATCCGCTTCGAAAGTTTCCTAAAGCCTAAGGCTTGTAACCATTATTACTCTGCATCTATTAGAGCGACCTATCAGACTTGAGTTCCCTTTTTTGTCTTACCAAAAAAACCTTTAGGATTATTCTGTCTTCTTTTTCGCTGTGTCTAACACACGTTCATTCTATTTAAACGCCTTATGTTGAATCTTCATACTTGAGAAAACATTTTGTGTTAGTAATTAAGATAATTTTAGAGATTTTAACGAACCACCAATTCCAAAGAGATCGTTCTAAGACCTATATTAGTTTAATTGTACTTATATAAAATTTTTTCTCGTTTCCACGGATTTTAAATGATTTTTAGCTATTTAAGATGTAACTTTCTGGTATTAGCAGTATCTATATTTTCTCATTTCGTTTATTCATTATATCATTCTAATTGTTTAAAAAATATACAAAGTGAGGGGTTCTAGAACTGAGTAATAAAGGTTGTTGTATATATATATATATATTTATTGGTAGGTTTTACTAGGTGTTGAGTCTAGACTGTATCCTCCCTTGCGAGTTCTACTCATCAAACAGGGTTTTAACATATTGTGGTCTATATAGCGATATAATTTTATTACTAATCAATTTTCACTGTTATTCACTATATTTCCATTACTGGTAGCATTATTCTCACAGGGATGGTGAAGGTTTTAATCAGTTCCTACTTTTTTGCGTATGGTTAGATTTTAGTGTTTAAATCGAGGCAGTTCCATTTGATTATATATGCCCAAGTTAGGGGCAGTTTTCTGTTGGGATGTGCTGATTTTGAAATGGAAAGCAATCAAAGAGATTCGCTTTCCACTTAGTTTCCACCCCCTATAACTGTGGGGAAGATATGTCTTGTGCCACTACATCTCTTTAGAGCCACCAATTGCTATCTGCCCTAGGTTCGAAATTATTGTTTTGATTCTACACTATTACTTGAGTTATCACACTTTTCCTTTCATTGGTGGTAGTTCTTAAATACATGATGTATACAGTTTGAGATTCGTATTTACTTTTTTGCTCTTATCTTAAAACTTGTAAGATTCGTTCTTCCACATTCTAATCTATAAGCTATTGTTCCCATCTCTGTTGTAATGTATGGTTCATTTAATGCCAACGTTTACTCAAGTGGGGTGGATATAGATAAATCTAACTAATTTAACTACCTCGTCAGTACACTATTCTTTATGTTATGTAGTAAAAACTCATCACAATTAAAGATGTTTCGATAAGAATATTAAGACATTTCATATCACTCTGATTCGAGATTTTCCGAGAGGAGTTAGTGTTGGATGACAGATTTTGGAATAATTTACTTATTGTTTCGAGTGCTATTCCTATATGAGTCTTTCCCTTAGCCCTCGTCTTATCTAACATACACATATTATGTGGAATATACGTGTTGTATATTTTTTTCTCTATATATATTTCATATATACTTATATATCTAATATATATTTAATGGAAATATATTTATGAGTAGTTTATATACATGTATTTAATAAATATATGAATATTTGATTTATGTATCTCTATTTTCAAAATATGTATCTTTTTATATATTAACATGTTTACTTATATTATCTCTATTTTGTAGGTATAAAAGTTTATTTCATATATATATATGTGTGTGTGTGTATTTATTTATTTTTTCGTCCTATTTACGTTGTGTAGTCCAAGGGAAACATTGACTGAGTAAATATACATGTATTTAGTACATACATATTCAATATATATATATATATTTTCATACATATTATATATATTTAATATTCATACGTACATATTTTTGATATGTTATTTATATATATATATATATATATATATATATATATATATATATATATATATATATATATATATATATATATATATATATTCAGCATGTATGTATATATATTTTATATCTATTAAGCATATATATATATATATATATATATATATATATACGTATTTGAAATGTATATACATGTTTGATGAATATATCTGCTGATGCCCTACTTTTGACACGTCTTCAGCGATGTTCCTGAGATTCTAAGGTATTTTGACTCTTTTAATTCCATACACCCTCCTCGTGGTGACCCCACTAGGCTTGATCAGACCCCAGTGTGTGTACAGACGGCTAGGTACTTGCACCCTATAGCTCTCTCTTTTTGAGAAATTCTTTACTGCTTCGGTGAAACTGCGAATAGCTTTCTTTTTCCTTTCTCCTTCAATTCTTAGCATGTTGACGGTTCTGACAAGAGAACAAGCTGCTAATCCCTTGCACCCGACTCCAACTGGGAAACACCTGGCACACAATCCTGCCAGCTTATAGTTGTTGATCATCTTTGAGTACTTCGACTGCTTCTTTTCAAATGCTCCCTCAAAACGATCCACCCATAGGACCTTCAGCTCTACCTCGTTTGGTAAAATTAGACAAGGACTATCTCTGGTCGCAGTGTTGTGGCTTGGGGACTTCATCTGCCTCTTGAGGTTCAATAATATCAGCCAGGCTGTTGCCGAAGCCAGAATGCCTGATATATATATATATATATATATATATATATATATATATATATATATATATATATATATATATATATATATATATAAAATTAACGCCCCCTTCTTCAGTGTTGAGCACTCTTTAGGTTGGGCAAATCGTTCATTATAAGCTATATAGCAATGCTCTTCCAACTCTGGAATGAAGCACTCTGGTGGATTGTTCGTAAGTAAACATACGGCTAAAATGCGACGGGCAGGTTAAAATGCCAGCTTTTGGGTCTGAAGCGAAAGTTTCGATCCTACCTCATGGTATTGGATGGGATATTGGATAGTGTATAGCGACACGGACGAGTTGTAATACAACGAAACAGCTGTCTACGGATGACTCAGTTATCAATTATATATATATATATATATATATATATATATATAACAGTACGTATCAGGGATGCAATATAATAATATAATGAAATATAAATATTAGATGTATGATGGTTCATTTTATGAAATGCTCGTAACATTCAATTTTGAATATAACGTTGGTTTTGAGTGGAACTCAAAATATAAAGCATTTAGGGGATTTACAATTTGAAAGTTACCATTCCTTTTACAACCCCCCAAATACTTTAATTTTAAAACAGAATCACTTAGATACAATTCAATATAACACCAACATACAAGGTATTGGCTAACAACCGACAGTCAATTCGAAAAATGGTACAAGCACACATACACAGCCCCTTTAATGAAAGTAAAAGAAGCCTCACCCTCCATCAACCAAAAAATCTTGGTAAAAATAACTTACTCACTTCTGCCCGGCCCCATGTAAACCAACATCTATGCATTAAATGCTTGACACCACCTCTCAATCTTATAATAAAAATAACAAAATCCATATTTCCCTGAGAAACGACCATTTTAGACCTTCACTGCCTTTCCCTCAGACCCATCTAATTCCAAACCAAATTTTTACACTGATACGAACACCCTCCCGTCTTGCTCCTCCTAAACAACCGAAAAAGGGAATATTCACATTCTCTTCTTCAGCATCGAACATGTGAACAGCATTTCTTTCTCCGTGGACCACCTCAAATATTTTTCTTTGACAAAGATGGCTGCCCCCCCCTCGTCAAAATGCATCAAAACACGCCCATGGGATGATGTATAATTTTTAAATGTAACACCCGTCTCTTGAGTTTCTCTCTTCACTTTCTAATTGTCATTTTTATGTACATTCTATACGATCATCCACAATACAAACACACACGCACACACACACACACACACACACACACATATATATATATATATATATATATATATATATATATATATTAGATATATATGTGTTAAATATACGTAAACAATACATATATCTAATATATATATATTCAATAATATTTATGTATTTGAAATATATATATATATATATATATATATATATATATATATATATGATTCGACAAATTAGTGAGCTAATTTGAATGATATTTCCAATGGGTTTTTACCTGGGGTTCGGGGGCTATTGTAATGCCAGTTGCTTTAAAATAATATTTGTCTTCTTTCTTTTTCCAGCTCTACCTCCAGCAATCAAGTCTTCCGCCTAGAAATGACGGTCTCCGTGGATTTAAAGCGTCCCAAAAGCGGTCAGCAAAGCAGTCGCGCCCAATTTACCTCAAATCCTATGCCGATAAAGATTTGGATAAATGACGTTTACTCCCCCTAATTAGTTATGGGGCTATTTCAACCAATGAATGACCAAGGGAAAACATTGCTAGCTTGTATTTGTTATTGCCAACATCGGACATAACTCTTTCAACATCTTTTCTCGAACTGAGTGTGTTTTGGAACACTAATAACATTAGCACTTTGAGGAATGCTCAATTATCTTTTTATTTCTAAAAACAGTTATACCTCTTTAATCCGGCTACCGTGGAACTTGGACATTGTCGGACGACAGAAAACAAAATTATTGCTCAAAGTCAATTGAATTTAGTTCATAATACATAGGTAATAGATTTTAACA
Organism: Thysanoteuthis rhombus; assembly: GCA_963457665.1. NCBI lineage: Eukaryota > Metazoa > Mollusca > Cephalopoda > Oegopsida > Thysanoteuthidae > Thysanoteuthis > Thysanoteuthis major. The sequence continues at coordinate 52,434,611 of OY735212.1, read as the reverse complement.
ATCCATCGATTCTGAAGGATTTTCAAATAATGATGAAAAGTGCGATGTATTCTTACATAAATTGTATAATTATAACTGGATTATTGTGTTTCAATTGGTTGTATCAAAATGATTCATAAGATTCAGAAAGGATTACACATATAATTTCATTCCAAAATAAACATCGAAACTCGCCGAATTTTGAGTTCTTCGGTGCGGTTTTCAAACTGTGGTCGGGTTTTTACACATTTGGTTTAAAGAGTCAGATCATAAACCGCTAAATTACGGGTCAGACCATGGTTTGAAACCGAATCGGGTAGTTCTGCAAAGCATTTGCTTTAAATTCAAAACTTGTCTGATCATGGAAGTTGCTTGACCACAGAACGCCGGATTATAGAGGTTATAATGTACAACTGCCTATTATCTATTAATTCAATTGATAGTTTATCAAATACATAGTTGCTATTACGTGGCTAGCTTGTTCTTTTGAATTTTTTCCTAACTTTAAAGATAACATTGACGATTGATTCAACCGAGCTTGTCGACAGTGAAAGGGTTCAGCAGATCTAAAACACCAAATTGTTAACGTATAAATCCAGGAAGTCAAACTAAAATAATAACTTTATGGTATATAAACTTTGTACTTATTCTGTGACTGAGATAGCAACTAACTTCCTCAACTGGAGTCGTGGTTAGTGTTCGATCCCAGGCAAAAAGCCATATTTTAGGATAGTGGTTTTCAAGGCAGTCGGTGATCTACACAGGAGAAGGGAACAGCACAACGTGCTCTTATCTAATCTAAACCTAGTAAATGAGCTTTTGGGAGGTTTTCTTGGGTTCAAGTGGATTCCTGCCGGGCTACCTTTAGATCGGAATAACTCTCCCCTATTCATGAGTATCAAGAATTTTGGTTCTAATTTGAAAGTGCTTTGCAATATGCAAAATGTATCAAAAATCAACAGAAAAATATGGTCAATACTCGATGTGAAGAAATGGTGTAAGTCTGCCTGATGGCTGAGAGAGGCACACTTTTCCTCTCGGTACCAATCGTCAGTGTTCAAACGCCGGTAAGAAGCCAAGGTTTCATATACTGAGACAGGAAAACCCCCGTCGCTCAGAGGCAACGTCCCCTTTAGTTTCTTGTAGTCCATGAGTGTAAAAATATTATGCTGAGCATTTTTCCTGTGACAAAAATATGTGCACTTTTGAATTCGACATAGGGAATCAATGTTTCATCAATAAAAACTCAATAAGCTGTCTTCAGAATTTGAAATCTTTTGTGCACACATTAGTTCTTTTTTGAAAACCTAGATACACATTCACAGCTTAAAGAAAACAATGCTTTGAAGATTAACGTAACATTATTCTTTTTCAGCCTAGTGCCATATCAAGATCCGTTTTGTAAATATCTATAGAGAAATAGATATCTGCGAAGCTTTACTTTGTAAAGATCAAACTCTCTACACACTACTAATGGTCTTTTAAGATTAGCTAACCATTGCCCTAAAGCAAGGCACTCAGATGTCTATAAACGAACGGTATCACTGGAGTAATTAATATTTGGACCTCAATGTTTCAATTTTTTATCATATAGGATTGTTATTTTTATTATGTTTACTTTTTGCCTTAATCATCGGGATGGGGGTACTAAATAATTTTTTTGTTTAGCTTTCATGTAAAATATTTCGTCTGATGATGTTTGAATAAAAGCATTTTACGCTTGTATTTACTGTCTGTTTTATATCAGTTTGATATTCTACAAAAAATGTTTTTCACAAAGATCGAATTGGTCAATGTCCTCAGGAGAAGCGGACTGAATCTCCAGTGCCAGCGAACTGCAAAAAAAAAGATACGTTTTATGATAAAACTTATTCAGCTTTACATACGTCAAAAATGACGACGATAATTGATTAATTTTTCAATTGCATTGTAGCTCTGCAATTTTCCTTGTTTCCTTTTTTCTGTTCAATATTTCCTGAATATTGAACGAATCGAAAGGTAAAATTAGGAAAAGATACAATTCATCAAGATTAAAGTAACATAAAATTCTATTTCTTCTAAGTTACGTCACAGGAGTTCTCTGATGACGTAAGCTTGACACACGACAAATGTACATTTTAAATTATTGTGTGGATATATAAATGCTTGTTGTTGATAATCCTATTCCATGTTAATTAACTGCAGAAAAGGGATCAAATTCTTCAATTCTATTGTTAAAATAAAGAACTTAATCCAAATCGGATCTTCAATCAAGGAACTGTGATTTTGAATATATCAAACAAATCAATGCATTCTGCCCAGAAAAGAACTTGCGTCTCCGTTCGTGGGTTTATAATCACTGCGCATAAACGCTATAATGCCGAAATTTAAAAATTGAATTTTAAAAACAAGCAAACAAACTAAGAATGTTAATTATAGGTTTTGCCCCCAACCATTAAGGTCTCGAATCTTGAAAATGGCTGAACATTGTCCAAAAGCACTCGATCAAAAACACATGTACTGTACTTAACACTGTATACTCTTAATACAGACCCATGTTCTGTCAAATGCGGACAAGAACGGCTACGTTGAGAAATTTAAAAAATAAATACGCTGTGTCAAACTTATATTTATGAAGGAGTGCGATCTAACTACGAGCACACACATGCAATACACACACATACACACACACACACATATATATATATATATAGAGAGAGAGAGAGAGAGAGATGCAAAGAGTACATAGACACCCTTAAAAGCTTCAGCAGTGACAGAAAAAGTTCAAATTAGCTGAAGAAAAACAAATCATCTTCATCAACTCATTTATTATGGATGTGCAGCTGGGAGGAACCCTTTTTTATTATTCCCTTGACATGAATCCCTTTGAATACGCATGGACAATATTAGATAAGTGATAAGAACATTAGCGTTAGAAGTCTAAAAAGCCAGCAACATAATCAGATTTGCTGAATCTCCACCGCCAAGCATAGTCTGCAAGCAAAGAATGCAATTTTAGAACTTATCAATTCTATGCCAAGACGAGCTATTGCTCTTAGAATGGCTAAAGTTAAGACAAAACATCTTTTTGTTCAGTAAATACTCAAATTAAGTAAATATATATGTATGTCATTAAGAAATGGATATATGATCCAACAGAGATTATTATAAATGGTGTTAATGAAATTCATTTGAAATAATCTCCTGTTATTATACGGTGAATGTATCAATGGCCTAGAAAACGTAAATAGAATAAAGAAAATGAGGCCACTGCAGGAATCGAACCTGAGACTGATAGGGTTGCTGCTTCAACGTATTTGCACCTTTGCATTATCGGCGGCTGTTAAGCCCTGTGGTGAGACAATACTACGTTAAAGTGGCTAGCCTACCATTTTCTTTAATTGTTTATTCTATTTACGTTGTCTACGCCAAAGGATACAATCACCGTCTAATATTGGGAGATCATTTCAAATGAAGACCCTATACAATATAACACATTTTATAATTATATACACACACTTATATTGTGTGTGTATGTGTACACGTATTTATATGTGTTTGCATATTCATACTTGAGATCGTACCTGAAGTTTCAGGGGATTTATCACTGAAATAATGTACTCAAGCCAACATCTAGTTTCTATCGTGTACTTCGAAGTAGTTTCTCACTGTACGCAGACTGGCTCACGAAGGGTTGCGACAATTGTTCTCATTACATGTGCGTGCAATTATAATTATTCGAACTTTTAGGTTGCATCCCGTCTATATCCAGTCACTTGGTGCTTGGCCCCGTGGAGTGATGCTTAGAAAGCGTGTCTCGCACACCACTACTACTGTAGTGCTTTCCATCATCACTGGTCAACTCCACACTTGTGTTAAAATGAACAAAAATCGAATATACAGGTCTGCGATATAGGTTTGCGAATAGGACACTACTTGAGTTAGGATGATACTTGCGAATAATGGTCTATGACATTAGCTTGCTTAAAAATGAAAGTATTGTATATATATATATATATATATATATATATATATATATATATATATATATATATATATATATAGTTAACTGTGACCTAAACTTATACAGCCAAAAAATAGGGTTAAAGATGGACAAAACAAAGGTAAAAAAAAAATTGTTTAATGGATGAAGTATTGGAAAAATATGAAAATAGATGAAACATTCACCTAGGTCAGGCGATAAGGTTGGAAATATAAGACAGAACATAACGGTTGGTTGGAAAGCATTTGCTTAAAAAAAAAAAGATAACTAAATCGTCAATCTGTTAAGTATATAATCAATGCATAATATTAGCCATGGGGTATGATTGCGAAACATGGAAACTCACAAAAGCACTTGAAAACAAGTTCAGAATATCAGAGAGGGCTATGTTAGGAATAGCGATAGGAAAATATCAACATTGACCTGAGAAAGGACCGGGTTGAAGGATATCGTACAAGTAATCAAGGAACAAAAATGGAAATGGGCAAGGTTCATAGCGTGTAAAAGAAGTAAACTAACCGAGTAGTGCCCATGCAACAGTAAACCCAGAACGAAAAGACCAGATACAAGATACAGAGACAATGATAGAAAAATTCACCAATAAGATATGACAGTGGTGAGTGCAATCACACTCGTCATGGATGAAGATGTAAAAGGCCGTTGTCTAGCAGCGAACTGATAACAGCTGGTGACGATTGTATATATACATACACATATATATATCGACAAATTTGAGCTAAACTTAAAAGATAACTATACATATATGTGGTGTGGGTATATATGTATTAAATAAAACGTTCGTGTGTGTGAGTCTACGTATATATTTTGAATAAAACCTTTGTCCATAGCTTTGTCTTGAAGTATACCTTTTTAGTGAACGAAGAATACTTTATCAAACTTATTCTAACAACAGTTCTTTACTGTCATTCTTTTAAAATTTCACCTATAAGACATAATAATGTTATGGAGGTGTAGGAGATGTTTGATCATTTTCATCTAACACGCAGCCATTATAGCCATCATTTGCAGCATGAGCAAGCTAACCACTGCTCTATGAGGGGTGCCCCACCTCTTACTGTGTGTATGTGTGCATGTATGTGTGCATGTGCATATGTGTGTGTGTGTGTGTGAGAGAGAGAGAGAGACAGAGAGAGAGAGAGAGAGAGAATGGTACAAGTAGTACGGTTTTGTAGCAGAGAGATGGAACTAGCTAAACGGCATTCGTTCAAGTTATGCACAATTGCACCCTATTTGATACTCAACTTCACCCCCACGATTTCTGAGGGCAAAATCATTAAACGATAACTGAACGCCTTTGGGCGGCTGTCCAATTTTGGCATTCAATGATTGCCAGATGTACACACCCTATCCTCATGAGGGTACGGGACTATGTCGTAATCTGATTCGAAATTGAGAAAATTCAAATCTCTGTTGAACTGGAATTCACCTGGGCACCTCGACGTGGGGTTATCTTTAAAAGGGTAGTTCTGCAGACAACACCTCATCGGATTCCTTACACTTGTAGCTTTGTACCAGGTCAAGTTGAGCTTAGTAAACGCTCTTAAAACCTACTAATAGTCAACCACTCATCCCAGTGGCAAGTAAATTGAGCTCTATTATGATTTTGACCGCCAGCCTGTTTTTATATTTACTGAGCTAAGCTTAGTATGACACAAGGCCAAATAAAGGCAAAAGAAGATTTTAATGCTTGTCTTAGAAACCAGTTTTCACACTTCTGTGGATCGAACAAGTGGCTCCAATCAAGATACACAACTTTTTAACCCTCCATGTAGATTTATTTGTCTAGTTGTGCTCGTCTACGTTTGAGCCGAGGTAACACTCCACCTTACTAAGCACGTCCGCTGGATATGAGAATTGGTTGACAACGCAATTCCTACTCACTTTTCGAACTTGCACTGGACTATGCAAAGCAAAATATCATTTACTCCATCTCCCTCTTTCTTCACTGTTTGCTTAGTTTAGATCAGAGATTACTTTCTGCTGCTGGTACCATGTAACCTAGTTCAGCCAGTTGTTGACAAGAGATGGGCACTGCCAAGTAAGCCTCATTGCAATGAGAAATGTCTCGAATAACCTTAACGATCTACGAGATGTATCGGGACAATTTGATTCGACTAAGCTCAACCTTGCACGGCACAAGACTGCAGGCCTGATCTCCTCCCACCCGTGAAGAGTGTACTGATTGCTGTAATGATGGTTTGCAGGACTAGTTTGCTGGCGATTACTCCACTTGGAAGAATCTGTAAGTCGGTATAGTACAAGGCCGAACCTTGAAAATTATTATTTGAAACCTGCCTTTTGATCTAGACACGAGGACCAGTGGCAAGTACAAAAAAGGACGCAGGCCAGAAGAGTATTGCATCTCCAAAGGTTGTACTTGGGGTTCTATTTTTACTTGCTTGCTGCATTCACCTTCATTCTAAAAAATGATTGTAGCTATCGTAAAATGCTGGGATGTCACTCGCTCACATTTCAAAATGATCTTTGCTTAGCCCCACCCCCACCTAAAAGAAACAAATTTTATAAGATAATCATAAAGGAGAAAAATATATTTGATAAGTATATCTTAGTTCTGCTCAGGTTCAAATTGTTGGAAATGGTCGAAGGAAGATAATATTCTACCAGGCCTCTGGGTGGGTGTATTGAAGATTATCAATCGAAATTGTAATTGTTGATATTTACAATACTCAGGTTTGTAATGTATAAAACCAGACGAAAAGAAATAGAGATTTGAAGATTGTGTTGCACTAATATGCTAAGTATGAAAGATTTGCAATAAAAAGTACCGTTAGGTATCCTGACTGTTGATTTTTTGTACTGAACTAGGGTAAGGACAAATGGTTGGAATGGGAATAGAAAGATTGTATTGCATTAAGCGGGGAAGGCCCCCCCTGACAATTCTCCCACCGTGTGGACCTTGAAGTAAGAATATTTTGATACTTTTATTATATTAACTGGCAATTTATGAGGACCGAACTCACTACACTTGCGATTATTCACGAAATCAATTCGTCAGCCACTATCCGTTTGAAAGGGTCTTAGGCAAATATTTACTAAGCTAAGCATCGTCTTGCATAACATCTCAGTATTGTGGCACCCTATAAGAATCATCCCCACTATAGTACATTAACAATGGTTTATGGGTCTTGCTTGCTCACCACCTGCTTACTAGGACATTGATTGATGGTCCCAGTCATTTATAACTGGAGAATTTTTATGATAAAGTCACAAAGCGTAGTTCCGGGAGATCCGTCTTCTAGGCAGCACCATCGTTGAACTAACAAGGTACGATCAGAAATATGTCCCAACATTTGCACAAAAGCCAGTGGGACTGATAATTCTTTGACTTTACCCATACGTACGCATGTGGGGCCTCGTATTAAATCTGACCTTGTGTCACATTCCCCTTTTGGCCCTCTTGGAAAGATAAAAAAACTCAGTATGACAGACGCCAATTCTCGCTCATCAAATTGCTTTTGTAAATAGAGAATCCGATATCCTCCAGCCCCCAGGTGTATTTTGGGGTTGGGCTGCTCCAATCATATTAACCAAGTCAGGAAAGTATCAACGTCCTTGGTAGAAACAACATCAATCAATCCAAATGCTCTTAAAGAATATAATACCCTTAGGGAAAAAAGAAAGCTTTTTGCATGGTTACATTTCTCTGGGCATTGCCACGTCTAATGACTCCCCACGATGGTAATTACCATCAGTCAGCTCGCAAATTGACAAATTCAACGGATAGAATGATCTCGCATTTTTGTCATCCTCTGCCAAACAATTCACCTCATTTCTTGATATTTACCAAGCTAAGCTTAGTTGGACACAAAGCCAAATAAAGAGAAATAGTGTTAGGAATATTGTGTTACGCTAGACTCAAAAATAAGAAAGAATAGCATGCTTATAAAATCAGCATTTGTAATAGTGACTGTGTACCTGGAAAATACATGACGTATTTACCATGAAATTTAGCATGAAATATGTTGAAAAAATTAAATTGAGGAATATTTTCCAAACCATGCTCTTGGTCTCTCTAGGGGAGATTTGTATGTCTCTAGCTTGACCCTTAGCCTTACTGTCACTGATGATTCAGATTTTAAGGTATCTATGATGTCATTTACGATTTGAGCGGAACTCGATGTAGGTACATTAAAGGTTCGTTGCCTAATGATGAAAAATTATTCATCTTTCGCGACAAATATTTGTTTTTCGAAATAATCACATTTGTTGTGGATATCGAACACATAGATCAAACATTATGATGTGAAAATTTCAGATCGAACTTCAGCTAATAACAACGTGCCAGGTTAGGGACTAATTGATTCACCTTCGCATTTGGTCGGATACTGATTTTTCTCACTAGGAAATATATCTAACGTAAGTTTTTTGAGAACAAAATAATTGACACCACTACGTTATACTCTCAAGTTATCTGAATTCCTTCGATGTGCGTTTTCATGATTATAATTTGACTAATTTCTCTTCATTATTGTTGCAATTAAACTAGATTTAACTTTCCCAAGCTTGGAATCTCCGTGATCAATCAAGAAGGCGTCGTTTGAGTCAGTTAGGTTTCTCAAAATATTGGGACGCACGTTTAAATCTCGTCAGAGGCCACTTCTTTATTTTCCATCCAAACTGCTTACAAAACTGACACAGAATACAAAATGATCAGAGCGTTGCCCTGATAAAGCAATAATAAGTATTGAAGACAATCTGGTCAAAAATTGATGATGCAAGGTTGTTTTCAGATTCTGAGATGAAGTGTTTCATGTTTAGTTTCGGATAGGTTTTTCAAAAATCTCTTTGTTGCTTTTAGTCTTAACGTGGTCGACTTATTCTTTTACTAAATTAGTTGTGATATTTTGAAGTTGTTTTCATTATTACTCATTCATTAGGATTTGAATGGTTTGTTTATTTTCATTGCTTTGCTACTCTCGTTTGTTTTTTTTTCTGCTGATATATTCTTTAGTTTTTAAATTAGTAATTCTTTTCTTTTCTTTTCTTTTCTTTTCTTTTCTTTTCTTTTAAACTTCTGGGATGTAGCATTTTGTGTACAACACAAAAATGCAGAATGGCTGAAGTTCTGTCGACCAAAGTCAATATTTAGCATAGAGTAACGCTGAAACCGTTGTTAAGAATAGAACCTGAAACAATGAAAATTATCTGCATCTGATAAACATTTTTTCAAAAGAGAAATCTAGTGAAGACATTCGGATCATCAGTACAATGCAGATGGGTCTAGGGCAGATTTTCCAACAGTTCGCCGAAGCTTGTTCAGAAATGGCTTTTATAGAAACGGGACAGTCAAGACCTGTTTCTGAGAAAAATGGAGAAAAGAAGCTGAGGTATGAAAGACACGCAAAGAATAAAGTAAGGACTAATAGATAAAAATATTGTGAGGTGATGAATGACCATTACATCTACCCAGGACGAAAGAAGAAAGAACAACAAATAAATTGAAGGACCACCCTAGGTTGGCAAGCTTTCGGCAGAGCAAAGATCCCATTAGTTTTGAATGTGTTCCCCCTCTAGTCACCAACGGAGCTGAAACATTGAACCAAAGCGAAGGATTGACCTTCAATCTAAGAACCATGCAACATGTGCAAGAGGGGATCATGCTTAACATAACACGAAGAAATCCCAAGATAGCACAGTATATTAAAGAAAAAAAACAGAAATCAGAGGGATCATAGAACCTATCAGAAAACTCAAATGGCAATGGGCTGGCCATGTTGCAAAAATGCTCGAATTGCCTCTGGATTCTCAGAGATCATATGCGAAAATGTGGCCGACAAGAACTAAGCGTGACGATTCAGACAGGTGAAAGGGAGTCCTAGCGGTTTATGTCCACCGACGGACGTTAAAAAGTTGCTGCTGTTGCTGCTGCTGATGATCGCTGACAGTTGGTAAGAAGGTACCAGAGTGGGGGTATGCAGCCGTCAGTAAAACATGGCTGAGGTTTTGGGATGGTATTGGAGATATTTTCAGGATTGACTGTACCATGAACACTGAAAAAGTACAAGCAGATTTTCATTCCTCATGCCATCTGAGAAGCACCCGGTGGGGGGACAGTATGATGATAATCCCAGGCACCCCTAGCAGCTGATAAAACTGACAGAATCTCTGCCTACATATTATACAAAACAATAAAGGGTCGCCTCGAGCAAAAATGTGTTTGAAGACAGTCCAAGTCTATAGGAGAGCTTTGGAAAATTTTGAAAAAAGCCCGATGTAACATACGTGAAAATTACTCAACAAAACTTCAAAGCAGTTTGCCGAAGAGAGTTCACGCTGGTCTACTTGCAAAGATAAGGTTCATACTTCATATTTGTTATTATGTTGTATTCAATTGTGTTGATACAATATTACTTTCGTTTATTTATTTTTTTAGATGAAGCGCTGTCAACCATTATTAACTTTTTCTGGAGGCTGGAGTTGACTTTGTTTCTACACTGTAAAAACAAGAACAAGAACAACCCTTTCTTAATTTGAGGGATGAAAAGCTTTGCTAATCGCATTTCTTATGAGAAATTATTGGAAATGCAATCAACGAAGAGTTGCCTCCCTAAAATGTTTGTGTTGAGGAGTTGAGCAGCCATGCTTGTTTTACAATCGTTTTTTTTTCTTCATTTGTTTAATTGCTTTTTATCGAAGCATAACCCGGACCGTCAACCTGCAGCAGTGATTAAAGAATGTAGATGTAAAGGATGAGCTCTCGGCAAGATTTGAACTGATGTTCCTTCTGTGTCAGTGAAGCCTGCTTAATCGTAGCAGCTACTCTTACCGACTAAGCTACAAGAAATCTATGGTTGGCAAGGGATCGGATCGAAAGATCGGGGAAAATTAGAGATTGACAAGCACTCTGCAATCATTGAATTGACACCAAAGTTTCCCTGCAGTCTTCTGAAAAAACTTAAACGAAAACTGTCATCATAGATATCTTCTGTTTTTATGTCGTTTCCTCTGTCTACTGATCCATTTGTCTTACTAGCTGGCTATCTAAGTATTTGTCGCGCGTACATAGACCACACCAATGCCGTAACAGGGCTGTAAATTTCAACATGTACTCTTATTTATTATGCCCACGAAATGTCTTTTTAAAAAATTTCCCATCAAAATGGTGTGGGTAGGAGTCAATTTACAATGTATAAATTAGTCCCCTAGTTTGTGACCAGCAGCATTCATCCTTGCTTTAGAAAATTTTTGGATTTTTTGGATGATCAACACCCAAGAAAAGGCGAAAGAAATAACGTATTCATTGATTACTTTTTCCAATTTCTAATTGATCACCCCAAACAAGGCATGCAACCAAAATACATTTTACACGAGATGATGTCTAGTGTGACTAACCAGATCTATTCATATTGAATCATTATTCCATAATCAATGTATTTTCCCTGACGTTTTATAACCTCCCGCAATCTTCAACTAAATTTTGGTATCTGATTCGTGAGTTCCATCACACTAAATATTTCAAAGCTGGGAGTCAGTGACAATGAACAAGAGACTGGTGTTCAAGGACCCATTTGTTAAGCAGTACGGATTCATTGTTCGAAAAGGGTTAGGGACCAGGTATGTTCTGATGCCTGGAAATGTACCAACCAAGAGCCAGGCTGAATTAGCGAAAATGTATATTTAATATCTGCATAAGGAGATAGTGTTTTCAAAGAATGTGAATTCTTTCAAGAACAGACTCGATAAATATTAGGATGAACAGGAAATTCTACACAACTGCAAATCTACAATGTGTCTTTTGGGATCATATGAAAAACTAGAATGATTATAGGAGCCTGGAGAAAAGGATCGAACGTAAAACCTATTCCAAAAAATATCGCCAAGCTGAACTATAGCAATAGCTGAGAGAACTGGGGGTTTCCTGGGTGCCCTGCAACGCAACTTCATTCGTGAACTGAGTACCCCACATGAAAAAAAAAGAAAAAAAAAGGCATGCGTAACATTTGTCTCCGTGGGTTAACTATAACTACCTAAACACATACACGCGCGCGCGTTCTCTCCCTGGAAGCCGTGTATCTTGTGATGAACTAACAGCTGAGTGCCAGATGATAGCTACGCGTTACCATAAATTCTGATTTTAATCGAGCGTCGAACTCATTTTTTCCAAACATTCCGGTTGGTATTTGCATATATAACATTGCAGAGAGACATTCTCGTGTCAAGTATTGGCGTCTAGGTTGATTAAGATTTTGAAGTGGTTCTGTCAGGGGCAACGGCCTGGTATCGAATTAGGTGCGCTGCAGCTACCGCAGTCATCGCTCTAGTATATTAAACTCACTATCACCAGGCATATATAACACACAGTTTCTAAGAGAGACACAGAGAGACAGAGGGAGAGAGAGAGAGAGACTGTGAGTGTGTATTTTCTTTCAAATTTCTTTTAGCACAACAGATAGTTTTTGTCGATTGAACTTTAAGAAATTGTTTGTTTTTTTTTTGCAAATAAATAAGAACTGTCCGTACTAGAGTTCTTGAAGCGTTTTTGACCATCATCAGTCATTTTCAGGAAGGATTTCAAAGTATTTCAAAGTCCATAGTAATAATAAAAATGATCAAAAAAAGATTTGAATTAGGATTGAGTAATCCACAGTGACATTGTCTCTATTTGAAATGAATTGTTTACTTTGGCAATGTAATGTCTCATGAACACGGGTTTGTTGCAAAATGCGTTAGATCACAATTCCATTATTTCAAAATTTCTCAAGAAATTATCTCGTGTTGGTATTGCAACTCCTTTTATCGGCATTTGGAACATTACTTTGACTGTTGGACTTTGAAAATCATACTGAAAATGAATGATGGCAGTCAAAAGCGCTTGAACTCAGTCCTCCATCTTGCGTAACTTTAATCACTGGACCAGTATGGCTACCGATGGTCTTTTAATAGGAGTAATTGAATGTTCAAATATAAATTTACAAAAAAGAAAAGAGTAGTTTTGAGCCTAAATTAACCTGTAAGGACCCCAGAGGTCAGAACCGCCTATCCTATTTTAATCCGAGGACCAAGTTACCCTCATACACAAATATGCATTTTGTGGGGTGCAGCCATCTTCCTTCAGATTTGAAAATGCCAAAAATGACCAGGCACTAAATTGAACATCATGGGTCAACAGCAGACAGCGTCAGCAATCATGTGTTCATCCTGGGGTCTGGTTACTCTAATACCCAAATCTTCAGTGCATACTGTGCAACTATTTGAGAATCTATAAAACGTGAACTCAGAAACAAACTTACAAAGTTACCATATTACCAAATTATGAACAAACATTCGTCATTTTTATAGACATAGATATGCATGGTACATTACATTAAGGGAGGAAAAAGACAGAGATTTTCTAGGCTTTGTTTTGGATCCGAAAAATTCAAATTATATACAATAGGGGGGAAGAAGTATTTGGTGACTTGCAAAATATTGATTAGATATACTTCTGATGCTTACATTAACTTCAGATTTACAAAAATGGCGTACTTGGTTGAAAAATTAACAAATACTAAAAAATGCTTGTCTCCAAAGATACGACTGAATGAAATATTAGCAAAAGTAGCGATGGACACATTGATTTCAAATATTTCAATATTTTGTTGCGAGGTCCTGCTTAGCAATTACAGCTCGGAGACGTTGTTGTAACCTTTCACACGATGCAATTCCTCTCCGAAGTCTTTACTCATTTTTCCTTGCAAACGATCTTCAAATCTTTAATTTTACTGAGGTCTCTCTGATCAATTCGATTTTACAAGTATCACCGTAAATTTTCAATTGGATTCAAATCAGGAGATTGACTCGGACACTGAATGTATTCTTTGAGTCGTTATTTTGTTGAAAAATCGAATCCTATTCAAGCTCCAACTGTTACGCCGAACAAAAACAAATTATATTCGAAAAAACTCTGATGCATCGTTTTACTCGAGGTTCCCTCAATCCCAAGAAGTGTCCCCGTGCCATTGAAAGAGAAACACCCACCTTTTTTCTCCATAAATGACGAGCTGGGTTGTGACTAAAAGTTCTATTATTCTAAAAATCAATTAGACTCTTCTAAATACTCACGAGCGAACTTCATACGAGAATCCCGATGCTTTTTTTTGTGAAAAAAAGTTTTCCGTGTTGTTTGAGATTTTCAACCATTCCTGTCTGGTTTGCTGCTCTTAAATAATCTTTGATCTCCTTGGATTTGCTCTGTCTTTTCTTGGCAATTTCCATGTTCCTCGTGAAGAGACTTTCTGTAGAGCACGTTCGAAGATGATTTTTTGCTCTACTAAGCTTTTCCCACTTCAGAATTATCTATCAAATGCTACTTACAGATGTATTCAACATCGGCCGTTTGTTGAAATCTTCATTATATCACTTAATTACACCAATCTTTCGTTCGGTTGAGAGCTCCTTTAAGCTACCCATATCAGCCTCTTTGCAAAAAAAGTTTGGTAATGAATCAGGACTTATGATGGCATCATATTCTAGTATTGCTGGAACTTTCCAATGGTTTCTATGCAGTTGCAGAAACATCTCAACCGGCTTTCCTTCTTAAATAACTTTATGATTAGTTTTTAACAGTGTATATTCGGTTCATTTATTCACTCTGCTCTGTATGTTAGGAATTATGCATTTTTCCATAGTAGTAATTTGTTTCTTTATGATTTTGGACTCGAGATATATGCACACCTATATGTATTTACGTGTTTGCAGCCAGTATGAATATGTACATGTATGCATATGTATTTGAGAAACAAAATGATGATGCAAGGGTTTTTTTTATTGTTCTGAATATCTTTACTGGCGAAAAAGGAAACGATGTCTTTGTGTCAAAGTTCAAATCATTTGTATACAAGAAGTGGAAATGAAAAGGATTTGATTGAATCTAATGACACGCCTTAAAAATTTAAATCAATAAAAAATACTCTAGTTATATCTTTCTACAATCTTGCATTACCCACTCACGCATTCACACAACATATACCAATGTAGATACTTTCCCCCCCTCAACAACATTCCAATAACAAAAACAACGACGTACACTTACATAAACTTCATACACATGTACATTTTCTCTCAATAACAGTCACTAGGTTCAATCACGGGAACCTGACCAGAAGCAAGAAGGACCAAATGTTATTGCAATCAGCACAAACAGTACGCATTTAAGCATGTTTGGTGGTTCTGAGTGCTCAATTTCTTGGAAACATTTTTTTTTATCAAATAAATTGTGAAAGAATCAACCAAAATATTTGTTCCTTTCCTCTTAAAATTCTGTTCAGACTTGATCAAGGAAATTGAAAGTGTTCACTAGCATTGCTACAAGAGGATTTGTCTAACTAGTTAGGTAAATAGCCTTGAACTTGACCGGAACTCATTTTTAGAAATGATGCAATCATCGGCAATAAACAGAGATTGTACTTGTTTGAATAGTTATAAACATGTACAAAGATATGAACATTACTGTCTGCGTGTGTTATGTTGATAAAAGATCGTTATTAGTTTTACATTTCCGTTGTATATAGATACTAGTATACACCCAAATGACGGTGTTATTTATGTATGGATTGCTATTATAAATTATATATATATATTATTGCAAAGTTTAGTTACACACGTGGGCGTATATATATATATATATATATATATATATATATATATATATATATATGTATATGTATATATATATATATATATATATGTGTGTGTGTGTGTGTGTATATATGCCCACATGTGTAACTAAACTTTGCAAAATGAGATTGTTCGATCTAGCAACTGCATTAATATTATTCCGTTCGAAAAACAAAAACAATATTGTTTGTTTTCGAACAATGTTTTTAGAAAAATCCAGCCCCAAAATGTTTTATCGTGAAACGGTGCTACAAAAATACATAGAAAAAGAATTCATAGCATAAATTCCCGATTAATTCATGTAATATTTTATACTACGCGAATAGAGGAAAAAGTATCCAATTATCAATATTGAAATTATAACCCCAACCCTAAAACTTTAATGAATCAATCTTTTAACAACTGATAAATTCTGTGAGGAAACAAAAATGTCTCATGAATTGAGAGCAGGACTGTTCTTATTTGGTAGAGCCCATTCTAAAAATTATATCGCGTGAATCAATTAGAAAATATGTGAGACTTGTTATGTTCTTTTCAAAGCTTACCTGAGTTATAACTATTATTGTCGAAAAAAACTCAAACAACCACGATATTAGTTGCAAAAAAGAATATACTAACAATCTCAGCCAACGAGGCATACATACTAAATTTCAGATTTACTTGCAGTTATAATACCAAAGTACCTAAGTTTGGAAATCTTTTCCGTTACCAAACAAAAGATTCTTGTTAAGGTTTATGAATTGGTGGATCTTTTCTTAAAGATCTCTACAAGCAGTTTCGGGGAAAATGTGTCTGGAAATATACATGTAATTCAGTTCGATAGTTTAAAAGTGTACGCTTGTGAAATCCACTTTGAACAACGCTTGTGAAATCCACTTTGAACAACGCTTGTGAAATCCACTTTGAACAACGCTTGTGAAATCCACTTTGAACAACGCTTGTGAAATCCACTTTGAACAACGCTTGTGAAATCCACTTTGAACAACGCTTGTGAAATCCACTTTGAACAACGCTTGTGAAATCCACTTTGAACAACGCTTGTGAAATCCACTTTGAACAACGCTTGTGAAATCCACTTTGAACAACGCTTGTGAAATCCACTTTGAACAACGCTTGTGAAATCCACTTTGAACAACGCTTGTGAAATCCACTTTGAACAACGCTTGTGAAATCCACTTTGAACAACGCTTGTGAAATCCACTTTGAACAACGCTTGTGAAATCCACTTTGAACAACGCTTGTGAAATCCACTTTGAACAACGCTTGTGAAATCCACTTTGAACAACGCTTGTGAAATCCACTTTGAACAACGCTTGTGAAATCCACTTTGAACAACGCTTGTGAAATCCACTTTGAACAACGCTTGTGAAATCCACTTTGAACAACGCTTGTGAAATCCACTTTGAACAACGCTTGTGAAATCCACTTTGAACAACGCTTGTGAAATCCACTTTGAACAACGCTTGTGAAATCCACTTTGAACAACGCTTGTGAAATCCACTTTGAACAACGCTTGTGAAATCCACTTTGAACAACGCTTGTGAAATCCACTTTGAACAACGCTTGTGAAATCCACTTTGAACAACGCTTGTGAAATCCACTTTGAACAACGCTTGTGAAATCCACTTTGAACAACGCTTGTGAAATCCACTTTGAACAACGCTTGTGAAATCCACTTTGAACAACGCTTGTGAAATCCACTTTGAACAACGCTTGTGAAATCCACTTTGAACAACGCTTGTGAAATCCACTTTGAACAACGCTTGTGAAATCCACTTTGAACAACGCTTGTGAAATCCACTTTGAACAACGCTTGTGAAATCCACTTTGAACAACGCTTGTGAAATCCACTTTGAACAACGCTTGTGAAATCCACTTTGAACAACGCTTGTGAAATCCACTTTGAACAACGCTTGTGAAATCCACTTTGAACAACGCTTGTGAAATCCACTTTGAACAACGCTTGTGAAATCCACTTTGAACAACGCTTGTGAAATCCACTTTGAACAACGCTTGTGAAATCCACTTTGAACAACGCTTGTGAAATCCACTTTGAACAACGCTTGTGAAATCCACTTTGAACAACGCTTGTGAAATCCACTTTGAACAACGCTTGTGAAATCCACTTTGAACAACGCTTGTGAAATCCACTTTGAACAACGCTTGTGAAATCCACTTTGAACAACGCTTGTGAAATCCACTTTGAACAACGCTTGTGAAATCCACTTTGAACAACGCTTGTGAAATCCACTTTGAACAACGCTTGTGAAATCCACTTTGAACAACGCTTGTGAAATCCACTTTGAACAACGCTTGTGAAATCCACTTTGAACAACGCTTGTGAAATCCACTTTGAACAACGCTTGTGAAATCCACTTTGAACAACGCTTGTGAAATCCACTTTGAACAACGCTTGTGAAATCCACTTTGAACAACGCTTGTGAAATCCACTTTGAACAACGCTTGTGAAATCCACTTTGAACAACGCTTGTGAAATCCACTTTGAACAACGCTTGTGAAATCCACTTTGAACAACGCTTGTGAAATCCACTTTGAACAACGCTTGTGAAATCCACTTTGAACAACGCTTGTGAAATCCACTTTGAACAACGCTTGTGAAATCCACTTTGAACAACGCTTGTGAAATCCACTTTGAACAACGCTTGTGAAATCCACTTTGAACAACGCTTGTGAAATCCACTTTGAACAACGCTTGTGAAATCCACTTTGAACAACGCTTGTGAAATCCACTTTGAACAACGCTTGTGAAATCCACTTTGAACAACGCTTGTGAAATCCACTTTGAACAACGCTTGTGAAATCCACTTTGAACAACGCTTGTGAAATCCACTTTGAACAACGCTTGTGAAATCCACTTTGAACAACGCTTGTGAAATCCACTTTGAACAACGCTTGTGAAATCCACTTTGAACAACGCTTGTGAAATCCACTTTGAACAACGCTTGTGAAATCCACTTTGAACAACGCTTGTGAAATCCACTTTGAACAACGCTTGTGAAATCCACTTTGAACAACGCTTGTGAAATCCACTTTGAACAACGCTTGTGAAATCCACTTTGAACAACGCTTGTGAAATCAACTTTAAACAACGCTTGTGAAATCCACTTTGAACAACGCTTGTGAAATCAACTTTAAACAAGGCTTGTGAAATCAACTTTAAACAAGGCTTGTGAAATCAACTTTAAACAACGCTTGTGACATCAACTTTGAACAATGCTTGTGAAATCAACTTTGGACAACGCTTGTGAAATCAAATTCAATATAGTGATATGAACAACTGTATTCGCGTCTGGAGTGGGCTATGTTTTTCTACCGTTACAAGAACGGCAAGGACCCATTACGTTAAGCCAAACCAACTCAGCGAAATATTACGGTTTGTTTGATTCTAATAAATGAATATGTTCGTACAAAATAATGCTTACAAATTTTTATTTATCATGTGTACTATACAAAAGTTGCAGTAATCATCGTCAATCGGAATTGAAGAAGGTGTGGGGTTCTACAGCAATCAGGATTGTCTCCCTTATCAAGTCGTACAGGTCGTAGATTGCTCACAGTTATTATTACATTTTACGCCATATTGAAAACAATGCAATGGAAGATGGTGTGCCACATTTGACCGGAAACAATTTTTCCGACTCTTGATTTTACCATTCCGACACTTTAGAAACCATGGAGCATAAATATTGGTAAATTTGCTAAGTGTCTCTCTCTCTCTCTCTCTCTCTCCCCCTCTCTCTCCTATCATTTTTGATGAAGAAATGAAATGTCGAGACTTCAACGAAAAGCATCAGCAAAACAAGTTTCTTCAGTTTTTAATCTAGCCTGGTTGGCTGGCTGGATGTACGCGTACAGGTCGAACCAATGAAGCTGAAAGACAGAAAATCTAAAATACTTACTCCAAATTATGTGTAGAGGGAACAGTTTCTCGTGTTGGGGGGATCAATTTACTATGAGATTGCATGCTAAATCATATTCTTTAGTTTGTGTCCGACAGAGAACACCCTTTTCCTTTTTTTTTAAAATCAAAACTTTTTTCCATCAATCACCAGCCAACAAGAGGCGAGAGAATAAACTTATTCATAGATCCCACCTTTTCCCAACTATTCAATTGATCATTCCCAACACAGCAAGCTGCCGAATGACGTTGGTCATATGACTGTTTCTGTTGAGCGGCTGTCTTTTAATTGTTTTAATCTCTGAATCAAAATCATTTTTCAAATGTAAAATCTATTTTGATTTTATCACATATCTTTTTCATATCAGTGCGCTGATGCAAAAGTTCCCAATGCCATATTATGCACCATCTTGTGCACAATGTTAGGGGTTGAGGCATTATAGAAGTCTCTTTGAAGTTTACTCAGCCCTTTATTGCTTGTGTGTGCATATTCTTTAAAGATCATTTCTTTGAAAATCGATACTGAATATGAAATGTAGATTCGGCACTGTTTACACTTCGTGCTTTGACTGGGCAGAAATGCAGCGTAAAAAAGGGCAAAGGGCCCCTGACGTTCATAATAAATGAGCAGTAGGTCCAAGAAAAAGATTTTCAGCCCAAAGACAATAAACGTTATTGGTAGCTTCAAATTTCAAATATTTATCTTAAATGTTTTTCTTTTTCAAAATTTATGTAAATTCAGGTAATCATTTTCCAAATATCTGTTTTTGCAATTGAAGTTTTTCAACGAGTTCTATGTGAATTTTCCTTTTTGGAGCCTTCAGTAATTTACGATGTAACCCTTTCAGGGATTTGAAAACAAAACAGTTCTATTAAGATGGCTCCCCAACAGTGTTGATTGAACGACACTTCATATATTTATATATATATGTATATTCGATCATTGAAGCCATTATGATAAGCCAGGGTTCTTCATACTTTTCCCTCAATCTCATCTCAAGCTGTTGACAATGTAGTAGTAGTAGTAGTAGTAGTAGCTTTGAGATTTTGAGATGTTTTTTTACATTTTCCTAGTTTTTATTGTTTATCTAGTTTCTCTATTCACAACCTTTGGTCGTTTACACAATTCATAAAACGCCAAGTCAGAAGATATTTGTGAAATCTTGCGTGACAATAGAAGTTCTGCATCGGGAGTATTAGGGTAACCTGTAAATTCCTATTGTTTGCTTATTGATTCTAGTGTTGAAAATGGAAAATTTAGCGAACAAAAGCGACTGCGATGCTTTGCGCTGATTTGATCTCGTTGAGCGATTCTTGATGGTCAAGTAAATCTCCTGTGGTTGATAGCAAGCAAGTGACGACACGACTTGAGAATAATTAACAAAAAATAACTAAGACACGCAAAATGTCTAAATCGATTACTAAAAATCATTTGTAACAGCATGGTTATGTTAGTTGTTCTGACGTGCAGCCTTATCAAGAATTAAGCGAAAAAAGGCTTACTGGACCATATTTGGTGTTTCGTTTTCGAAATGAATTGTGAAAGGCGATGAAAAGTTGACAATTAACAACGAGGTAAACCCAAGATTTTCTTTGGGTCAAGCTGAATTAACCAACTCTAACTATCGAAGCCGGTCTTCTTTCATAAAAGTTGATGCTGTGTACATATTGAAATTGGATGGTAATCCTCTACAATGAACTCTTTCCAGAGAACCTAACATTGCTCTAAAAAAGACGAACTGGAGGCAGAAGATTCCAGAACTTGGTAACAGAAAAAGTTCAACATTCCAACAGTTTAATGCTGGACTACATGTTTCTTTTGTGATCAGACAAAAGTATTCACCGGATACTGCATCAACGGATTACTATCTATTCCAGTTTTTAATGCACCCTGCTAACAGAAAGCATTATTTCTTTGGGAGACGACAAGAAGCATCTAGAGCAATTCTTGGCTGAGAAAGATAAAATCGTTGGAAGATGAACTTCTGACTTTGTCTAAAAAGGAGCAGAAGCCAATGGTGCAAAACGGTAAATAGGGGGTTAGAAAAGGTCAACCAAAACAACACTAAAACTATAGGTTCCTTCGGTTTTTAAGCTGGTCTGGCTAGTTATGTGTGTAAGTATCATGCACAGAGGTCGCACAAATGGAGCTGGAGAGCTGAAATGTTTTTTGAAAATCCCCTCTAGGACAGTCTCTCTTGGGGGAGGGGTTTACTTGTAAGTTTATGCAACATTGATACCTTTGTTTGTGCATCAAAACTTATTTTTTGTTGTCTTTTCATCCAGACTCTCCATATTGATCACTGCCCAACAAAATGCCAGGGGTGTAACTTATTCATTGTTCGCCCCTTTTCCAATTTTCCAATCAATTACCCCAACACCGCATGACGTTGGTCACGTGACGTGTTCATGTAAATTCAAAAGAAGGGTGGTTCAATTTTACTCGATAAAGCGAACGAATTTTTCTTTTACGAGTTTAATGCTTGTGAAATCGTATCTTTTTTCACAGCCATAATAAAACGAATGCATTAATCAACGAACCGTTTCAGCTATACTTATGTTTATGATAAACATTTACACGAAACCGGACTTTTTATTCTTGTACCTCTTCACATCTTAAACGATAGTTTTATATTGCCTACTGCACGTTTGATGTTATACCTTGCCCCAGAATCCCATCTGACCCTCCTTTGTAATGGGAGATTTCCTTCTTCCACACGATTTAAAACAACGAGCGTGCCGCTATAAATACTAAACATGTTATACATGTCAGAGGCATATTTTGTTTCTTAGACTAGCTGTTCTATGTTGGATTAGGAATCTACTTGAAAATCACTATTAATCATGCGGGCCTCATTGTCAACAGCACGGAAAATGGAATCCAAGTTCGAATTCCAGCTGAGGTAGTTTGTGTTCACTTCACTCTCATACCTTTGGAGAAGGAATGAATCCATCTCTTCCAACAGATATAATCAGATTAATTCTTGCTATTCGTACCATCTAAACCCAGTAAATAAATGTTACATGTCAGTTGGTGCAAAGATTCGCTCCACAAAGTTAACCCCGTTAGCCCGTGAAATACCGTCCTTGACAATCATTTGGTCATGCAATTATTTGAGTTGATTGATCAAAGGCTATTTTCCCTTTGATTGATGCATTTTTCAACATCCGTTCTTGATTCTAAAAATGATTTCATCCAAACATTTGGATTTTTCGTTCGGAACATGAGAAGAAAACAAAGAAAACATATGTTGACGCAGAACGCACAATGTGTAAATTATCCATTTTTCTATCTCTCTTTATCTCGAAGTCTATCATTCTCTCTCTCCTCGATATTATTTCCCTCGAAGACGACAAAAGGCGTCAAGACTAATTCTTTGTTCAGGAAGATAGATCGTGGGATATATATGTTTATATGAATGTATGTATCGCTTGCTCCCTATCAAATAAACATATGGAAAACAGATAGTCTGTATTCCGATGATAAATATTCTTCAATATAAGTGAATCGACAAAGAAGGTCATTGAAATAGAAAATATAAAGAAAATGAATATTTATTGTGGAAAGTATATGGAAAATAAACGATGTTTTCATAATCACGCTACGGATATATATATATATATATATATATATATATATATATATATATATATATATATATATATATATAGAGAGAGAGAGAGAGAGAGAGAGAGAGAGAGTGACTAATATATTATTCCTCAAATTAAACAATATTCAACAATGTTAGAAGTACATATACCAAAGCCTCAAAGAACAGTGGTTTCACCGAAACTAGCTTTGAATACGATAGAAAAGTAAGATTCAATTGACTAAAACATAACAACAACGACATAAAGTAGAGGTAAGGATAACAACTGGTATACGCAGTCCTTCAACCTACAAGTAAAAACCTACTTAGGAAGAATATTCATCAAAATTAATTGTACCCTCCCCCCGTGAAATCCAGCGTGAAAAATATTTGATTAGAACAAACTGAAAATTAGCTATATTTGTACGGATAATTTTGGTAAATTCATCACAAAACATAACAATAAAGTCTTTACGCCAAAAGGACGAAGCATAAATAAACCAGATTGCAATTTTACAAACAAAAACTAATGCACTTTCAAAACATTCTCAAATCGGATATTGTGTACCAAGCTGAAATATTAACCTGAACGAAACCCTCAGAAGTGAAATATATAGAAGTATCGAAAACACCCAATAAACCAAGATTAGCCAACCATATATAATCATTTACAAACAAAAAATGTAATAACAGTACATCACTGTCGACCTATTATTGGAGACTGACTCAAACTCAAACCTACTATAAAATGAAAAATATTACAACAAATCGACACATGCCAAAATATTGAAACCTCATGTTACCTAAGCCTAAATGAGAAATTTGAAATATTCACTTTTGCCGATAGAACAAAAAAAAATAAAAATAAAAACAGGATTTCTGAACAACAACAAAAAAAGTTGCATTCAAATGCTGGCATCGCTCAAAATTTCTATTAAGAAATATAACTCAATAAGCCACGTATAGATGTACTGAAAATTAACCAGAGATATCTCATTCACCCCAGCCACTCTTAATAAACGAACCAAGCAACAAAATTATCTCAGACATGTTGAAACAGACTAAACCCAGAATGATTAAAATGACAACGAAAGTCATATAAAAAGAGAATTTAGGTGAGAATAAAATACTCTCGTAGAGGAAACATACAACAAAGAACTGATAAATTAACCAAATACTGATAATGTGAACACTGTAACCTCCGAATTTATAATTTGTATCTACCAACAAGCACAGCCTCTCCATTAAATAAAACAGGAAAACTTAACAAGCAGTGACAAACCACTAAACACACACACACACACACACACACACACACACACACATATATATATATATATATATATATGTAAATAGAATCAAATGAAGATCCTACCACTTGGAAAATACCCCCCCCCGCAAAAAAATATTCTAAATAGGAATCTGAAATGAATTGAATCATTCGCACCGAGAAGCCCAAACAGAAAAGAATAGATATGCTTGTGTAGCGAATCCTTACTCCACTACATATGTATATGCGCTGCAGCAAATAAACTAATCACTATTTTTGATTTTCTTTGTTGGTCATTGATAGTGGTCATGAACTGCGTAATTTTAACGGAATTATAATCATTGAAAACTTTGAACGTATTGGCAATTGACGTAATATAGAGGGTTCAGATACCAATTCATTGACTTCTGCTGTTGGAAAGTGTATTGGAAAGAAATCCAATCTGTTTGTTGGCAATCACAACACGCAATTACTGAGCAAATTAACCCGTCAGATGGTTGTGAAAAATCTTTTGTATGATCAAAAACACTATGGAGACAAGAGCAGAGGTATTAGACCCGAGAAGATGTCTGATCATGACGAGAACGCCAGAACAGTACGCAATGAGTCCATGCATCATCTGAAGATAAAAACAGTTCATTATGTGAAAAATAAGTCGGAATTCAAGCTGAAAAAAAATGCAGGACTCAGCTGTGAGAATGATCCTCAAAAATGCCTCCTGAAATTTGCATAACTCCATCCCAAGTAGGAAGAGGGATGGTGGGTAATCCTCGTCGTAGACGAGAAGAAAGTCAACCTTGATGGTTAAGATGGTATCTAGCATTATTAGCATAACCTATGATTACCAAAAGGAATCTTTTTGATTCATGTTATGGATAAATGTTGGTATATTTGCGGCAGAAGGGAAGTAAGTATTTTTTCTTTTTAATTTAATCTCTCTCTCATCTTATACAAGCCAAACACCCACAGAGATAGAAAACAAACACCCTCGGACCCTACTTCTTACAGACCCATCTCATTTCAAAGGAGATGGTGGACTCGTGGTTCAGGTGCTGTAACATATTATGGCAGCATGGCACTCAAGTTTGTTGACAGGTGGCAAAACGTTCCTGGATGTTAAGAAGTGTGAATTTAGTTGCTGAGGGTATTCTGATCGGCGGCCCGTTGCATCATTATTTGCGGGATTCACGATTTATCCAGCGACCCTTTCCTTCCGAACACAGAAACAAAGAGAAATATAAAATAAAATCAGATATTGTACAAAACGCATTCCAACAGTAATATTGTTTGTTAGTATATGAATATATACTTACTTTTTATGCGTGTGTATTCATGCATTCATGCATGTATATGTGCACATGTGCGTTGAGAGCATTATGTATGCATGCATATATGTTTTTGCATGTGCTTATATATACATACATATATATATATATATATATATATATATATATATATATATATATATATATACATATATATATATATATATATATATATATATATATATATATATATTGACTTGAAAAAAGATTCACGGTGCCACCTCTTGCACCAGGAAATGTTAAGGACATTTTCAGATAAGTCTTTGAAGTTTTCTCAGTTCTTTATAGCTTGTGTTTTCAATTAACGTTGTTTAGGAGGAAAATTCAGAAACTAAGAACAATAAACAAAGGTTTCAGTCACAAATACCAAATACATCACCATTCTGGTATAAGAGGCAGATTTATGACATCAAGATCCATTTCATACTGGAACTCCCTTTCAGATAAAAACAGTAAAATCTATTTTTAGTGGCATTTTTTAAAACAACCCATCAAAAGAAACTACCAAGCAAGTATAAAAAAATTCCTAAATATTCCGATCCTATTCCCTATTACATCTGTTACATGTATCTGCAGTTGGTAATTTTTGTGATATATTCTGGGATATCAATTGGTTACACAAGACTAGTCACTGGCGATGAAAAATAATTTATTCTAAGAATCTAAAACGGAGAAAATCGTGGCTAAATTTACGACAGCCTTCAGCATTCAACCTAAGCAGAATATAATTAGAAAGAAATATTCTTCTATCTTTGATGGGATATAAAGAGAAATGTGTATTTTATTGTTCACTTCTGGGGCTTAGGTAAACCGTTACTGTGTAACGCTACAGTGGGTAACTGGCTCGTTTGAACAACGCATATCAAAGTCAACCCAGCAAGCAATCATAGAGCTAGGATGTGAAATCCTACATACAGCTCATTCTTTAGACTTGTGTCTTTCAGACTATGATTTTTTTGCTCCAAGCAGCACTTATTATTTGTTCAGAGATTCCACCAAGATGAAGATCTCGAAAAAAATCACCGAATCAGAACCCGAGTAGTTTTCTTATAATGAAAAATACCATTTCGTCGAGGGTTTGAGTGAATCAAAATTCATAATCATATTGGGATTTTTAACCCAAGAATGTGGCATCTTGAACTTCTCATGAATTGCCTAATAAGAAACAATCCAATGATTTTATCGAATATATTAAAATCTGTCAAAACCAAACCATACTCTTGTGTGACTGCCTCGATTTTCCGTTCAACAGAATTGAATAACCGTCAACATTATTCCGTTCTCTTCTACTTTCCTTTCAAATCAAATACTTTGCTACCACATATCAAAGCCGACGCGTTACGAGACATCTATCGGATTCCCATTAGAGGGCAGACGATTTACAAAAAAACATTAAATTATCCGATGTTTGCTGAAGAGTATCTCCGTTTCATCACATTTCCATTGTTCGCTGCATTCGAAATGACACGAATTCAGAATAAAATGAAAGCTGCAAACCAGAATCGAACTCGCTACACATATCACAGGATCTTGCCATATCTTGAAGTCACGTCTACAGACCTGATGAATTAAATTCTTTAAAATAAATGTTGAAAAAGGTCTGGTTACTCACTCAATAGAAACAGTCATATGACCAATGTTTTTTTCGTAACATCCCCTGTTTGGCAATGATCAATAAAACGCTATTGGAACCAAATTAGCATAAACTTACATTGTAAATTGAACCCTATGCAGAAAACATTTTTAGGGGGACTTTCGGGGAAACAAAAAAACCTTATCTTTACACGTTAAAAAGTACGTGGTTAAACTACCATCCGTCTACGGACAATGATCATTTTAGGGGGTTGAGGTAGATCTCACTGTTATGCATTTTCAGACCTCTTCCCCGTCTTCGTTGTTTTGATCACGATGTTTCTGACCTTCCCCTGGCCTTTTAAGGTGTGAGTATTTGGGAATTTTTTCTCATCACTGCGTACTAAGCTAGTTTCTTTTGATTTTGATTGTCGCATTCGGTAACATCCCTGGGATTTTGAAAGAAGCCCCCCATTTGATTCACAGGAGTATATTGTCCTTATTCTTTCTCTGTGGCCAAAAGCTTCCGTCAGCCTTACGAAATTAATTACGAAAAATACATCTGTCAAGTGAGGAGGCATGCAGCAAGGAAGGAAGATAAATTTTCTAACCACTTTCCTTTTGAATAATGATTATGATCCTTACTGAGTGCCCTACGATTGTGGCCTTGCACCACACGATGCTAAACCCGACATGATAACTGACTCCAATATCGGGAAGTTGATCTGTTTTGAAAACATCGGAATGAAAACAGTTACGAAATGGAAAAAAAAGAACTTTTCATTACTTGTCTGGAATAAATTAATAACTATTTATGATTTTCTTTGTTGATCACTTACAGTGGTCATGAGCGTAGTAATTTTAACAGAATTATAATCATGGAAAAAATCCATTGCGACTAAACTTTGAACTCGTGGACAATCGTCGTAATATAAAGGATTCAAAGTTCAAGGTGTTTGATATGAGGCTTTAAGGTGATCTGACAAATTTCAAATTAATACCACTATATATATATATATATATATATATATATATATATATATATATATATATATATATATATATATATAAGCGATGCATGCAAATTAATATGTTTAATTGTATAATTGTAAATAGGATATAAATGTATGGACCGTCAATGTGCCCACAAATATCATCAATAGGCTTTATTGAATAAATATGTAAATGATTTCATTCATTTTGATGAATAGATACACATTAACTCAGCAAATTCTTGGAAAATAGGTTCATCACGATTGTATGTGAACACCAACTGTATATGAACCCAGAGTACGTAAACTCATCTTCAGTTGATGACCCACTTACTTTGCCGCTCCTCCACCAATCTCCTGTTTAACTTTGGTCATTTCCTGCTCTAACAAACGAAATCTTTCTAGAGGTAGAGGAAAATTCATGATTAAACTCTTGAATTTGAATTCTCTTACATAAAAACTATTTCAGCAAGTTTCTGCATTCAATGTGTACGCGATGCATTGAAAATCGAGGAGACAGGGATTATCTGAGGTCAAGAATCAATCATTGATGTCAGAATAGGGATATTATACGTAGAATGTAAATGCACTACTGATGATTTTACTCAAGAAATGCAATAAAAATTGGAAAGAACACTTATAAATGTATATTACACTTGAAATGATTTCACTCTAGAAATACATCAACGATTGGAAAGAACGCCAACACATGTATAACGTATAATTCACTTGTAATCATATAATCTAGAAATATATTAAGAATTAGAAAGGAGGTTTACATATGTATAATGCACTAGTAATTATTTTACTCTAGAAATACATAAAAATTGGAATGTTGCAATTGAGAATGTTATAAAAATCGAACTCATTGGCAATAGCCATCGGGATAGCCAGTGGTCAAAATTGAAGGGAAAAGTTCAAAGAATAGGGTTATCATATGTATAATTGTAGTAGCGTCGCTGAGGGTTCCACCCGAGAAGGCCATCCGTGGTGATATTACCCCAGTAGAACATTCTTAAGGATTACACCTAAGTAGAATGTCTTTGAAAATTTGACTGATGACAACTGGAGATTGTCAGTGGTCAGTAATGAAGACAAAAGAATAAGATACTGCTAATTAACTGAATTTTGATCAGAAATGGTCAGCGTGTAACGTTTGATTTATGTTATTCATATTCACCCCCTGAATTAAGTATATTTACAAGAGTAGAGATTATGTTTGAATATGTACACATCTTCTGTAAAATAAAGGCTTTTTTCATCATTAGGCTACAGTCTTACCTACGTACATTATAATAAATAGACTCAAGGAAGAAGTAATGGTTTCTATTTCAATGCAATTGAATGAAGCTGAGAGAAATCCTTTGCAAGCAAGGAAGCGATTTCCAGATGTGAGAAACGAAACATAAGTATGTCCAGCATGAATAAAATAAGAAGTAGATGGAAGGTACAATAGATACAGGGGATGGGTGGGGAATTTGACAAGGAAACGTGTAAAAATATATAAAGACAAGAAAGAGCTCAGAAAATAAAGCTAGTGATGGCTGTTATGAATGGTGGCGCTGAAATTAAAGCTTGGAAAAAAGAAGAAAAATAGAAGGAAGAGGATAAAAAAGGAAAGGGCGGCGGAGAGACTTCCTGGAATTGAGACAACTTTTATTTTCTTTCTAGGATGCTTGGTTCCCAGGGACCCATCTCAAAAAGCAGCGCTTTCCCATTGCACTTTCGGAGTAGGTTCCGCAGGCAAGTCCTGGGGCCTACAACAATATAGCAAAGGAACCAGGGGATTTTTACATATAACCAACGTGCAAATGTATTTTGGGAGTTCCTAAGTTTAACCCATTTATGCCTAAAATAAATTTTCAACCGAATTCGGTATAAGTGAAAATATGGGGCAAATGAATGTATGTCTCTAATCATCTTAAACTTGTTCGTATGTAATTTGATCCAATTTTTTTTCAGGAGTATTTTTCTATGGCATTTTAGGATGGACTAAATATAGGCTTATAGGTATGTATGGGTTGTGCCACATGTCATCAAAATAAGAAAATAAATAGGATGAAAGAGAAGAATAGGGTAAAAAAAGAGGATGATAAAGAGTGAGGGGATGGAGAGGAAGAAAGAGAGGCTTTCGTGAAAATAGGGTAGGAGAGAGAAGCAGGAAAAGAAAGAGACCACTAGGATACCGAGAGAGACAAGCCTGGCTGCTGCATGATCAAACTACATTCCTTCTTTCATTCTGATTGAGGATGATTACTGCTACTTTTGTATTGTATATATTATACATGAATGAACTCCCCCGAATCGAGGCTGATTTTTGTTACGGAGATTCGGTTAGAGGCATGAAGGGACCAAAAAGGACCCAAGAAAATGTTGTCAAATGCAGAGGAAAGATTTGAGAATATCTTCTTTTTCAATCTTGCAAGAAAATAAACCAATTTTGCATATACGCCATCATAAATTATTTAAATCCAATTCAATGAAACCTCCCTCTATTGTATGATTCATGTCAATATTTTGTACTCCTTATTATTCTACAAACGAAAGTTCTCATTAAACGTCAGCGTAAAAATATAATTTCAATTGAAATATAAAAATTCCGCGCCTGTAGCTATTTTACAGCTGCATAAGCAAAAAAGATAATTTCGTTTTATCATGAAATAATATTCCCCAAATCTATGCCAGATCGATAGTGACGTTAAGACGTTTGCAGTCGCTTATTATGTATGTATTTATAAGAAGCAAACCAGAAAAACTTGAAAGTTTCCTCCATTACAAGTGACGCTTTCATAGTGAACATGAAAAAGGGAGATAGAATAACAAACAACGACACAATGGAGGAAACAGAAATGGAAAGCATCGAGGCGACCATCGATAGAGATTGGTTGAGATCGTCATGTTCGTCGAATGGATGAACATCGGTAACCAAAAATCTTCCTCTACAGTGAACTTACATCTGGGAAACGACCTCATCCCCGATTCTGTACGCAGATATAAAGATCAAATCAAATTTACCATGAAACAAGCTGAAAGGGACACCAGAACATGGGAAATGGGAGCCATCGACTGGAGAATCTGGAAGGAAGTAATTCATCGACCAGAGAGAGAGAGAGAGAGAGAGAGAGAGAGAGAGAGAGAGAGAGAGAGAGAGAGAGAGAGCATCAACCCGATTGAAGAGAAGAGCGAGAACCTAACCTAGATCACCAACAACCATCATCCGTGGACACTGTTTCAGAATGTGTCATTGACATCTTGGCTTAGTAAGTCACGTTCGTCATAAACATCAGGAAGGAAGATGGCAGCAAAGATGTCAGTGGACCTGATTGCTCGAACCACGAGTGCCCTGCCGATGACAACAACGATTCATCAATTATCTATCTCACGAGAAGACATCTCACTTGAGCCTCAGTATACGTTGCGAAAGAGAAAACGTGAGTAATTAAAAATCGGACCAAACTACGGAGAGGGGTTGTGAGATTCCTATTAATCTTAAAAACTACACGCAGCGAAATTCCACGTGATTTAAGGCTTTGGAAGATTTTTTCCACCTTGTCGTTTCTTTATGGGTAATAGACATTATTTTCTGATTGATTATGTCTAGGAAAAAAGTATTGAAAATCTCAATGATTCCTTTCCAACTTTGATTTGGCGATAAGGACAATTGACAAATTTGCACACTTTTAATCTCATTTATTGCAAGAAAACCAATCATGTATGAAAGGCCACAAGATCAATGTTTAATGTGAATGACTGATATTTTCTATACTTTTCATACCCTAGTAATTAGAAAATAACGTATTGCACGGTGATATTTCTTGATCACCTGAGTTCTTCAGCATTTTATATTGTTCGTTGTCTGAATCTACATTTCCCAGTAATCAAACACGACGCAGGATTTGATGTGATTAGGTGTCTTTTCATTTCATTCCCCAATCCCATATTCTTCAATAGAGTCTCGGGATTTCTTTCTGTTTATTTAATCAGTTTTATTCCAACTTCTTTTTTTTTACATCCATTGCTTCACTTTCAGTTCCTATCATTTTTATTTTCCCCTGTTCCCTTCTTATTCTTTATATCTTTCTCCATCCTTTTTCGAAATTTCCTTCATTTCCTTCTCATCGGAATCTTCATCCCCATCTTTATTCTTATTCTCCATTTTTAGTTCCTCCCCCTTTCGCTTACTCTCAAACTCTCTTTCTTTCCACGTTTTCTTTTTACTATCTTTTGCATTTCCCTCTCTTCTTCCGCCTCTTTCTCCACCAATGTTTTGCTTTTGATATTCTGATTCCTCTTTGCCATTTCAAATCTAAAGACTTCAATGTTCATTTTCTCTAAAGACCCTTTTCTCTCTTTAATCCTTCCTATTCTATATCTCCCCCACTTCCTCAGCATTCTTCTCGCTCTTTTCCTTTTTTTCAGTATAAGTTTATCCTCCTCCTCCTTGTGACTTCTGAGTCTCCCCTTCCCATCTTATCCCCACTATAGAAATTCTTCTTCTGATACCTGGAATAAAATGACGAATGCTAATCCCATACTTCTCAAGTGGGCCGATTTTCTAAGCCTATTTGTTAAGTAAACCATGCCGAAACTTTATGTTCATGAAATGAAATCTCGAGGCAAAATAAATAGATAGATAAAACTTTGGTTATATGTTACAAGAAAACAAGTAGATATGAAACATTCGCGTAGGTGCCTTTTTTCCTTGTTTCTTCTTCTCACATGTGGTCAGTTTTGAATAATTTATCGTGACTACATCGCTCGTTCCGGTGTTAGGATCTAAAAGGCACAAATACATATATTGAATGCTGAATATCCGTAACTGACTCAAGAATCACTAGTTGTTGGATGCCGAAGAATGCATCGACCGAAAAATTATTAAAACAAGCTTGCTTGCTACAGGGTCCAACTCCACTCCTACTTCTAGGCCAACTTTAGATGTTTACTGCAACTTTTGAATTGCATATATAATAAATAAATCCGAAAATATGTAAGACTCTCCAGTTTGGTTCAGTTGGTTAGAGAGCCGTCGAGCAATCACAAAGTTGTGATTTCAAACACTGTAGGTAGATGTTGATTTTACATATCTGTTCGGCTCAACGTGACGGGATAGACAAACAGTGAAGATTTCGCTGCTTTGAATATAAAGGGTTTACTCCTTACGGGGGGTTGTTTAGTCAACTCCGATTATGACAAAATGATTGAACTCATCCAAATGATTTGGGAGATGATATTTACGTCAAATTTGTCCTATTTTGCATTCAGTAATCGTTACACCAATCTCACAAGAAAAGCGATTTGAATATTTTAGCTTACGCTCACTTCGCACTTTGGGAAAGGTATGAACCCACTTTTCCCTGAGTACAGTTGAACAGGAAGATATCTTGATAAAAGTGTCTCATCATGTTACGAGGGTTGACAGAGAGCAAAGAAGGCGATTGAGTACTCAGGTAGATCACGCCTCAAAGTTTAAACACCCTGACAAGGCCCTAACAAGCGACGCTTTTTAGACATGAAAAATCCTGACAAGTGAAAGCTTTGCTTAAGGCAGTAGCGATGCTAAGTCTGACAAGGCCACTCTGCAATTTTTTTAGATTGTTTTTTCTAATTATTATTTTGAATTTTTTAACAGATTATTTTGTAGATTTTGCAGTTTTCTTTGGCTTTATTTCCGCCCATTGAGCTCTGATGCCAGGCACCTCCACTGCTCAAAGAAAGGCTTCCACTGGAACCAATCACGACCATGAGTGGGCTGTTAATCTAACATCACAGATTTTCTGGGACACGAATGTCGTGGAGATACCTGGGAAACATGGTGTATTTTATTTTAGATATCTCGTGTACTAAACTTCCTTTTTCATCAAGCGTGGAACGAAATTTACTCTCAAAAGTCCTAATGATAAATAAAACTCAAATAAGCAAATATTTTTTTTGTAATTGGCCACACCCAGTTTTCATTTCCTTCTTGCTTGTTTAGTGCCGATAGTTGTTTATTTTATGTTTCCTGTTTTGCTACAAATGTTTCCACCTGGGCAATACTTGCTGAGTTGATGGCCAGTCAAAATTACATTAGCAACGAGCTACCCCCACCCCCTCACTTTCTGCCACACACACACACACACATATAGTTCATAATGTTTTTAGTAATTTGTTATGTTACAAAGAAGAAACATAACCTTTTAGCTGTTGTTGGTAATATTCAATCACAGTGCTTCATATTTTCTAAAATAAATAGAGCTATTGCGCGAGGCATGAAATGTTGACATTCACCGGGATATTTTCCTAGTAAATCTTATACATATGTCTTTCCATTCTGTCAATGAAATTTATCTAAGCTTTTGATTGGGTTTTATGTCTTACACGTATCTAAATATAATGGATATAAGTGAGAATTTATCTCATTGGGATCATCAATTGTTTGCCATGCAACCGTTTTGGGGATTTGAAAACAAAGTGGCTATATATCAGCAGCAGTGTCGGTTAAACACCACCTCCCCTTAACCTTATGATTTTAATATTTGGCTTTCATAATACAAAGCTCGTTATTTTATATGGGATATTGCCATATGGATGTTATTTTATATTATAGATCAATAAATGTTTATATTATAGATCAATATAATTTTTATATACAAAGGGCTCACTTACGTAGGTTTAACCAAAATGTATTTGACGATGAGGGATCAATGAGTATATCAACGAATGTGACTCGTTCTATGTGTCTCTTCTATTGAGTGTTCACCTATGTGAATGTTAAACCCTTTATGTCAGATTTAATCTCCAGCTGCATGCAAAGTAATTTATATCATATTCCAGAATTCTAGTAAGTCTGGAAATACTTTCTACGAGTTGATCTTCCACCAATATGTCCAATAGAAGAACTTGACAAAATATTTTGAGATCACTAACTTTAGACTGAATTATCCATGTCTCACATCATACCACTTCCATTAGTATTTTTTTTTATGAATGGTTAAGATGAAAAAAAATAGCATTTTAGTAGTTTGCAAGACCGTATGGATTATTCCAACAATATACTTCAGACTTTGTGTATTTTTTTAGTATCTCATGTTCAATTTCCTACCTCCCAACTAACTTTCAGTCAGACAAATGTGCCTGAGCCAAATGTTTTCCCCTTGCCTGGTTTTAGCCAATTCAATGATCTTTCACACTGACAAAGGAAAAAATCCTTATCTTTTGGTTTCTTAACTCCCCTAGACATACTTGTATTATTTTGTTCAATCTAATATGCACATCTCAATTCTTTTAATTTTCTATAAGTTCGTGACCATGTCCTTCAATTTCATCATCATTTCATTGTAGTCATCTTGATAAGTTTAAATTGGATCAGGATGTCTGGTCATGGCTTCATTAAATTGCCTAAAAATCTTATTCTCGGTATAAGTTCGATAAATTTGAGTGTGACTCATGGCATCCTTAAATACTCTGATAATATAGTTTCATGAAATATATAAGACGGAGTACTACTTGATCTAAAAGGTATACGATCGAATGAAAATTCATCTCGTTTTTCAAGCTTTTTATAGACGAACACTCCATTTTCAATTTCAAATATCCAAATCTAGGAAAGCTGCTTGCATTCCATTTTGTTCTTATTTGGCTTCACTATCTTTAGAGCAAATAGCACGAGCAGATTTTCCGAATTCTCCTCCATCACAAAGACAACGCGTGTCTTCAATAAAATGAGTACAGCCACAAAATGCACAAGCTGGCTTCATATTATTTCGAATTGAAGATGACATAAATATATATCGATGTCTATAAAGGTATAAATTTGCCGAAGAGGGTGCAGAATCAAGCCTGACAGGAAAACCAATAATCTGATGAAATAATATATTACCTGTTCTAAAGTAACTTTCTCCAATAGGATGGCTAACAATCGCCTTAACGGGTAGACTACATAAAGTAAGTTTTCCGATTGATTGTTCCACACAACAAAGCTTTTGGGTTTGTTAACCCAATATACCTACATACCAAGTCAGTTGTTTTATTTAATTCTCTAATAATATCACCCTGAATGATTTTTGTATAGGGTATTGAAATCATATGCTGAGATTTAGCCCCTTTACGGGTATTTTTGATATCCGATTTTTCTTCAACGAGCAGATTTATTTACTACAGAAAAGATTTGAATTAGTATAGAATTTATTTTTAATATGGAATTTATATATCTGATGGTGTATAAATTAGAAAACATTAGAAACAGCTTTACTAAGAGGTTCAGTACTGCAAACTCTAGAGGCTACAATAAAGCGAGCACATATTAAATTTTTGTCTATTTCAGGTATCCAATACATAAGTGGTAACTTTTTTTTATATATTCATCCTAATTTCGCACATAATACGGTATCATTGAGGATCATATTATCTAGATCATAAGTAGATACCTTAGAGAGAGAGAGGAAGAGATAGAGGTGCATCTCGTAGGAGCCTACTGTGGAACTGATCACTGCAACTGGGTAACAGAGGTTGATATTCCAGTCTGCCTCCATTGTGGAAAGCAACTGCAGAATCTAGTTTGAGGAAAAGCTTAGCACTGCCAAAATTCTCACATAATTCTAGATACAATGCAAGTGCATGCGCGGACTTTATTCTCTACGCACTGATGTTTCATACCTCTTATCCTACCACATCTTACGTAGAGAAGACAACTACGGTGGGGTGAGCTAAAAATGTATATCTACTGTAAGAAAAATTATGTAATTATATATACATATGTGTGTGTGTGTGTGTAAATGAGAAAAAAATATGGCTTCACGAGGGGGATGAACGGAGATCGTGATCCAAGTTGTTATCCTTACAGGCTGTCGTATTTAGTGTACCCGATACAAAGGATCTGCAGACCTTTCCAACCAGCTCAGGCATCTACGAAATCAGCGCTGAATCTCGGCTGTATCCGCCCAGCAAAAGTTCTAGTGTGGTTTCAATTTAAAATGTAAGTTTATGCTATACCAGTTCTTACTTAGTGCATGGCAGCATTTACGCTTTTAAAAAAATGGACATTTTAGTGATCACCGCCCCATCCCCAAAACGAAATCACCTCTTTTCCAATTTTCGAACCTACCGAAACATGCTATCAAAAGACGTTTGTCACATGAGAATTTCTATTGAATGACTCGCCAGTCCTGTTTATCTTACATCTTATATCATTAATTTATGGTTCAAACGTAAAAGGTAACTCAATTTGACCCCCTCCCCTTGCCCAATTTTCGACGTAAAGAGCAGTATCTATGGGTGGTGATGAGTCATAATTTCTTTTGGAATGCTAGTATCATCAATTTTCACGAGTATTTTCTTTCATTTTTATTGTGCCTGCTTTTTCTCATCGAATCTAGGCTGTCAGGGTACGGCCAAGTGTATATAGCGTGCATCAGATATAAAGTATGAACCCTCGGTTATACTCGAACTCGCATCTCTTTTGTTAGAGGGAAACCTGATTATCCGTAACAGTTCCTGTGGCACCCTCGACTCCACGAACAGGCAGAAGATCAAATTTAGCGCTTTAATCTACCGTTGCTACCTTTGCTCGGTGCCATAAAATCAAGATAATATTACTTCTGTCTATTTTGTTCTGCCAAATATTGACACAGAGAGTAGGATCTCAACACAAACAAGCTTCTTTTTTTTTCCCATCTCCTTGAATATGTCATTTATTTTCTTCTCTTTCCAATCGTATCTTTCTCAGCAAAAAAACTGTTGACTTTTATTTGCCATTCAATTAATAAAATACCGAATCGGGTTACAAACAGATATTTCACACGTCTGAGATCTGATCAAGTGGAATCTCTTGAGGATCTTTTGACTTTATTACAAGGAGTGGGGGGAGGGGGCAAATAAACAAAACCAGCCCTGGCTGCCGTAGGATCAATCTCCACTCCTAATCCTATTACGACTAAAGATGATTACTTCATCTTTCGTATTATTTATATATATATATATATATATATATATATATATATATATATATATATATATATATATATATGTATAATTGAATAATTGAGTAATCCCCGAACAGCTGTTTGGTTGTATTACAACTCTTCAGTGTGGCTATGGTCTATCCATCATCCCATCCAGGCCCACGAAGTAGGATCGAAATCTTCGCTTCAGACCCAATTGTTGCATATATCTTCGTAGGTATGTAAGACTTGTCAGTAATTTCTGAAAAATCTCTCCGAATTAAAGCAGATCTGTATTCGTCTTATTGGTCGCAAATTAAAAAACGCTGTAGAAACTCTAGGATTTTTGTTAATTTTTGTCAATACTATTTACCTTCATCCAAATATTTGAGTTGATTTTTAGGTTATGATTTATATAACCAGTAGAAGCAAAAAAAAAAAGGCATTCTTGAAAAATTATTTTCCGAAAATTTGTTTGTGGTTTCAATCAATAATATCTCTGTTACCTTTTCATAAGTATCATTTGTTAGGAAGAAATATAGTCCCAGGGGGGTATATACTATGTAACTATAATGCTTAACTGAAAAAGGTCTTTTTATCTATCGTATGAGCATCCAAAATCATTTTTCAAAGGACATAGATTTGTCTGAACATAATTACAAATGAAGAAAATTCCGAAATGATTTATTTAGAGTCGGAAGTGACGTAAATACTTCAAAGTTATAAATCGACTGGAAGGATACAAGTCGATCAGAAAAAAAATTCAGAGACGAGCAACCTGATTTGTACCAAAGTTAAAGAATGTGAGAGTAGATTGAAGGGTTTAGGATTCATCTTTGTTTGGGAAAAAGGAAGTGTCGGGGATACTTGATGAAAATGATTAAAATTAAGTGTTGTTTATAATTAGTACATCATGCTGTGTAACCAAATTATGAAGCTATCCTGGTTATACGAAGCAGCATGTATGAACACTTGAAATAATTGCATTTTCGGTTTTTTTATAAAATATAGAATATATCAGGAAATTTTCCAAGAAAATCGTTCAATCACTTAAAAATCAAAACTTTCACGATTAAACGGAAAATAAAGTCAGTTAATGTTGAGAGTATGAACAAAAAACAAAACAAAACAAAAAAAAAACAAAAAATTAAGAATATTCTTTCATATTTTTCCACTGAAGCAAAAACAAAAACAACACGAACGACAAACACAATCCTCACCAAAATTAGGTATGTAAACCGATTCACAAAAAATTTATATTCATTTATTTCATTCAAATTGATAAAAGCATTTATTCAAAATATCAAAAAAATATATTTTTATAATTTTTCATTTATTATATATGTAACCGATACGTCGCAGGAATCACTTTCAGTCAGAATTGAAGTTGGAATAAAGTTTGATCCTGCAGCAGTTGGGCTTGTTATGAATTTAATAACAAACTAAACTGATCTAATTTTCATTGATCGTTAGTGTCTGAATACTCTTCGGATGTATGTTTTGCTCTGTTGTTTTTAGATATAGTATATTTCCATGTTCCTAATGATATCATCCCAATCAGCTATTTGTCTGAGGCCCAAGCTTAA
Organism: Thysanoteuthis rhombus; assembly: GCA_963457665.1. Lineage (NCBI taxonomy): Eukaryota > Metazoa > Mollusca > Cephalopoda > Oegopsida > Thysanoteuthidae > Thysanoteuthis > Thysanoteuthis major. Next base: position 52,394,842 of record OY735212.1, on the reverse strand, counting down.
GGCAGAACCTTTGGCCAAACCGAAAATAAATCCATCTTTTTTGAATCAGACAAATTTGGTGCCGAGTTGGCCGTTGATATTGTTGAAAATAATTGATTCGGAATCAAGCTGAAAAATATTAAGGTAATGGAAGCAACGAACGTGAAATTGTGAAAAGATGTATAAACAAACAGAGTTAATTTTTTCAACACCTCGTGGATGCTAGTGTTTAGGAGTATTTTTGGCAGTTAAGGCCTCTCATGCTTGAGGTCAACGTACGAATGATGACAAAACCATTCTACTTACGATGGTAATGTTTTTGTACTCAGGGAAAACACATTAGTTAGTTCAGCATATGGTAAATTGATTATTAACATGTTGGGTATTGTTCAATAAGATACAAGAATTTATTCGTTTAACATCATCAGAAAAGGACAATATACGCCGAGTGAATGGACATTATAGGTTCGTTATCAAATATTATATGCAAAATATCCTCTGTATACATGAGTGAAAGGTATGGTACCGTCTGCTTCGAGGGTGGAGGGCTTATAGTATGTTTGTTACCCCCCGGTGCTGCATTTGTCTTCAGAGTTGAAGTTTGGCATCAGTACTCCACTGCACCCCCCACTATTTTTGTTTTTGTAAAAAAAAAAAAGCTTTTGGGGCCTCATTGTGACTGGTTGATTGATAACAACGGCATACTCCAGAATTTAGATGTTCTTAGATGTATTTTACTATATTTTAGATGTTATTTGTGGAAACGACAGTAATTTCATAAGCAAAATTAATTCAAGTATATTCTTCGATTGAATTTCTTAACATGACTTCAAATGTTGATGCTACAGTTATTCAATTATTGACTGTGATGGCGAATATTTTTTCATGAGAGTAATTGAACTTTTCTCTTCCTTTTAGGAGTTGAAAGTGAAGGGAGATTTTTTTTTCTCCCTTCCAAAAGATCAAAAATGGTGTTAGACTTCCCACCGAAATGGATCAAATGTGAAGGGGGTTTGTTCTCTACGTAGATGGGTTAAAAGTGTTGGGACACTTTCTTTACTTAAAAAAAAAATGGAAGGTGAGGGGTTATCCCTTAAAATGGTCAAAGGTGAAAAGACCCTCTCAAACTTATTATTTAGCCTAGTTTCTGACTGCAGACATCTTCAGTAAGAAAACTGAATGAATTGATTGACAAAAGAACGTAATAATCTCAAAGATATTTCCAGAATTTTCCATAATAAGTTTCTCTCGGTTTTCCGCTACATAAGCAAAAATCCTGAAGCAAGAGACATTTCTCGACCAGCTGACACCAACGACCAGTCCAGAATGTTGACACATTCCATGGTCTAATCAACGATATTATCAACCAACAATTCCTACTCTCTTTATCTTTACCTACAAGTTAACTATTGCAGACACCAGTTGAATGATTCTCACTCAAAGGCAAACAGTCAATAGCATTTAAAAGTTATTCTATTAGCGACTGTAAACTTGCTGTTTTTGATATTTTTATTCTGGCTTCATTTCTATCAAATGCATATTTTACTGTTACCACAGATCCGTCTACGAAGATACATAAGTATATATACATATTGTTTACAATAAATTCCTTGTTTCGTTTAAATTACCATATCTTTTAGTGTAAAATGTGAGAAATTTTGTATCAAACTCAAAAATTATAGGAGGTCTGATTAGTCACGTGACTCATCGTTTAAAAAATATCTATAAATGGGTGTCATATATGTTGGCACGTACTATATATCTGGACTTTCACGTATTATTTTATGGTGGTGGTTCTTAAACTGCATGGCACTATAGTGGGCTCCCACTATCTCTTGGCCATAGCTGTGGGAAAAAGTGGATTCATGCCTTTCATGAAAAGTGGATCCATACATTTGTGCAAAATGAATGTAAACAGCCTCTGCCGAATTCCGTTTTTGCGTGCCAGTTACCTCTAAGCCACTAAATACCCCAATGGTTGAAGGCAGGTGTAAAATATGCATATATTATGCACACAGAGACAGACACAGACGCACACACATACACACTTATGTGTATACATGCGCACACACTAACATTTTTGGAATCTCCAAATTATCCCTCAGAGCCATCCATCAGATAACTTCACGCACCTACACTCCGTCAATTCAGTGAGGAGATCTCAAGCGAAACCCACATTATAGTAATCTAAGCTAACATCAAACAAAAGAAATCACAGTTCATGTTTAACCTATCATCTACAAGCATTCTCTCCTGACGTGTACTTGAAAAAAAATTACCAACAAAAAAGTTCGTAAAAATAAACAAAAAAAAAGAATAAAAACGAAGACATTAGGACGTATCGTATCGCCTGTAGACGTTGTCATTATAGCGCGTCTTCAAAGAAGTCACTAAGATACCCTTTTTGAAACTGTATCAAGATGAAATTCCACTTAACAGTAACAGCGCATGATTTGCACTTTGCATTGAAGTTCCTGTTAGGATTGTCACACCGATAGAGATTTGGAGTATTGGTCAACATTTAAACACGCACACTATGAATTATCATTTAGCAACACGGGACATATCCTGTGGATCTTGTATGCTTTTTTTCATATCCCTGCTCCTCCTATTTTCGAAATATTATGGCGTCCGATCTCACGCCTTGTGATGTTATCACGTGACATTGTGAATTGGTGAAGTCCCTTTCATTTGAGTTCAATTCTCAGATAGCGATGTGAGTCGAAATTAGACAGAATAAATTATTCAAAAAGTATTTTTCCGTTTGGCATTTAATATATATATATATATATATTATATATATATATATATATATATATATATATATATATATATATGTGTGTGTGTGTGTGTGTGTACTCTAATAATAGACTGTTGAATCTACACTAAAATTGTTCGATATTTACAGAATAAAGCTGATATAATTCTAATGAATTACTGACGGCAAATTAATTACTCACTTATGGTATTATCAAATGAGTGAACTGAAAATATACTCGATTATTTTTATATCCTATTTGAGTATATCATTAATTAACATGAATTTTCAAACTTTTCCTATATTACCATTTGGATTTTTACTCGAATCTTTATACTGGTAGTTTACAATACTAATAAAAGCTACTTCGATTACTTATTAACCTTTGAAAATATGGCTTATATACTATAAATGATATACTCGTTTGTTAAAATTCATACTGAATCTAATTCTTTTTACTTTATATTTCGTGAGTAGACTTACGGTGTGTGTTTATATTTTAGTCATTAAAATTACTGTTATGTGTTTCATCATTTGTATATTTCAACAATTTCTGCTTATGCCTGCGTTTAGCAATTAATTTGTCCCCTTTATTCTGAAGTCGTTTTTTTTATTTAAAAATCTTTAATATCCAGCCTCTTTTTGAACATAAGAAGCGTTTGGCTGCTGTTTCTTGATTCCGGTGTAGTTGTTGAAAGTTTCCATTGATGATAGTTCCTTTTCTTCAATTTCCGTACATATTTTGATACGGATGTAATATTTTGTTATTTTTCATTATAGACTTAATGTTTGTGATTATTATATCTAAATTTAAAGCTTGTATCGGATACATCAACGTAGTATTTGAATTATTTTGTATTTTATCTTGTTTATCCGTGATTTTAGCTACGTTGTTTGCGCATGAATAGTAAACTTTCAAAGTATTTCTGTTTGATATTTTATGTAAAATGTTATTATTCGGGAAATGTTTAGCAATCAAGTTTGAAAAAAAGCTCTCTCCAAAGTTGGTTTTCACGTTTAAATTATAAGGAGGATCAAACCATATAACTTTTCTTTTTTGTTTATTGTTCTTATTGTTTTAGGGATTGTGCTCTAATTTTGAGTTTAATATACATTGTTTTAGAGCATTTCGGCAATGTTCTTTTGTATTGTCAAATAATTTTTTTGGTGTAATTATCAGTAAAACTTTTGCAAAAAGAAATTTGTAATAGTTTTAGGATGTTAGGTGGATGTTTCGATACTGCATCGAAGTGTATCGTTTCCTTTTCTAAAAGATCTGTAGGATTGTTATATACGTTCAAATCAACCTATAAGAAATTGAATTCTTTTGAATTGGGTCTTGATTTCTATTCCCAAACCTAGATATATATGTACTTATTAATGTTTTTTTAAATCTATCGTAATGTTTAGTATGTACGTTCCAGTTAGTTCAGATATTTCTGCTGAATTATGTCGAAGCAGTTATTATTGTTCTTTAAGTCTTTTCAATCTTTAGGTCATCCATTAAAGAAGACTCATTGAAGAAAGCAATTGATTTTACTAAACAACACACCAACATCAGCATCAAACAATTGGGAGAAAACATTAGGATGACTTATGGATTAAAAATAAAAAAAAAACCTGTTTCGATGTTGCCATGGACGCGCATGGTACGGCTGAAATATATATGAATGCGTCATACTATTAAAGAAAAATGGAGCTGCAGCAGGAATCAAACCTGTGACCGATAAGGTAGCCATTCAAATTAAACTTCAGCACCTTTTAAAGACTGACTTGAAGCTTGTAGTGGGTTATGAGAATATCCTTCGCCAATTGTTCCTCTCAATTTCACCACAACAGAAAGTTTTTACCTGTCAGATACTCCTTAGAAATCTGACTTTTGATGGTTTTTATTTTGTTTAATTTATTCATGCCCCCATTTGTACTTGGAAGATCCGACACTTTCAGACGCATGATAGGCGTCACGTAGCACTTGGAGCCCTGGGTGACTACCTGTGTTGCTGGTACCTAGGACTGGCATTTTTGTGTACTCACAACGTCGCACGTGGCAAATAAACGTTGAGAAATGACAAGTGTGAACCGTTTGGGGTGCTTGTTCCAAATTCTCATCAGTTAACCGAGCATGAGGCTGGCGCCAGAGAGGATTGGAGAAAAAATAGGTAAGCATGATAGATTTTCAAGGAAAGGTTAAATAGGGGGGGGGATGACAGAAGCTGAAACCTGAAAACAACAGCTTCATTGCACTGTTCAGAAGACAGGTATATAAAGGGTGCTTGTCATGGAATTTGATCTGGTACGCGGATGCACATACACACAAGATATTGTATATGTATCGCACATTTATATTGTATGCACACATCCCATACATTTACACCGTGTATTTATACCCAATATCATATACCTATAGACATAGACATATACATATAGATACCATACATACACATCCCATATTACATACAGATACACATCTTCAATATTATAAACGTATACATGTTTGTTGCGAGGATATGATTCGATCTGACAGAATGTTGATGAAAATTACAATCGGAAAGTGAAGAGAAAAAATTAGGGAGAGAGGCAGGTATTACAATTCGAAAAATACTATTGTCGCGTGGACATGTTTTAATGCTTTTCTGTGGTTGCCTGCCATCTTTTTCAGAGAAACTTACGGCTGTTCCGAGAAAATTCCATGATGTTTACAGATTTGACATTTAGGGAAGAAATGGGGATAATTCTCTGTGGTGAGTTGTTTAGTAGAAATGGTAGGAGATGTTAGTATCTGTGTGGGCAAGAGTCAAGTTTGGTCAGTGAGGGGGGGTCAGGATAAAAATGGTCAGTTCACGGGAAAAGTTTGTTTGGCTGTATGTTTTTTTAGAATTGAGAAGTGGAATCTAGCATTTGATGATAGGTGTTGATATATGGGGTTGGTGGAAGTAGAGTGTGAAGTTTTCAATCTTTTTGGTTGTTGGTGGTGGAGACTTTTTTCTCCTCTAAAATTGATGGTATGGGTTTGCTTATACTTTTACTTGAATGGTCTGTTCGGCGTTAGCCAATTCTTTGTATGTTGATATTGTAATGTGTTGTTTTTATGTGATTTTATTCCACAGACCCTTCTAATTTCAGACCAAACTTGACTCTCACCTACACAGATACTATCACTCCCTCCCACTACCACTAAACAATCCACAACACAAAATATCCCTATCTCTTCAATCTGAAACCTGTAAACACAATACAATTTTCTCTGACTGCTTCAAGTTTCTCTGAAAAAGACGAATGGTATTCACCAAAATGCATCGAAACATGCCCACGTGATGTTTTTTCGAGATGTAACTCTTGCCTTTCTCCTGAATCTTTTCTCTTCACTTTGCAATTGTACATTTTCCATCAACATACAAAGACATACATTTCATATTATATATAAACACATCTGATATTACGTATATACATATATATACATTCGATATTATACATATATCTATATATATAATACACTATCCCATATTATAAATGTACATACATACACATTTCATGTAATACATATATGCATACCCCCACAAAATATATACATATACTCATCCTATATTATACATATACATATCTCCTATAATATATATATATATATATATATATATATATATATATATATATATATATATATGATCATTTTAAAATCGTTGAAACGAATAATCAATGGACGTTACTTCTTTCGTTTTTCACTGGGCTAACTAAAAATGTCCGATTTTCAAAAAAACTAGCATGCACATTAAAGGACCTATTATACAGAATTTTTCATCGTAAAATTTACTCCCTCACTAAAACCTATTTAGGAGGTAATTTTTCAAAAACAACAAAACTAAACTCAATAAGAAGTAAATGTTCAATTATTCTAGACCTCTAGCTCCATTGGAGTGGCCTGCACAGCTAGCTAGCCAAACTAGCTAAATATCTCATAAAATCTATGTTGACAGATTTGGTTGACAGTTTCTCATATACAAAAAACTTGTCGAAATGTCTCCATCAGAAATGGATAACAGAAGAAATTGAAGGAAAAAAAGATAATGAAATGAGGAAATGAAGTATTTATGTCAATAAGATAAAAAGAAGACGAGAAAAAAAGATTGAATATCTGTAACGTGGGAGGATGGAGAAGATTCAAAACTGATAAAAACTAAATCTACTAAACAAAAGAAAAAAACGTTCCATCCCCCTTCGTAAAAGTCATTTCCAAATTGACGGCTAATACGTTTTACTTTTTATGCAAGACTACAATAATCACAAGCAGATGTAATGTTTAGTGGGGAAGAGACGAAGCATAAGTCGAAAGCCATCAGCAGTCAGTGGAATTTATAACCAGAATTCTCAACTAAGACATCTATTTGCAAAACCCGGTTGTCTCCATCATTCATTGAAGACAATTAAATGAGAGGGTTTTGTGAGCCCGCCTCTTTGGGGGAGAGAAAACATTGCGCAAAACAAAGTAATATAAGTAAAGGAAAGTAAGACCTTTTCTGTCACGGCAGATGGTCGTTGTACCTTCCATTTCCCTTACTCTTGACCATACTGAAGCAAAGAAGTCAAAAGTGTTTAGGAGATTGACAGGCTGCACGGATGCATTTCGAGCTGGTTACAGCATATTCACAGATGATCACCAACCTATGTACTGACCAGTCTCAGACGTTGTTAAACGTCAGTGATCATACAAGAACCGATTTATCCAACGTGATTTGGCCTTAGCGAAATATATTTAATTCAACGAAGGCACTTCAAACCAGTAACAAATACTGCAATACATAAGATACACCGTTCAATTCTTATATATATATATATATATATATATATATATATATATATATATATATATAAGTTTGTAATGTGGATGTGCAGCGATCCGACGGAATGTTGATTTGTATATTTATATTGTTTGAAAGCTTTACATCTTTAAATACTAAACACTAAAAAACCTCTTTCAAAAATTCCTTATCGTCACTTCAGTCAATTATTTCCCAATACCTGTCAATTTATGTAATTTTTCTGTTTTTCCCCCAGTTTTACATATACTTTGCTATCATGGTAGAATATATAAATTGTCTCTTGTCAGGATAATCACTTGTTTACCATGAAACTGTTAAAAACAAAACAGTTATATCAACATGGTACCTCAGCAGTGTTGATCAAACACCACGTCCATTTCATACAATTAAGTGTATTGTATATTGATATTCTTTAATACTACATATCATTTTCTTCAAACAGGACTCACTTAGGTAGGTTACTTCAAACCTATTTAACGATCTGTATGTATAACAACAGACATGACTCACGTTTCGTGTCATCTCTACTGATTGTCCATCCATGTGGATAGTACATCTGCTGTGTTGGTTTTTATTTCAGACTGCATTCAAACCAACGTATGAAATCATCTTCAAGAATACTAATTAATCAGGAAAACCTCTTCGAGTTGATTCTCTACCAACATATTCAACCGAAAAAATTGACAATTCTTCCATTAATCTTTCTGGTTTTTCCACGTCGTATTCAATCAAGTTTCCATTTTTTTAAAAACACTTTTAATTATCAAATAAAGGATCCTCACATACATGGTTGATACGAAACGGAACCACTTTATAACGGGTAGTAACACCCCAATAGGAGATTCCATTATCATACTTAGACAATTTATTACATGGCCTTCCATGTTCGATTTCCCAACTAGCCCACTACCTATCAGTTAGAGAAATGTACCAGAGCCAAATGTTTCAAACTTTCCCTGGTTCCAGAGAGTACAATCAGCATTCACATTGACAAATATTGGATCCATCTCTTTTGGTCACTCAGTTCCCCTAACATTAATAGAAATTGGTTTATTTTAATATACACTATTCATTTATTCCATTTATATACTCTCGTCAACATATATTTTAATTTTCGTTATCATTTCACAATGGACAAGCTGATAAGTTTTGAAGGGACCAAAATGTATAGTCATGGGTTTATAGAATTGTCGAAAAATCTTACTAATTTCACTGCCTTCATTGACCATTCTTACAACTGAAGAAACGATTTTTGATATAAAATCAAAGAATGTAAGAGTTACTCGAGCAATTTCTAAATATTCTGATAAAATTCTGTAAAATAGAAAGATGGAATTTTACTTGTTCTAAAAGGCATCATCACTATACGGAACGGGAAGCTATCTCGATTATCAAACGACTTGCATTACAGCAATGACAAGTTTAGCAGACCATTACTATAGTGTATCGAGTTCGATTCTCAATGAGCGCCACAAATACGACGCTTGTAGTCTTCAGCCATATCAAATGAATCAATAACGTTATTTTTGTGTGCCTGCCGTGGTGCGATGGTTATCTAGCTGGTCAACTTGTGATGTTGTAAGTTAGGTCCTTACACTTGCCTCAGTAATGTGGTCTTGCGTTAGATGAGCCCTGCTAATTAAACAGCCATTCTTGCTGGTTCCTGCATGCTTAGGTTAAGCTTTCTTGGGTCGGTTGAGTGCAAAAGGGGCTATCTGCACGGAGTTCAAATTTCTGCTGAGGCTATTTATCATTTTGATCATTTTGCACTGACGCCCTTATTCAGGACATAAACCTGTTCCCCTCCGACCTATCGCCAGTTATTTCAACAAAATCTCCCATCATTTGAATTCTACATTATCTGACTGAGAGTAGAGGATGTAAGTAGAAAACTTAGCCAGACCACTCCCCCATAACTTCTTTGTTCGGGCTGTTGAATCAATCTTATACCCTCATTTTATCTTCCAGTCTCTACCTCTTAGTATTAGTCTAGATACAATATTGTTATAGATAATTACTAAACACGAACCCAGTCAGACACAAGGTCAGACGCAAATCAATACTGTAGTAAAGATCATTGTTTCACAGCATAGTCTCACCAAGTGAGAATCAAACTCACTGCACTAAAGAATTGATCTATGCAAATTTGTATAACAGGATAAATGGAATTTGGATTAGATTATTCGCTTGTCTAAACTTTGATTCAACCTGATAAAATTAATGAGCAATCAAAATCCTTCACTTATTCCCTTCCATCTTTAAGTATCAGACCGTCTCTAATCACTTCAGTAAACCAAAGGGGAGCTTTGTAAAACATCAATGGAAATCTAAATATCTAGGGAAGAAAGCTTCAAACTCCTCTAAGAAGTATTATAAGAGGTCTGAGAGGAATTACTACCAAAAAACAAAAACAACAAAAAAAAACAAAACTGGTTAGTAGGCCAGTTTTGCAGACCATAACTGAGTTGTATTTTGTGAATATGACGAAGATGCCGGCCCTAGGTCCCAACAACACAGGAATAATTGGCAAAGTTTTTAGTGCAAGGAGAAGTGTTAGTATCTGTGTAGGTGAGAGTCAAGTTTGGTCTTGATTTAAGAAAAGGTCAGTATTAATGATAAACAAACGCAGCTTGATAACCATTACCAAAGGTATCCAAGACGTGTACAACGCCACAAATGTGTGGCACCCAGTAAAGATCAAGTTCACTACAGTTGATACGGTCAAGTGAAACTGACTAGAACGTCAATCAACGGTTTTTCATCATGACTCACAACGTGGATCCCAAGAGATCATATGCAAAATTGTGACTGGTAAAAAATAAGATGGCGTGACCAACTAGACGAATTCAGGAAGTAATGGCTCCTCGACGCTCATGATAGAGAGTTCTTGTGAATCATGGAGGAGGCCTATGTCTACAACAGGTGCCTAAAGGTCTAATGACGATCACGAAGTTTGCCATAACTCCAATATCATGAAGGGACAGCATATTTTATATCACTTTTATAGATCACATTATTGTTGTTCAACTGTCCTAAGGAGCCGTACTCCTCTTTGGTTTGGAATCAGAGTTATTTGTCTAGACTGGTTGCCCTCTAAGGTTTCAGAGTCGAGTCTTCTATGTTATTTCACTCATGAGGAGACGAATTCATGCCTTTCCAAAGGGTATTTGTGCAAAATGAACATAAATTACTTCGAATGGAGTCCAAACTCAGCTCGCCAATTATATTGCCCCTAGAATTAACCATTATACAAATCACACCTCCTCGACCATTACTACACTGTAGTCGATTCGATCCCCATTGAAGATCTCACATTCATATCCTTATACCAGATTTATTTAATCAGTTAATTCATTTTTCTCTCTAGCTCTCAAAACTAATGACCTGTTCTCACAAAAAATATTTCAGTTGATTTAGAATTAGTATTTCGTTAACATCGATTCTGACTTCTGGTCGGTGTTGTCGTAATGTTACGTCTTCGGCAAAGACAAAACCGATCGATTTTTTATAATTTTCTTTCGGAGTTATTATTGTTGATTAATTATTTATTTATTTTAGGAGCAATCCGACACCATCACCGTCCAATGACCCCTCCCACCAAAAAATGCATTTCTCCGAGTTGCACAATGTCTACAAATCAAAATATAAGCATCTGTAAGAAATAAACAAAATGACTGTCGACTCAAAGGCTGCTTCTCGTTTTCTCATTTTTTTACTTTCTTTCTGTTTTTGTTATTTTAACTTTCTGGCAATGTTGGCTTCGTTATATAACCGGAAGTGCACGTACACATGGCTAACTGCGCGTTCTTGAAATATTAAACCTCCGTCTGCAAATTGTATGAGAAGATAATGGATGGTTGAATGTGCGAAAAAATGTGCAATTTCAGGGTGGCATATTTAGTCAAGTGACAAAGAATTATTTAGGAAAGATACATTAAGAATATCATTTGATGTTTGGAAATCTTCTAAATCGCCCAACTCAATACATATAAGCGTCTATGTGTGTGCACAGGTGTATGCGTCTGAATATGAATATATATATATATATGTGTGTATGTGAGTAGATAGGTGTCGATAGATACATGCATACTTGTCCTGGTGCAATGTTTAGCAAATTAATCTCACAAAATGTTGGTAAATTCGATTTTCGGCGTTTTGTATTGTTATGTCAGGGAATAATAAGTTTAGAGTTCTATTTATCTATCAATTGATTTCTGTTTCTATCTTCCCATCTTTATCATCTTTATTTTTGCTTCGCTTTCCTTTTTTTTTTTGCTGAATTTTCTTTCATCCTCAATCCTCTTTTCCTTCTGTCTTACTCTTTCAATCTTTCTTTCCTCGTTCGTTCCTTTCTTTTCTTCTTTTCCTAATATTTACGTTTGATTAAAAATTTCTTCGCCATTCTTCAGATTTCACTTTTAAGAGATCGTTTTTTAATTTCTGTCTCTTCTCTTGTCCTTATCGAAACATTCATTCCTTTTCAAAGAAGATTGAGAGAAACAAATTTACCAATAAATAAAACCGAAAGTGAGGTCACCATTGCAACAAATGTGCTAAAACAAACCAACTGTGGTCACCAAACTGCAGGCATTGTTTACACTTTGTTGAAGCTGGCCACCCGGCATGAACTCGTTAAAAGAAATGGTTGCATTGTCAGTGCAGAGAATGGTACCCACTACAAAGGAGAAATGACGTAAATGACGAAAGTTTGTTCACGCCGGGTGGCCAGCTGCAACAAAAGATAACAATGCCTGAAGACTGGCAAATATTGTTTGTTTGTTTTAGCATGTTGCATTTGCTGCAATAGGGATTCTGTTAATAATGTCAACAAAAACTGTCACACAAACTGATTTAGGTTTCTTAGGTTTTTAGTTGTTCTGGCTGGATATGCATGCTCTTGCTACCAATTTTGATTCCTTTATTTTCACATTCTCAGTTTTGGAAGAACATCTCGACGCTGTAGAGACTTTGGGTGAATGAAGAAATTCGGTCTTCACATGAACTTCTGTAATACAAACGTCATGTACGACAAAAAAAAAAAAAACAAAAAAAAACACTGATGCATTTGTACAGTTTGGCATAATGGACTTGTACCCTTCTATATCCAAAGGAATATTCGAGAAAGCCATGGAATTTTGTAAAGAAAAAATGATAGAGAAATAATCAAACAATGTAGACGGGTGGAACTGGTACTTTTCAATATCCAAGAACAATGGACTACAAAAACTGATGTCTACAGCTTTGATGTTTCAATGGGTAGTTTTGATTCAGCTGAGATGCCGGACCTGTTCGGTTTTCACATTTTATATAACCTCGCTAGGAATTTAAATTCTGAAAATATAAGTCTCTACTAGGATGATGGCCAACTTAGAGTAGAAAATCGCAGCGTCCAAAAATGCGAAAAGAGATACATCCTTGGAGGAATAGAAAAATTGAACTTTAAAGTTGAAATCAACATAAAAATTTACAATTTTTTAGACGTTACTTTTAATCTAAAAGATAACACCTACAAACCACACAGGAAAGAAAATTCTGCAATTACATTTGTTAACACGAAATTCAATCACTCGAAATCAATCGATTTCGAAACGAAATCATCAAAAAGATCCATAAATCAATAGAACCTAGGCTAATAAACGATTCCCCAAACGAAACAATATTCAAAATGCTAGAAAAAATACGAAGGCAGCAGTTTTACCGAAACAAACTTTACACACGATGAAAAAGTAAAATTCAATACCGTAAAAAATACCAACAACCAAAAAAATAGAGGTAAAAAATATCTGGTATACACCGCCATTCAACCTACAAGTAAAAGTCAACATAAGGAAAATATTCCTCAAACTAATAGAAAAAACACCTTCCCTGAGCAATCCACTATGTAACATATCTAAAAAGAACGGATTTTTATGAGATTAGTTTGCTAAATAAAGTATAAATTTATCTATCGATATCTATGTACTTGCATACACACATATAATGTCCTAAATAAGGATCCAAATAAGTCGAATCATTCAAGACAGGAACATAAACATAGATGAGTTTGTGTAGCGAATCCTTTATTTCATTATATATATATATATATATATATATATATATATATATATATATGTGTGTGTGTGTGTGTGTGTGTGTGTGTGTGTGTGTGTGTTTAAAGTAAGATGAACACTGAAAAAATTCCGAAATATTTGTATTTAATATACTTAAATGTTTGTGATTAATTTTGTTATGTTATTTCTTATACTTAAAATGAAATATAATGATTTTTTCATCTGTGTGGGGATTTTTCATGCGGGCTTTAATCATGTAAACAATTTTCATGGAACTGTATGAATGTACCATGCGTACAGGCTACACCAATGGAGGTAGAGGACTGATTTCTTACTATGTTCAAGAGTAACGTTTCGTGTGTTTCGAAAATTCCTCCACTAAATAGGTTTTTACAGTAAATTTATTTTATGCTGAATTGGTCCCTTAGTTTGTGCTCAGTCGTATTCAGACTTGTTTTATTGAAAAATCAGACTTTTTTTCGCTTCGAAAGGCGAGAGAGGTTATTTATTCATCGATAACCCCTTTTTCTCCAGTTTTTAATCGATCACCTTCCCACGTCATAAGATGTTAGTCAAGAAACGGTTTTTTATTGAGTGGTGCACAGGACCAGTTAAGTTTATTTGTAAATTATTAAATTGTTGTGAAACAATGGGTCTACTTTTGAGTACGGTTATATATTCCTGAAGGAAACAATCTTAGACTCCAACGGGAATGGTACTAAACAGGTCGGGCATCAGATTTCAGATGACAGGAAGGAGGAATCACCAAGGAAAGAGAAGATAAAGCCATCTACGCTATCCAACGAGGGTGTTGTATTTTTAAGAGTCGCTCTTTTTGTCAAATCCTCTTTATTCAGTTTAGATCTAGCAGCAGAGACGACAGGGTGTAGAAATAACGCAGAGAGAGAGAGAGAGAGAGAGAGAGAGAGAGAGAGAGAAAGAGAGGGGGAGAAGCGGGGAAAAGAAGAGAAAGTCGTTGATTAAGACTGATGAGGAACTCGATTGAGCTAGTACTGCGACTAATTCGGACAATATCAAGAAATTACAACGTTTACTGAATCAGAATGCAATACCCTGATTGATCCAGTAAACCTGTCTCGAATATTTTTCAACAGAAATAAAAGAACACCCTTTTGCCTGACACCGACCGGGCCTTTTGAGAAATGTATCTCTTCAATCACGTGAGAGAGCTTTTTCTACATAGACCCTAATTTTTCCCTTCCACAGATTTCCAGTCAATATAAAAATGCATTCCGACACTCCCTCCTGTATTTTCGTTGGGGTTCCAGTTGTCATAAACTTAAAACCTTGTATCAAATAAATTGCAGCTTTGTACAGAATTCAGGATCAGGGTAAAAAATCTGCCCAAGTCTGTCCTGATGTCTGGTGCACCTTCAAGGAAGGGCAGACCTATCAGGTCAAATCGGTCATCTACCTCACGGCAACCAACACCAGTATTCGTTCAGTTACATATAGCGAGCCTATCTAGACATATATACATAAGTGGTCAAAACTGAGGTCCCGCCTAAGAAAAAATTGATGCTTCAAATAAAGGTTTGAAGATTCAATTTCCCCTGGCTGAATATATACATATATAAAATCAAGAAATGACCCAACTGAATGATTATACATTGTATTATTTTGAAACTATACTTGAAATGATCTCCCGTTATTGCATGTTGACCCTATCGTATGGGCTATACGACGAATAAACAATGAAAGAGAATGAGTCAGCTGCAAGGATCGAACCTGCGACCTATAGCATAGCCGCTTGAACGTAGTGTTATAATTACCACTGAGCTAAACAAATGCCACTGAGGCTAAGTCCGAAGTAACTGTTTCAACTCTGAATTATCATTTTTGCTCATTAACGGTGTATATCTGCTGTATTTGTGTTCTTCCAATGGAGACGATCATGTTATTATGATTATAATGTTTAGCTGAAGCTGCTACCCTATTGATCGCAGGTTCAATTCCAGCAGCAGCTTAATTTTCATCAATTGTTTACTCTTTTTATGTAGTCTTGGTCAAATGATAGATTCTCCGTGTAATATACACACACACACATACATATCTAGAGTTCCTATTCTGAATATCACTTTTGAACCTTTCTGTAAATAAAGCCGTCTCTCTGGCTCCATCACATCACACAGTGCTATGAATGCAAATGTTTATTGTTTTATTGCACATGACGTCATTTCCCTTCCTAACCCTACTCTATATCCCCCAACTCAACAGCCGCCAGCAAAAAGGAAGATAAGACAGAGAATGATGCATCTGCGTCGACGGTTTTACTACGTTCTAATTTGCATATCGAAAGCACATGCAGTGCATTTCAGTAGTTTGTCTTGGTTTACTTGACAACTCATTCCGTTACGACGCCACATATTTCTTTAATTTATATGTCAAACATTGCGATCGTGCCGAGTTGTTTGTATATTTGTAAACGGCTTAATAATGAGTCACGTGACACAGCAGCTGGCCAGCGTGGATCAAATAGTTACATCTCCACTGTTCAAACCAATTTATAAAATAGAATCGCGAATGCTGATTTTTTAAGCTGGCACCTCCACCAACAACAACTAAGGATATTCGTCATCATCATCATCATCATCATCATCGTTGAACAAGAGTTTCCCCAAGATCCAGAAGACCTCTAAGTCATCGGCGTCACGGAGCCAATTTTTCTGAACTTACTTAAATCGTCACGCCATCTTATTTATTGCTGGTCACAATTTCGCATATGATCTCTGGGGATCCACGATGGTTTCGTTAGATGGCCTGCACATTGCGATTTGAGATTTTGAATGGAACACATGAAATTTCTGATCCCTGTTTTTTCTTTAATTTATTGTGCTCTCTTGTGATCTCTCCATGTTATGTTAAGCATGACACTTTTTTGTTCACGTTGCATGGTTCTTAGTTTGAGGGACAGTCTTCAGGTTAGATTCCACTTTTTAGTTCAATAGGTGAAAAACAGGAGGGCACATTGGTAGTAGACCCTTTTAAAAAATACTTATAATGTCTTCTTGTTCTTGAAAGTTAAGCTTAAAGCTTGCCAACGTATGATGATTCACCGCTTGTTTTCTTCATCTTTGAGGGTAACATGGAAATTTGTCCAAGTTGGTTGTAATAGTCTACTTTCTTTAACTCTGCGTAACACAACCTTCGATCCTGATATTTCTCCCAAAGGGATCGAATGGGCACCTTCTTTCAAAATCATGAATACCTCCTTCCAGAAGAAATCCAATGGAAAATGGACTTGGAAGAGCCCCAACCATGAAACCAAGAACGAAATAGATTATATCATAGAGGAAAAAAGCGACTCTGTCAAAGCTATCTAGTACCTAAATCACGTCAATGTAGGAAGCGACTACAGAATCGTAAGATGTGAAATTCAAATTACACTAACAAAGAACGCAGGAAAATGTTCCACAGCAAACCGCTAACATTGAACTTTTTACCGAACCAGAAGAGTTCGACACCAACATCAACGAATTCAACCACAAAGTAATAGCTTCTGTAATTGAAGTAGCTACTATTTAATCCAAAGTGCACACAAACAATCGGTAAAGTTTTAAATGAAAGCAAGAATCTGATGGAAAAGAAATCTCAAGCCATCGTCAACAACGAAAGAGAAGAGTGAAGCAAATGTGCCGAATAAAACCACCCAAAAGAAACGAAGTGAAGACAAAAGAGGATACACGACTGCAATCGTCGAAACAATTCTCTTAACAAGTAGGCGTTTCATTGCTATTTACAAAACTCTCAATGCAGTACGGGAACAAATAACTTATGCATTCGAAGAAAATAAGGATCTAATCACAGACAGGGACCAGATCGTTGAACGTGCCCAAGAATTCTACCAAAACCATCTCTTCAAAACAAGGAATGCAAAACAACAAACAGGACGTATGAGACATGAGCAATCAGTTCGAGGATTTTCCAGAAGTTATGCCAGGGGAAGCTAAACTAGCCATCAAATAAACAAAATAACGAAGGCCCCTGGACTAGATAACACCATCATCGAGGTACTCAAGAAAGCTAGTGAAGCCATCAATAGCCATTCTATTCAACTTCAAAAGGAGCAAAATCACGAAAGATTGGAACATTGTGATCCTAATGCTGTTACATTAAGAAGAAAATTCAAAAGACTTCAACAATTACAGACCAATAAGTCTATTAATCTGCATCTACAAACTTTTCAAAAAGGTTAACACCAACCGAATCACCAAAACTGTAGATGGAAACGCTAGACGGGAAAAAGGTCGCTTTAAAAGAGGCTCCTCGACCGTTGACCGTCTCAATTTAATGAATCAACTGAAGTAGAAAGCAGCAGAATATAAAATACCATTCGCTGTAGCATTTATTGACTTCAAGAAAGCCTCCCCCCCATCCTGACTCAGTGGAAATTCCCAATCACTCTACATATGTATATGTCCGAACATTGCAACACACACACACACACACACACACATATATATATATATATATATATATATATAAGTCACAGCAATTCATTTATCAGGCTACATAAAGACTCAGAGCCGTTTCAGCTCAAGAAAGGGAAAGGCAAGGTGATACTAGCTCAGCCAAACTCTTTAAAACCTGCCTCAAGATGATCTTCGATACCAAGACTGGGAAATAAAGAAATACCCAAGCAACCTCAGATTTGCTGACAATATCGTCCTCTCTGAATTTTTGAGATGAGGTATTATTATTATTTCTATTAATATTCGGACCATCCTCATCTTGGTTGTTTTTTTTGGGTATATTGACAGCACTTGCCTCTTAGCATTAGTAGTATTATTATTGTCTCACACTTGGATTAAACCTCAAACCATCAGATTACTTTGCATTAATTTGTCTGATGCTGTAACCACTACGCTATGTGACCCCGTCGGATAAATAAAGGGTTCGGTTCGTTTCTTCCTCACACCTACCAGATGATACCTGATGAAGGCCGTAGAGTGCAGCAGCCGAAACGTTGTATGAAAAACAACCAAGATGAGGATGGTCCGAATATTAATAGACATAATATCGTCCTCTTTGCAGAGAACCTCCACGACCTCCAACTAATGCTAAATGAACTGAATGAAGAAAGCAAGAGAGTTACCTTCACATGAATTTCAGCAAAACAAAGGGCATGTGCAGCAATCACGTCAGAACCCCCACCCACACACACACACAGTGATCAATGTCGAAAAGGCAGACCTGGAGAAAGAAGACCGTTACATCTAGCTAGCACAACTATTCTACATCAAATAGTCAAAAGAGGAAATCAAGATAAAAATCACTCTAGTATGCCAAGACGTCAGTAGAGCAAATTCAACCATCAACAACAAGAAAGTCCCATTAATCCTAAGAGTACTTAACCAATACATCCTCTCAATAGTCACCTATGGAACTGAAGCATGGGACCTAACCGAAAGACTGATCTTCAAACCGAGAAGCATGCAAAGTGCACATGGATAGATTACCGGACAGCACAATATATCAGGTAAAAAGCAGGAGTCCAAGAAATCATTAGATCTATAAGAGAAGTTCGACATTCACGCTTGTTTTCTTGAAAATTCAGATTATTTTCAGTAATCACTGCCCAACAAAAGTTACAGAAATAAATTATTCATTGATCGTTCCTTTTTTATTCTTTACTTGATCACCCACAAGTACAACATATGCAAGAAGACGTTGGACACGCGACGGTTTCTATTGTACGAATAACCAATCTAAATGTTTAATCTTTTTCCTTCTTCAACTGCTAGAATTTGCTGTGCCATTATATTTACAGTCAGCAGAGCGAATGAAAGAGCTGACAGATTTATTTAGTAAATCCTACCCTTCATATCTTGGTTTACAGGAACAGCTGGTTTTAGAATTTCACCTGTAAATTCTTATTTACGTTTAAGAAATTTCATTATCAATCAATTTCGAAGAAATTATAATCAGGGTAATGCCGAATGGCCTTGCTGGTTTTTCTCTTTTAAGTATTCAAAAAGGGTAGGAGTTTGAGATGAGTGTTTTATGTGTGGAGTTCATTCGGCTAAAGTGTTTCCGATTATAAGGCAAGATTCCTGAAACGTGTACAAGAAATTCCAGATGGCATTGTCTAAGTTTAGATGGGGTATTCCAGCCTTGGAATTGCTTAACCACCCTTTCTCCTTCTTTCCTTTTCTCTTTCTTTCTCTCTCAGTCTCCAAATGTTTGCTGCTTTTCCTGGCTTAAAGAAACAAGGGAGAAACAATCGTGCTTAGAATTGAAAAAGAAAAGAGGGTGAGAGAGAGAGAGAGAGAGAGAGAGAGAGAGAGAGAGAGAGAGAGAGAAAAGATGATACTGAAAACATATGCTTTTATTTTGTCATTAATTTGCTTTCGTTAAACTTGAAGGCTTTTTAGATATATACTTGAAGCTTTCTCATACATACATACATACATACATACATACATACATACACAAAAGTATAAATACATATATAAATATATAAGGATATATAAGTATCAATTTATAATCTTTTACATACACATTGTATATAAATTTTAAATTGAAACAAAAGAAGGGAGAAAGATGTGTAATGAAAGTGGATTAAAGATATAGATATAGTGAGATGTTCAACTGTAATTCATGTAGGTGTACATCTATGATGAAGGGTTACCTATTCATTATATTACTTAGGGGCTCTATTTGAAAGGATTTCAAGACAGCGGATTACCAGTAGTCGTTTATCAAAAGACTGATGAGAGCAACAATGTGCTGCAGTGACTACCTATCAGTCGCAGGTTCGATTCCAGCAGCCGCTGCATTTTCTTTAATCGTTTATATTATTTATGCTGTCCGAGCAAATTAAACTCTAAATCAGAATACAATCCCAAACAGAAACCTCAAAATCATAAACTTAGCTATTAACAGTATTAGATACCACCAGTAGTTTCTACATAATCTCCTAATAAACGTTTCAAATAGTTAAAAAAAATATATATTCAAATCCAGAATTCAGGAAAAGATTCAGTGAATAAAAACGGGTTGAATATAAGATTTCGTATTGATTTTTATTTAGATATCTTTTTCGATAACCAATCACTAGATAGAGCAAATATCCACTGGGATATGTTGCCATTCTTCATCAGCATAATCTTCAAGTTTTTGCTTTTACATGTTTTCCAATTGATTCCATAAATTCTCATGGGACTCAGATCTAGACTCTGTGAAAACCAAGATAAAAAACTTTAACTCCATGTCTCCCAAAAATATTAATATTAATACTAGTTATTTGATATTCATCATTCATAGATAAGAAATCAAAGCGTATCTATTTTAGACATTTTTTGTCCAATTTTGTCATTAATTGTCAGACATAAATGAAAGTACGCTCCTGCAGATCTCTACACTTATCTCTTTGTTTCCCCAATTTAAAAACAGTTTGCAAAACCCTTGTTTTGAAATGCTATTAGCTGCCTCCTCACATTCTTCCCAATCCTGTCCATAATCTCAAATATCCCTTTCAACGGAGATTTTAGTTTTTGCAGAAGCCAGAATCTCATGACTAACTCTGAAATTTGATTCTAGTATCTTGGTACGTGTAATTGAGTTGTATTTATTTTTCAAAAATTCTATTCTCTATTATTGAGTTCAACAGCTGTTTTACCATAGCCCTGTTTCGTGAGTTTAAAAAAAAACAGGGTAGGTTCCCCGTCATGGCACTCTCCATTATATTCACATGTGCTCATATGAATATAACAACTCCATAATTTAAAATTTTTGTGAATATGTTTACATGTGTTTTACGAATGAACTCAGATTATATTCAAAGTACAATTCCCTCTTATTAGGTAAAATATATTTTATGTTTATGAAGTGCAATAGAATTTAGTTGTTAATGTATTTCATATGCATATTACTTACTTGTTTCTCTATTCCATGTATTAAATTTGTAACTTTTCTCATGAAAATCTTTTTTCTGCAGTGTAGTTCTTGCTATTCTTAGATACTGCACCATAGAATATATATTGGGGAATATTACTGTTCTTCAGTAGCATTCAATTTATATAAAATGGAAACGCATTGCGTTAATCGAACAATCTATAAATATGTCCCATTTTCATTTCTTGTATCAAAGTTGAAAAATGTTTCATGTCTTCCTTCATTTTCGAGTTTTAATTCAAGTTCTTTGGGATATATTTCTATATATGACCACTTGAATTTGTCTCTATCATTCAAATAACACATATGATCGATAAAGCGTACATACGTATGAGATCTATATACTCTATCTATATTGCTACTGATTGATAATGACAGAAATTTGTATTTGAGTCTATGTAGATATAGCTTTACCCAATAGTCAATTCTCATGGATAGCTTTGTGATTTGTAATAGTACTTGGTTATTTATTTTGATCTGAATTTGTCTGATGATCAATCATTTGAACTTTTGGCAAGTGAGCTTTAAAAATCTGTTACAGTAGTGTATTGATTTTGACTGCTAGCGAATGCTAAATGTATTGTAGAGTTTAGTTCATTAATAAGGTCTGTATGTGGAATTTTTGCATATAACGTACTAAAATCATACGTGAAAATGGATTTGACTCAAATTCATGTGTCTATTTTATTTACACATACACACACACACACACACACACACACACACACACACACACACACACACACACATATATATATATATATATATATATATATATATATATATATATATATATATATTGCCGATGTGCTTAAAATGTATAGAATACAATCAATGTATAAAAAATGTATAAAATGTGCGTAACCTGGAAATCACTCGAAAACTAGCTTAGAACGGTACAAAGGACAATGGAAAGAGCAATGCTAGGAATAACTTTTAGCAATAGAAAAATATCGACGCATATCAGGTAGAGGACCAGGGTGAAAGCTATTGTACAAAGAATTGTGCAACAAAAATTGAAATGAGCTTAGTACATTTCGAGAAGAACGAAACACATAGAGATAGTGGCTGACCGATAAGGGGCTGTGGGAAAGTAAACACTGTAGGAAGAGACCGAACAAAAGACGGAGAGACCATATAGAAAGGTTAACTGGGAAAACATGCCAGAGATTAGTGCTATCACGCTCTTCATGGAAAGAGATGTGTCCATGTGAACCTATAATGGCTGCTGTTGCTGCTGCTGATGATACAGATAAATACAAATATATTTACCTTGGCCTTAAGGTAATTAGATTAAATATTCGCACACGTATAGATACATATTTTGTGTGTGCGCATGTGTGTGTGTGTCTGTGTGTGTGTGTCTGTGTGTGTGTGACATGAGAGTGAGCCAGTGAATAAATTTATGTACGAATATACTTGAGCTCATTACCTTCAAGCCAATATATATATATATATATATATATATATATATATATATATGTACATGCGCACATACATTTGCACGTGCACAAATACATACACACACACAGACACCTATACATACATATATATATATATATTTATATATATATATATATATATATATATATATATATATATATATATATATATATATATATATATATTGGCTTAAGAGTACTGTAAAGGAAATTTCTGGGCTTAAAAGTGAGTGAAGCTTTTTTCTTTTCTCTTCAGCTAAAAATAGTAGGTTGAGTAGCTGACGTCATTTACGTACTTCAGTTCTTTTTTTGGTTTATGTTTTTTGTTTTTTTTTCATGCCCGAACCGAAAACATTCCCGATTTACTTACGCAATGGTTTTGCTGAAAGATGAGTGGGTAGGAACGATAAGTGAAATACACAGTATGTGCGATTGACGGGAAAGGAAGGCAAATTAGACCCTCAACAACGATAAATGGTAAGGTTGATTGGTTGGTTTCTCACCTTTTTTTTATTTTTTTGATCATAGGCCCTTTCCAAAAGCGTTCTCATGTTTTAGTGCCTCGAGTCAACTGGAGACACAACATGAAGAGATAGACTAAAATTCATTTACTATAATTTTAGTCTATGGTTCTTTCAAATGTGCTCGTGATCCAAAGAGGATCATAGGGCCTCCGTTTTGAATAGCTAACCATTTAGTTTGCTCAATGGGATTCTCTAGAGCAAAGATTGTAATGCGGAGTTGAGGTACCATGTAAAATCTACTGTAACCCCTTTAGTGCCAGATTACGTGGTGGCGTACGTCTCCTCTTCTAGTAACAATAGATTCATCATATTTGGTTACATGTCGTATTTGAGTGCCATTTTGTCGAACAGTATCGATATAACAATGCCCAATTCTTTGTGTCCTCTCTAAATCAAAGCGAGATACGATTTACATACATAAATAGCCAACCAGCCAGATAGGACATCTATGTTGACAGTTTTGTTGACAGTTTCTAATAGTTAAAGCGATTTCTGACTTGTCCCAAAAGAGATTTCACGCCATTGAATAAAGACGGCGTAATGAGGTAGCTGATGGTGATCCTGAGAGAGAATTTTTCAGACTGTCCAGGAGAATGGAAGATCAGCTTGGATAAGTGTCTGATATCACAAGAGATATACTTTGAAGGGAGCTAAGGCTCATCTCTTCCGTTCATATTAAACGGCTGGGTACTTTTCGGACAGACCTCCTATACCAATTATTCAATTTAATGAGTTTCTTTTCGAGTTGATTTTCTCAATTTTGAATCCTCGTATGAATCCATTTTCAATGCCAGTGACTCTAGTGTCGGAGATTTTTGTTGATTTTTTTCCTGTCGAGCAATGAGAGAAGGACAAGTACATACAAGTCATTTTCCTCGTTTCTGAATATCTTCCTAGACTTGTTAACGGGGTGCTAGATTTACTGATTGCACAAGCATCAGTAAACTCAAAGACTCTTCCAAGATTTCCCCAACATTGCACGAAAATGGCACTTTTTATTCTTAGGCAAAAATGGTGCATAGGTCGACTCAAACTTGGATTATGATTTCATTAAGTAGAAATCCGTAGATGATGGAAAAAGCAAGAAGCAATTCTTAGTTCCAGACATGGAAAAAGTAACCGACCTCAACGAGTAAATGATGAAGATATAAATTATGTAGAATTAAAAAAATGGAAAACTACCTAGTGGCTTCAGCATTCGAAGCTCACCGATATTGGAAAGGGTAACTTAGCTTACAACGATCTGTCAATTATCTATGAGATGATCATTTGTCAATACAATGTAAAATATACGTATGCATGTTTAAATAGATCTATGTGACGTAATTAAAACTGATTGGATATCTTACTACGTAAATTTCATAATTCAGAACAAGTATTGTTTGCACCAATGTACAATGTATCAACAGCTGTCAAGTGTTGGTATTGTTGCCAGGGAAGTCCTATCTTGTACTGCATTGATAAGGTAATGTGTTGTTAGAGTTTTTATCGAAAAGGGATTTCATCAAGACAACATTTTATCATAAAGAGTCATTTCGACTCTTTATCGAGATACCTTTTTATTGAAACGAATTTTCATCGGAACGACTTTCTATCGAATCGACTTTTCATTGAAACAAGTTTACGAAGCACTTTTAATTTCAATAGTATATTATCCTGAATAAATACAAATTTGAAGGGAAATATGGGATATTTTTACTGAAATTTTCTGTTTTTTCATGAGGAAAGAATGAATGGAAAATATTTTATCTTAAAAAAAAATCAGATGACCTTTACCTGTCAAGCCTCGTCCCTAGGATTCATTGAGCCTTCACTTTATAGGACGTAGGGAAATTTTCATAGGGAGCTTCTTGGAGTGTGACCTACACACCAGTGCAAAAATTATCCAAGCAGATTTAATTGACTTTCTATAGATAACTTGGCAATTAATGTATCAATAATTCTATAAATGCTCGTAAAGAATGAACATAGAGGCATTTGATGAATATTTAATATGATTACTTTTAGCAAATTTCAGATGTTGAAACCTGCTCAACATTGAATTAATCAGCTTAATAAGAACATCAACAAGTAGAAGATCTCTATGTTCGCTCACAGCATTTAACGAATTTTCTTTATCATAAAAGTTGGTACGAATTAGTTTTGAATGTATAAAGCGTCAGCAAGGTTTTCATGGATCTGACAAGATTGAAGGAAACATTGGCAAAGTTTCTTAACAATGAGAAACAATCTGCAACGTAAATCACCCAAGTATTCTGCTGCACACCTGAATAACCACGAAGCTCCCTTGGCTGGGAAAGTGTCCCATACCAAAATGCCTCTTCCACCATGTTTCACAATCAGGGTGATAATTTTAATGGATGTTCGAAGACATCTTTCAGAAGTATTACTGATCACCCCAAACTAGTCCTTGAAAATTGGAGGACAAAACTTCTTGTCACACCTGCTTGATTGAATATCCTGTTCTAACAATTCCTTGGAGAGTTGAATACTTGTTTGCTCCTGTTCCTTAAAACTTATGAGGTATCTGACATCACTTGGTGTGGCAGATTTGGGCCTCCCATAACCTTGTTTGCTTGTTACTGTTTCCTGTCTTTCAAAACTCTGTGAATTCTTTTCATACCCGTCATTTTAAGTAGGATTTCGTATGTTCGCTGAATATTTAGGATGGGTTGATATATTAAACAAGTTTGGTGACCGCATGCAGTGCATTTCTTTTAGTGCTGTATCAGTGTTTAAACATCCCACTCGTGGGCGTCCACTGGATCAGACAGAAGGCAAGGGATTTGAAAACTGGAAAATTACTGAAAATAAAAGATATCAGCACAGTACAATTACAATTGTTCTATGAGCTGAATTCTATGTTTCATTTTGAAATGTATTATTCGTTGGTAACGAGATTACTACAAAAATATATTCCTATATTCTGAGTATACGCTTTGCTCTACACTCCCCTAGAAATATATCTTTCAACCTCTGAGGAGGTGGTAGTGGACGCCCATAAAGCCATTACGATGGTATGCAGCCCAAGGCACTTTTAATGCCAACCTCACTTGAACAAGGGGAAGAGGACAAATATTTTTTAGTTCCTTCGACTTGGCCTGGCACCACTCCTTTGAGAACATTACGGAAGTAAAGCCCAGGAAAAATAGTTGATATTTCTAACTGATAACTAACGACAAAGGTTTTAGCCACGAAGAGCCAAGGAAGTGTGAAATTTAATTTCTCTTAGGGGCTATTTTCGCATTGAAATAAATGAAATAACTAAAATTCAGACATTATGAATATTCAAATAATGGCTGAATATAACCTTTTGCTAACTGAAAACTGTTTTTTTAAGTACCATTTGGCCAATTTATTTTACATTGGTTTGTATGTAACATAAAATAAAGGTTACTAGCGTGATTCGTTGTTTTATAATTTTGTCCGTGGTCAACCCATAGCGTGGTTGAGGCGGCCATACCTGAAAACCATATACCTATTACCATTAATGCCAGACTAAGCCGAGCTTAGTAAATAAACTGACTAAAGATTACGCCAAACTGCGCATATGGATATTTTTTCGGCGTGACATTCAAGCAATTTGGGAAGGTTTCTGGCATTTTAAAAATCCTGGCGCTATTACGAAAAGTCTCAAGCAGTTTTCTGCCAACCTTCAGTTAGTACTGTTAGTTATAAAAGTGCAACCTTGTGCCAGCATTTTTCTCTTTCAATAACCGCACAAAAGCGATATTTTCTTTTGAAGGTTGTCAGATAAAAGGAGTTGCGTGTTTTGAGATGACAGAGGGTGAGACTAGAAAGGTACAACTCGTCGACGACCTTTTCCCATAGTCGAACGGCATACAAACATATGGCTATTATTAACCCTCTCCAAAAACTTTGCAGCAGAGACTTGTGATTTTGTTTATTTATTACCTTGCAATGCACTGCACTGACATTCTCCGTGTAAAAGATTCTGTATAAAAACGGAAAAATCAACAAGCAACTTACATGAGCGTATTTTGGTAATTCACAATAATAATAATAATAACAATAATAATAACAATAATAATAATAATAATAATAATAATAATAATAATAATGTACGAACAGTTTAAAAAATAGATACAAGAAATGGCAGACGAGAAATCATGGACGTGGTTACGAAAAGGAAACCAGAAGAGAGAAACGGAATCGTTCACAATGGCAGCTCAAAACAAAAGCATCAGGACAAATTATATGAAAACAAAAATCGACAGAACACAGACAAACAGCAAATGCCGCATGTGCGGTGAAAGAGGTGAGACAGTATACCACATAACAAGTGAATGTAGTGAACTCGCCCAGAAGGAGTATAAGCATAGACACGATAGAGTAGCAACGATGATACACTGGGAACTAAGCAAACAAAAGGGATTCGACCATGTGGAAAAGTGGTATCAGCACAAACCAGAGGCAGTTTTGGAGAATGACAACCACAAACTACTCTGGGACTTTGACATCCAAACCGACCACCTCATCCAGGCAAGAAGACTGGACTTGGTAATTGTAGACAAAAAAAGGAAGGCCTGCCAAATAGTAGACGTTGCTGTACCTGCAGACCATAGGGTAAAAAAGAAGGAGAGTGAAAAACGAGAAAAATACCAGGACCTACCAAGAGAATTAAGGAAGATGTGGAATATGAAAGCCAGGGTAGTACCGGTCATTGTGGGCGCACTAGGAACTGTCCCCAAAATGTTGAGGGTGAGACTGGAAGAGATCGGGATTATGGGAAGGATTGAGACCGTACAGACCACAGCACTACTGGGAAGTGCACAGATACTGAGGAAGGTGCTAGAGATATAAGGACTGCAAGGAATTGTAGCTCTGAAATGATAGGTGAAAGAGAGAGGAAACGTTAGCTGAAGACCTGAGGAGACTTATTGTCACTCAGCCTTCAGCGATAACCACTGGGCAACCGGTGTGAAACAGTAAATTGCAGAATTACTGCGACCGATGAGTACTAGGAGAGGAGGGCTGGAGTCTTGAGGAGACTTGCTGTCACTCAAACTCCAGCAGTTACCACCAGGCAACTGGTGTGAGATTGCAAATAATGATAATAATAATAATAATAATAATAATAATAAATAGATAGATAGATAGATAGATAGTACTGACAATTTCCACGTTGAGGATTTCAATTCCTTCTTCTTCACTTTTTCTTTTGTGCATCACCAGCATTGCACATTTCTCAGTCCCAAATGCAATTCTGAAATCTCTGCTGAAGGACTTGACTATTTGTATCAAGGTCTCCAACGTCTTTCCTTTTTGACCAAGAAATTTAAGCCTTTTATATAAATGTCATCGCTATAATGATAAGTAAAAGGGACGTAAAATGGAAAAGGGCTCGTCAGCATTGAGGTTTACCTAGAGTTTGCTACGTATGAAATCAAAGACTACGCCAAGTAATGAATATTGATGGTGACAGCCCAAAGTTGTAGCAACAAATGTGAAAACAGAAAACTCGAAAACAAGATGCTTAAAATCGTAAGAAAAACAAACCTGTCAACATTCACGAGGAATAGCAGACAAGATGGTCAGACACATGGTTACGAACAGGCTGTTTGGAGGAAGAAAACGAATCCCTATCAGTGGCATCTCGCAACAAATCTATAAGAAAGATAGATAGGACCCAGCGGAAGAAGTAATGTACCCATACGCGGAGACGAAAATTCAGTTGTCGATCATGTATTGAATACGAAAATAGACATGACTGGGTAGGAATGACAATCCACTTGAAAATGCAGAAACGACTGGGATTCGTTTGCACAAATCTGTGGTAGACGTACAAACCTGAATTTTTCTTAGAGAATAAAAAAAACATGAAATTCTCTGGGACTGTACTTTGAAATTCAAACGGATCACCAAACCTAGGCTAGAGAGCCAAATCTACATCTTGCGAGAGAACTGAAAACACCGTTGGAAGATGAAAGTGAGAGTAGTGCCGATCATTACTGACACTCTTAGAACAGTACTGAAAAGACTTCCAAAAGAGGTTGGATGATTTTGAAATCTGAGGGCGGATCAAAACCATTCCGAAGAGAGCATTTTTAAAAATCAACTGGAATACTAAAGAAAGTGCATAAAGAATATAGACGAGATTTGTTGTTTCTTAATCTGAAGTAACGATTTAATGATGATGGTAGTAGATTATGAAGACATTATCAGTAAAATTTATCAAATCGTATCAAAAAATCATTGGCAGGACTCTGAAAAAAAATGATGAAACAAGAACGCAAAACTGACTGGATAGTCACTCAATGGTAACAGCCATGTGAAAAACGTATTTTGGTGGTATGCCGTGTTTATGATCAGCATTTTAGCGTCTGTCGTTGGACATAGACCTTCCCCAGGATTCTCTACACGTTTCTATAATGGTTTAGTTTGTCACATCATTTTATATTTTTGCTAGTCACAGCTTCGCATATAACTTCTGGGGATCCATCTTGTGAGTTATGATGTTCATCGGTTGTCTGACATTCTTGCAACCTGACAAGCCCATTGCCATTTGAGTTGAATTCTATGATATCCATGACTCCCGTTTTTTCTCTCATACACTGTTTTGTTTTGTGGTCTCTCCATGTGATGTTGAGCATGATTCTGACACGTGCATGTTGCATGGTTCTCTATTTAGAAGTCAATATTTTGCTTAGGTCCTTGTTTCAGGCTCAGAGGTGATTATTGGGAGGATGTATTGGTTGTAGAAACTTCTGTTTAAGACTAATTGACTTTTTTTGTTCTCAGAGGTAGAGCTTGCTAAACTGAACTGAAGAAACGGAAAAAGGATGATCAATGAACAAATTCCTTCTCTTGCCTTTTGTTGAGCAGTGATCACTTAAAATAAGTCTGAATTTTCAGAAATTAAGCTTGACTGCAGCCGATCATAAACTAAGCGACGATTCAGCGTAAACTTGATTTAAAAGTGAACCCCTGTCTGAAAACCTATTTACAGCGGGTTAAAAAAAAAGGTTTTCAAGGCATAATAAGGAGTGTATGTTTAAATTTTCGACCGTCAATATCCATCGACGCCTGATAAATACACACATAGACAGCCAGCTAGCCAGACAGCCAGCCAGCCAGCCAGCCA
Source organism: Thysanoteuthis rhombus (assembly GCA_963457665.1). Lineage (NCBI taxonomy): Eukaryota > Metazoa > Mollusca > Cephalopoda > Oegopsida > Thysanoteuthidae > Thysanoteuthis > Thysanoteuthis major. The sequence goes on along the minus strand of OY735212.1, from coordinate 52,364,253 downwards.
GACGAGCTAAAAAAACCCAAGTTAGTTGACTGTTTTGGTATTCGTTTTGGTTGACAGCTTCCATAATGGTAGTTATGGGAGTATAAATAATGAGATCACTGGTAAAATTCATATTTATCATCAACGTCACACGAGTCAATATAAACAAAGGTTTGGCATTGAAAATAGCAAAGTTTGTTTTCTTGACGAATAATCAGTTACGGTTAGACAGTGTGTCCGCTAAATCACTATCATTATCCCATTTTTAGATATGGAAAAAACAGAAGTGGGTCTCTCAGGAATGAAATGCAAACAACACAAGTAAATATTGTCGGTGTATCGAATGGCTGGATTAAAAATCCTCAAATTCTAATCTACCATAGTGCTGATAGCAATATTAGCTTACTTAACCGACGCAAGCATTCAACTACTATATTTCGTTAATTATGTATGTTTATTTAATTATATTTGTTTATTTTAGTACAAATAAAAGAAAGAGGCTGTTCCATAGCTGTAAGTATAACAATTATAAATTCTAGGAGTATTTGTAATTTTTCTTCCCGGTTTCCATGTTTCAGACTTTTTCACTGAAGTGATCACGTGACTTTAGATTAATGGCTAACAGAGTAATTTGTATCCCAACTCTTAATGACTTATTGTCATGATCCGGACACCAAAAGTGATTAGTAATTTGATTATGACCCCCAAAGCTCTCTCATCCGAGAATAAGCACTTGAATGAGAACATTGTCTTCACACTTCGATGTGGGCATCTCGTCCCAACAGTACAAACCTTCCCATTTATGACACCTACAAAAAGGATGATGTAGGATACTACAGGAGGAATACTATGTTCAAAAGGTGAGTCATAGTGAGGGAAAAAGTCCTAAAGGATTTACACATCGTTATACTCATTAGTTATGTTTGATTATTATTAGTGCTTGAAATACATAGATTTTCTTTCGTCTTGGCTGAATCAACTACCACCAATGGACAACAGAGGTGGGTACCAGGTGACCTTCATATCTTAAGCAAAGTACTGCGCTAGACAAGAAAAAAATAAGCTATTTGATAAAACTGGTTCTCCCCCCAGATGCAAAAATCTTGCCTGTCCTGTTTGGGTATCGTCTGCTTCAAAAGACGTAGGTTTGCAAAACTTGGTCGGGAAGATATATTCATGCAGCTAAAGTTTGGGGTCGCCATGACCATTATTGGAGAGGTAGGGGCTTGTGTTTCGATAACTAGAGCTCTAAAGCCCAACTAAAACAACGCAAACGAGCCGGCGAAAGTGAGAAGAAACTGGAAGTCACACATCAAAAAGAATCAGGGGCTTTGGAAAGGCTTCTTCCGGTAAGTAGGAGGTCTCTCGTGGAATAGTCAGTGGTTATTTGGACGACCAGTAAGAATTTCGAATCCTTGTGTACCTGTGGATGGCTGGGTTTTAGTTGTGCGAGTGCTCCGTGGTTATGTCACAGATACAATAGTGCGCTGTAGTCCAATCTCGCTGAAAATGCAAAACCTGGATGAACGGGTTTGTTTGGTTAGCGGACTGTTAGAATCCGCAGTTGAATGCCCGAAGCTACGAAAGGGGAGCTGAATTAGAATGGCCTTGTGAAGTGAACAATGCATAACAAGGAGTTAAACATTGAAAGTCCTTCCGACAAAAGGTAACACTGAGGGAGACAGCCCATTTTTATTTCATATGAACATGGATTTTGAGTTGCTGATCAAGTCACAGCGCAGGGACTGATATCGTTTCTCTTGTGTCGTTGTATACGCTTTACGTTGTTTGGTTTTACTCAAAGCATCTGCTAGCTTTTTAAACTTCATTTTGGATACGTATCCCTCTATGTCTTCAGACAATCCCTTTTCGCTCTCTGCTTGAATACCGAAAGTATACCCCGCTGCTTGCTTCGTCTTTGTTCGAAGATATGACGTGTTGTTGGGATGGTATATATATATAGAGAGAGAGAGATACGGGGGGAGGATGTTGATCCGACAGAATGTTGTGGAAAAGTTGACAATATGGAAAAAAGAAAAAGACTTGATACTACTTAGTAAATATTAAATTCTTTAATATTCTCTTTGATAAAAAATTTGAAAAGTATTTTAGTCTCAAGTATCTTCCCCTTTTTCATACTGTCATCTTTTCCACAACTTGTATATGAGTGTGTGTTTATGTGCAATAAATGTGATCAAATAATTAATCATTTGTTCCCCTATGGATTGTACCACACACTATTTTTGTAATCTTGAGTGCTATAACACAGCAAAATCGGAAGAAACAGTATATATATATATATATGTATATGTGTGTGTGTGTGTGTGTGTAAGTGTGTGTATGCACGTGCGTGTGTGTTTTTAATCTGTTTATATTTACCGAACTATGTTTTTTGCAGTAGCAGCTCTAATGTGATTAAATGATAGTTGGAAGATTGTGTTACGCCGATTTGGGGGCCTTGGCATCTAAATGAACATTAAAAATCCTGGCATTTATATTGGTTTGAACATCGAGCTGAGGCACCCGTGGGAAATGCATTATTATTTTCACAACAAAACAGACCATGCTTTTGATATAATTCAGAATATTTTAGACAAATTTCTTCCAAGGTTATGGTGCATCTTTGTTTTTACGTACTCGTAAAAATAGGCTTAGATTACAGACAGATTCAGAGAGATTTCTATTTACAACATTTAAAAATTACCGATTTGATATTAATTTGATGGACCCACATTGAAGAGAGGGAGGGACATGGACTTTTCTTCCATCTTGAGTCTGAGCTGGGGTCAAATCAGAATCCATGACGAATGGATGCACTCAACAGAAATTGAGTAACACCTGATCAAGTATGATTTCATTTTCTTACTTTTTTTCTGATTCAGAAGGATCAGAATAAGAACAGAGATTGAGTAATGGTGGCATTTGAGTGTTTTATTGGCGAAGAGTAACGCATCGGGTCCTTAGACTGACATCATGAGAAAGGCACGCGTTCACCAACTCAAATAAGAATAGTTGTGGCACCGACAGTTCAAGATGCCGGTTGGATAATGAATGAAGAATTACCGATTATTATCAGGGTAAAAGAATGATAATAAGAACAGAAAAGTCTTCCAGTTTGTTTCTTTCTCTATTCATTTTGGGCAAATTTTTACGTTGTCTTAGTTTAGGTTTCATCACGAATTTTTAACTCGAATTTCTCAGTCCATTAACCCCACGTGTTAAAGTAGCATGGAGTGGGAATAGAGAAGTAGCCTCTAGATCTACTCGAACCTTATGTCCTGGAATCTCGTAGACCGCCAATTAGATGGAGCACGAATCTAAAGACATAGTCACCCTCTCGTTCAAATTCCACGTTATATTGTTTTTCTTACCACCTAGCAATATTTATCTATTTATATTTTGAGATGAGATAGTTACATTATCAATTTTAGACTAGATCCATACGTAAATAATGCCGTCATCACTCACGTATACAAGATTAGAATATGAACACACACACGCACACACACACACACACACACACACACACACACACACACACATATATATATATATATATATATATATATATATGGGTGAACGTTCAGTAGAAATGACACGAAGAGCGAGTCATGTCCGTTGTAATACTTACTGATCCCTAATCGTTAAGATATTTTATGTAAGTAAGCCCTGTTTCAAAAAATGGTTATGTAGTATGAAATGATATCAATATATAATACACATAAAACCTTACATAAAATGACAAACTACTTGTATGGTATGAACTATATGATAAGAAAGGGCGTGGTGTTTGATCAACACTGCTGGGATGCCACGTTAATATAACTGTTTTGTTTTTAAAATACCCGAAACGGTTACATGGTAAACAACTGATGATCCCAACAAGAGAGAATTCATACATTGTACCATAATAACAAGATGTAGGGGGAACAAGGAAGAGAAAACACTAAAGAAAATGATATTGCATTGGGAATTAAGTAACTGAAGAGACACAAAAAATCTTTTGAAAAAGTTTTTGTAATATTTAAAGCTGTAAAACTTTCTAGACTATATATATATATATATATATATATATATATATATATATATATATATATATATATATATATATATGTATCTGTTATTCATAAATACAGTTCGAATGATCTAACTCATCAGCTAGGTAGTCCGGACGCAATATTTGGAGACACTCTATTGTTCTGGGGTTTGTAGTCATGTGCTCTCGTTCAATATTCGAGCAGGGTCCGTCTCACTGATTCTATTTCGGCCTTAGGAATATTGAATGTTCACTGGAAGCCTTGCTGAAATCAACAATATGCTTATCTTTTTCTTAATGTTCTTAACAAATTCATTTGCTATTGCATTATAGGATACTTTACTTTGGCCTGCTTCCAGTGTATCCTTCGTCATTGCTTTCTTTCTGTACTATCTTTTTTCTCTTTTTTATTCCTTCCTTTCGTTCAATCAATTTTCTTTTTTTTTTCTTCGTTTCTTTTTCTTCCGTTCTTAGTTTTCTTTTTTTTCTTTTTTTGATCATCTTTCTTTCCTTTCCGTTTTTCTATCCAAGATTTGCTTTTATTTTTATCCATTTCTTTCTTCTTTTCATTCAATTATTTTTCTTTCTTTCTTTTTTTTTTAGCAGTTATATACTTTCTTCGTTTCTTTGCTTTTTTTCTTTTTTGTTACTTATTTTTCTTTCTTTCCGTTGTTTTCATTTTCTTCTGTATTTTCTTTCAATCTTTTATCCATCAGTTATTTTTTTCCTTCGAATTTCTCCATTTTGTATTTCCCTCTACTTCTGTCCCGCCGCATTGTTCTCTTCTCGACATATCTACCACCAACCGCTTTCATATTGAAAAAAGCGAAAATATGTAGTTTTTAAGTCATAAAAACGTCTTTTATAACCTCTCATGATAATCAGCGTGTAAAGTAAACCAGTCACTGGAGGTTTCCAGATGAACAATTAAGTTAAGGATCTTAATATGATCTCATATGATATGGAGCTTACCTAGTTGTTTACACTGTGGAATGAGGCCCACTTTTTATAGTATAAATATTATAGAATGACGTGATAAACAATTTTATAGTGTTTACTGTGTCCATAAATCTACTGTACTTGGATATAGCCCAAAGCGCATTTGATTAAGCATCCAGGCCATGAAAGCTAAGATGTTTCGAAATACTGACGCGTCTTGCTAAACAAGATATGGCTCTTAACCCAGAAGAAAATAATACCGAAGGAATTGTACATATGTATATAATTGTTCATCGTATATATGATATAACATTATATAAATCAAAGAGTTGTTCGCACTATTGACCTCATTCTTTTTGATATTTTTGTAGTTACCACAAAACTGAAGCTGATCCATTCTCCGACCTTCATCAGGTAAACAAAGGCAACGTTCTGTAATTATGAAATGAATCATTATCATTCCAAGAGATATCGAAACTATAAATCTCATTCTGTTGATGCCTTTACCACAACATTTCGGCTGATCCACGGGGAGAAGACAAATGTCAAGATACTGGCGGAAGGTGGGTGAAGAGCAGAGGCTGGAGAAAATAGTAGTTGTCAGGACCCGTGGAATTCCCACAGGTTCAGCTAGTATAATATTAATTTATGATATAATATTAATGTTATACATATAATTTCACCGCCAACTACTTGTTATAATAAGCAATGATAAATAATCCACTATAACCGCATATCATGACCGTTGCAAGTTTGTGGAATATAAACCGAGAAGAATTCATTCGGTAAGCTCTTCGGTGAATATGATCATTAAGAATTATACACATTTATTGCTCTCCATGTCTTTATTATAGATAACCACACATGTTTCACAATTTCTGACTTTGTTTGGTCATGGTGACGGCAAGACTAGCAACGAGTGCATTAGCGAAAGCTTGAAGAAGGTTACTGAAGCAAAATCGTCTCATGTGGATATTACAAACACAGGGATGATTATAGCGATATACTTTACAATGGAGTCTAGTTGTAGATAGATTTGAATGTATCATCATCATCCGTCGCCATTTCAATGCTGAACAAAAGCCTTTCGCATATTCTTCCATGATGATCAGGATTTCACAGACCTCTGCCGTATCTTACCGGCAAACTTTTCCATTTCATTCTTGTGTCTGATCTTTTCCTTCAGCATGTACTGTCCCATAGGTAGGTTGTTGCTTTTTGCTCCATCTAATTCCTTTCATCTTACTAAGTGTCCAGCCCATATCCATTTTTGTTGCTTGATTGTTTGTATAAGATCCTTCACCCAAGTTCACCTTCCGATCCATGTTGACTTTTCAATCCCTCAGAGGCATTCCTAGCATTACTTTTGCCATAGCTCTCTCTAAGATTCTTGGTCGGTTTTCTGTTCTTTTGTCACTTCTTGTCTTTAGCATCCGAACGTCATTGCTGGTATTATGCATTCATTGTATACTTTAGATTTTAGGAAGAGGTGCTTTTCATGATTTTTCTATTCATACCAAATGCTTCCCTGCCAATCTTGGTCATTTTATTTCGCTTTCATAGTCTTTCCATAATTTTATCAGCTGATTTAGCAAAACATATTCCTCGAAGTCACATGCATTTTTTTCAGGACCTTATCGTTGAACATCACCTTTGTCTTTATTCTGCCCATCCGGAGCCCTTTTTTCTATCATTCAACATATTTTGTAATTCTTCCGATGATTCTGACGTTATTGAAACCTCATCAGCGAATGTTAAATGTTCAAATGTTTTCCTTTTATGCTTACTCCTGTTCACTTCGTCAGTTTTTCCGAAAGGCACTTTCAAGTCTGGCTGTTAATAGTTTAGATAAAATTGTATCTCCTTATCACAATCCTCTTCCGGGCTTTATTTTGTTCGTATTGTAATGTACTTTGATTATTGCGATGCCATTTTCTTATATGTTCCGAATGACTTGTAAGTAATTCTCGTTAACATCTTGTTCTTACATTGAGTTGAAGACTGTTGTATGTTCTACTGAGTCAAATGTTTTCTCATAATCTACAAAAGCCAAATAAAGGGGAAAACCCCAGTCCAGCTCTAGTCTAGCGCTGCCGTTAGAGTGCCATGACGTATTCAGCACCGTCGTTTCAGTACCACTAGCAAATTTAATTTGTATTGCTAGAACAGGAGCGAATCCAAAAGTTTCTATCTACCACAAAATTAAGAAAGAATAATGCGAAAGACATATTACTTGAACAATGAAATTTAAATTTTGTAGATTTTCAAAGTGGCGTTCTGATTACTTTTCATTTATAAAATTGCCTTTTTTAGATTTTTTCCGAAGATTGCCGAGCAGTGTGCACCTTCGGATCTGCGTTTGTAAATTTTGGAAAATTTTCATGTTTATTCATATGTTTTTTGTATGTTTATTCACATGTTTTTTTGTTTATTCAAATGTTTTTGGTATGTTTATTCAAATGTTTTTTGTATGTTTATTCAAAGGAATAAATCAATCTTTTTTTTTAACTACCGCTGTTTACCTCTTATTGGTTCGTATTTTTTTTCATTCGATGAACTGCTATAAATCATTGTTATTGATTTTCACGACTACTTTTGGTTTCATCTCAATTTTTCAGTGACCTTTTAAAAAATTACCGGCCTGAAGAACATGGGCGTTGAACAAAATATCCCAACTTATTCGTTTCACTTACCCCAAAGAAGGAACATTATTGATACCTCTATTTCATTCAGAAATTAGTAGGGTAATTTTTATTGCTAAATTCCAATGTCGTATGTGTTGGATATTCAAACATAAAATCAAAATTTTCATAGATACGATGAGTTATCACCCGTTAAGTAAGAAACAATTTAATTGTGAAACTACTTTTTTCAAGCGAAGTTAAGCTAAAAGGTCAATACATCATCGTATCTATAAAAATGGCGTTGAAGAATTATTTTTAAAAGTGATTTATCCATTTGAAATTGAATTGATATTTTCTATTCAATTTTGTAATATTTGTGAGTTTAAAAAATATCAACAAAGAAAAAAGCGTAAATTGCTCAAACCACCGTATATTCAAAGGGTGGACTGGATCTCCTTTAACAGTCTTATGTTTAGCCGGGTGAAAACTAATACATATTTGCGTGGTGCTTGAAAATGTCGGGGCTGGAACGGTTGAAGCTCGAACGGCATCGGTTTATCGGCAACGCTGACTCGGTGATAAATTTTCATCTAGAATGTCTGTTAGGCTGTTTGTGGATATTTTGTGAATAGTTTATATGTTTGGTCATAGTATAATACGGTAGTAGTTGCCGGGTTCATGGTTATCTGCTTTCTTGTTGAGTGAATAGGATAACCATTCTTTTGTAGAAGTTTCGGGGTACTTTTTTGTCTCGTATGCACTACGTGAATGGCTTTGTCAGTCCTTAGTGAACAATTTCTCGTTATGCCATCCTTGTCTGAACTTTTTCCAACTTTTATGATTCGTAATGCAAACACAACTGCGTTTTCTGTTATGTCTGGGAAATCACTAGTATCTCTCAGTTTATCAGTTCGTGGTACTTCTGTTTTTGAAGCATACACATTCTCGTAATATTCTTCAATTATTCTTGTCTTGATATTCTTGTTTTTGATAATTTTGGCATTTTTATTCTTTAGTACAAGTATATGTTGCTTGCTGGTGGGATCTGTGGTTAGATGTGTTTAAAACCTTTCCCCTTTCTGATAGCCCCTATTATCCTCTTCATGTTTTTCTGGCTTTTTTCTTCTATTATTCTTTTGTTTATTAGTTTGCCAAGTTCTGCTCTTTTGGTTTCATCCTTGTTAATTTTTGTCTTCATATCACTATCCTTTTTGCCTAATTTTAATGTTGCTCTATACTAATTACATGTCTTATTATCTACGTATGTATTCCCTATCATCTCTGCTGCTTCCTTAATAATACTTATCAGACTCTTTAAATCTATGTTACTGTTGCTATTCCACAAGGCTCGAAATGTTTTTCCTATTACTACTTGAAAATGGCAATATTCTCTATCTCTATGTTATTAGGGCATTTTTTCTTTACAACAATCTTCTTATTCCCTTCAGTTTTGAAGTTGAATTTAGTTCTGCATGCTACCACTTTATAGTTGCTTCCAATATCTTCTTACTAATAACAGTAATGTCTTTGATGTTACAGATCTTGTCAGCTGTTGTAAAGTCAATTTCGTTTTTTGCTTTATTGTTTTTCCACGTCACTTATGACCTTCTAGTTTTTTGAAAGAATGCATTAGTTATCTTTATCAACATCTATCTGAGAAACTGACCAGCTTGCCACCTCTCTCATTTATCTGGCCTGTTCCATATTTTCCTACACTAGATTCTCCAGCCTTTCCTTCGCTTACCTTAGCATTCAAGTCTCCTGTGTGGGTCTTTTTTCTATCCGTTAACTTACCAACGTCGTCATGAAATTCTTCGATCTCTTAGCTAGGACTTGACGAAGTTGGCACGTAAACCTGGGTTACCTAGATTTACGGGGTGTTTCTATTGTCCAAACCGTCTTTGGGCGGACCTCATATATCTATAACACCTTTCCCAAACCGCCACCGTGGTAACAAAAAGATCCTGCTACGATCAGATCGTTTTAAAGGTGTGATCAACTCTCTCTCTCTCTCTCTCTCTCTCTCTCTCTCTCTCTCTATCTATCTATCTATCTATCTATATATATATATATATATATATATATATATAGTTCATTTTTAGTATTTTGTAAGATCATAAAAAAGAAACATTCGTTGTTGATATATATACATATATATATGTATATATATATATATATATATATATGTGCGTGCGTGCGTGTGTGTGTGTGTGTGTGTGTGTGTGTGTATTTGATATTTAATCTTTTATATTCAACATTTATTCACAATTACAATAACAAAACGCAAAGCCGGTGTTGACGAATGAGTAAAGCATGGAATGTTGACATCCCCCGGGATACTTTACTTATAAATTTAAATCACATATGTATACATTACCGTACTGGATCGAATCCTTACTGGATTCTTCACTATTTTGGCCTTGTTAGCAACTTCTATCATCTTTCAACCGCATGTTGTGTAGAATATGTATCAAACTGAATCGAGCATCAGAATACAGTTGTGGGGTGTTTAAAAATGTCACTATATGAGTGATGTAAACTATCACCGTAGGTTTTCTGCAATTCAGTTTAATTCTGGCACGGGATCATAATAGTAAGAACACCCAGTGAGGACAGAGCTCACTACAACAGTGATGTGAAACTAGCTTACTAATAATCACTCCACGGCCGGCATCCTTCAAATGTATGAAGGGTAAAGCGATATCCAAATTACGTGGTAGGTAGGCAGACCAGCATACAGACAGACAGACAGACAGGCGGTCAGACTGTTCGACAGACAGGCGGTCAGACTGCTCGACAGACAGATACCTGAGTGAGATGGGGATATACTTATTTACAGAATGGCGGGGGACGTTCGTACTAAATCATTCTTACCTCTCTTTTATTTGCTTACTTTTTGGTATGGCAATGCAGGGCATATGAATCATTAGAACGAGTTCCGGACGTTTACACTGAATAGAAAGTTTGCCATTTTTCGTGGGCTCTGCCGTCATTCCTTACGCCTACGGTTTTCCGTTCTCCTCTTTTGAAAGATTTCTTTACTGTTCCACTCAACTTCCTCTCAGCCATCATCAACACCCCTAGCAGCCTTCACGGTGCAGAGTGGTGCAGCCGTTAACGGCAAGGAAAACAGAATCGACAGACCAAGTTCGAGTTTCGACTAACTTGGCGATCAATGAATAAGATATTTATCTCACCTTTTGTCATCTCTATAAGATCTTATTAAGGCATCAATTTAGAATAAACGTACATTGTAAACTGAACTTGAAATTTGTTCGTGAAAAAAAGAGAAAACTTACTAGTTCAACGGTTCAGCCTGTATGCAAGATCATACGTAAATAGACCGATAGAGTAATCTAAAAATTGAAAAAACTATATTGATAATTATTGTGACAGTTTTGGTTGACTGTTTCAAACAGGCAGAAAAAAGCAAAAACAGTAAATTAATATGATACGTAGTTTTCTCAGTCTCAAATTTATTATAAACCGAGGTAGTTTTGGTGGGATATTCAGCCCTTATTTGCGGCCGAAATAAGAAGAAAACGTGTTGTACTTACGTAAAAAAAATAAAAAATAAAAAATAAAAAATAAAAAATAAAAAAAGAACAAAACAGCCTGCGTAGCTTAGTATGCCACAAGGCCGACTGGGAGTGAAACGATGGAAGGAAAATTGCAGTCTTCCAAATTAGGTGAGCCTGTCTGCTTAGAAAAGCGTATATATATATATATATATATATATATATATATATATATATATATATATATATATATATTCCTGATTATTCTACTTTATGGCAAGGTTTCGTCTTTTTTTCAAATTATCTAACTCCATCAGACTGCACGAAACGGCCAGGATGAAAAACAAGAGCATGGATGCTGGGGTAGATCTTCACTGTACGGTTCACTTTAATATATATGTTCCTTGGCCAAATCGACCTCAACGCCTGGCAACGAGTTCTCACAAAGCAACGTGCTTGTGCAAAGTTGGTAACTGGTTGTGTTTCCAATTTAATAACACCATGTTATTGAATATGATAGACATCGTTTCTGATCACGCCGGCTATGACGCGTTGCTAAATATATTCTTTAAATAGAATAAATAAGGAAAAACTGTTACATGATTACCTCTCATGCAATTATTATGATGATTAAGTCAATACTAACAATAAATATGTATTAAATTAAGTATACTGAGTCATGTTGATGTTGATAATAGGTGCAATAGATTTTGGCCGCAACTATCTGAAGAGTTTGTGTACTTATGGGAGATTGACCAAGTATTCCATTTTCTATACTTTTTTTATGTTTGGTAAGATTCACATGTTATATCACGAATCGCTAGAACCTGAATAAAGTGAGCAACTGACTCGTTTGAATGACACATTTTTGGGGGCAAAATAGTCGACTACAGATTTCGCAACATGAAGATGGCTGTCCTTCTGTTGCAAATTCTGACCATCAAACGATCATAATATTCATAAACATATTTATATTTATATACAGTCGTATCATTGCCAGCATTCCAGCACTGGAAATCTGTTGTAAACCTGTTACTGACTGTTGAGGTGAGCGCTAAAACTATTTTGATTATTAAAGGTAATCTTATTCGGGTCGGGTTTCAGAGCTTGTGAATGATATAAGCCAGACAGGCGCAGCTGTGAGCAAAACCTGTGTATCAAAGTTATCGTTGGGGAGTGACGCTTTTGCTCTATCTGTCACCCTCAAAAGTGAATATGACTGTGTCAAGGTAGGTTGGCCCCTTTTCCATGGGGCAAGTTGGCCTCCAATGCCAGAATAATGCCGAACAGTTGTTTTCTTTTCTGGTTGTGTTTATGTAATCACGTATCCTGTCCACAAGAAGATTATGCTGACACACATTAGCCATAGTCGTCTACAGTGATAACCTTTTATCTGAAATATTCTTTGAATTTCTCTTTACTGTGTCTACTGTTATACTCAGTACGATGATCCTGACGCCGTTTACATTACAACTGAATGTTTCTGTGGGCGGGGGACATTCTTGTGAATCGTTTTCTGCTTATTGAAAATGAGGGTGATGTCGTCTGCAAATCTGAGGTTGCTCAGATATTAGCCGTCTATTTTGATCCCTTTATTTTCGCAGTCCAGGTTTGGTGTTTTGATGTGCTGGTATCATCTTGTCTTACCCCCTTTTGGAGATGAAAAGACTCTGGGTTTTCATGTAGCCTGATAAAGGAGTTGTTGTAGCTGTACATATGTTGCAGTACTCTGATGTATATGAGGGCTACACCTAATACTGTGATTGCCTTCATGACCGAAGGCCTTTTTGAAGTCAATAAATGCTACAGCGAGTGGTAGCTTGTATTTTGCTGCTTTTTCTTTCAGCTGATTTATCGAATGCAGGTGGTCCATAGTCGAGTACCTTCTTCTGGGGGCAGCGTGCTCCCGTGGTTGGTTTTTATCTAGTGATTCGATTGGCGATGACTTTTGTGACAAGTTTGTTCATGCAGTTGAGTACGTTTACAGGTCTGTAGTTGTTGAGATCTTTTGGGTTTCTCCTTTTTTTTATGTATATAAAAGCATTATGATTGCAGTATTCCAATCATTACTGTGTTTTAGACACAAGTTGAAAAGGACGGCCAGTTTCCCAGTGATGATCTTACTCACTTTTTTGAGTGGATCAATAGTGATGTTGTCTGATCCAGGGGGCCTTTCCTCTCTTTGTGTGTTTGATGGCTTGCTTCACCTTCCATGGGGTTACTTCTGGGAAATCCTGATTGCTTACGTCTTGCGTATCCTGTTCGTTGTTTTGCAGTCCTTGTTGGGAAATCCTGCTATGAAAGAATCTCATAGCAAAGCAAAACCATTCTTACCTCAGTACGATATTTTCTCGTGATCTCATTAACTTCATTTTCTCGTGACCCCATTGACATATCTTTGTTTCTCTGATCGCCAGAGAAAGGTCTGTAAACAGGAGGGACTCTTTCATCTTACCACGTGTCCAGCGCGTGGCGGATGTTTTCCCACCACAAACTTGGTTATCATATCATATATGATATCACTGCTGAAGAATGTTATACAAGAAAATTCATCTCAATTGATTTGAATACATAAATGGATTAAATATTCTCAAACATTTTTATAAGCGGTAGGCGATGACATCTGAAGATGGCATTTCTCCATTCCATGGCTTGTCCAAACATGAAACAGTATTGGAACCTTAACGTGAAGGACACCTTTTGGCAGCCTGCTGTGTTGGGTGATTAATTAAAAAATTGGAAAAACAAGCGTAAATGCAGCTTAATACAAAATACCGAACCAATTTGCATTCACCTATATTGCATATTGATCCCCTCCATGGTAAAAAAAACTTATTAAGGGGAGAAATCTTTTTAGACATGATAATGAGTAAATGTGGCGATTTTCATCTCTCTAGCTCCATTGCTGCGACCTGTACACGTGATACATACATAGCCTGCAAGACGGATCAACTTCAAAACTGAAGAAACCGATGTTGGCAGTCTTGGTTTCGATTAACGGTTTTTTTTTTTTAATCAGAAATATCTTCCACCGGTGGATGATTATTCAGTTCGGTTTGAACCAGTCAAAGAACGTCTTAATAGTCGTAATGACAGGCTTTGAATGTCCAATTGTAAGTTACGTACCCTCTCGTTAAAACGTGTCAATTGAAAGTAGAGTGGATGATTATTGAAGATGAATTCCTTTCTTTCTCGATTGACAAATATTATTAAATAACCTTTCATCATCATCATCATCATTGGCCGTTTAGCGTCCATCGTTGGACATTGGCCTTCCCTAGGATTCGCTACACCTCTTAACCATGGATGTTGCAGAAGCAGTTCTTTCTCAAAATTGTCTGGTTCGTCACGTCGTCTCATTTTCTGCCTATCACAGTTTCGCATATGAAATTTGGTGATCCACGTCGTTAGTTGTTTAATGTAGCAGTTGTCTGCCAGTTTCTAGGATGTGTTTGACTCTTGTTTTGTCAGATAACATACTGTGCCGTCTTATGATCTCTCCAGGTGATATTGAGCATAATTATCTCCTGTGCACGTTGCATGGTTCCCATTTTGAGGGTCAATCGTTTGGTTAAATTCAATGTTTCAGCTCCATAAGCGACTACAGGGAGGACGTATTTGTTTAGGACTAATGGAATTTTGTTGTTACAGACAAATGGGCTCGCCCTACCAAACGCTTGCCAACCCAGAGTAATTATTCGCTTGGTTTCTTCTTTTGAGGATTTAATGGCAATTCGTTGACCTAGATAGATGTACTTGTCAACTTTCTCAAGTTCTGTGTTTCCAATTTTGACCAACGTGTTTGTTTTACATGACATTTGTTTAACTTAAGCTCATGTGGAGAGCAACTGTTCTGCTTCCTTCATTACCTTTTCATGAACAATCAAAGACGGAGAACAGAATGAAAATTTGGATACATTTTTGGAAAAAAAATTAGTTTTTTTAATATTTTGAATATCTTTATGAAAAGAAAAAAATTGTGGTGAATATTTGACTTATCATATGGTCACTAAATGATTCAACAACTAAAAATGAAAAAGTTGCTTAACAAAGTAATACTTTACTTCAATTTTGCAGGATAACATTTTCCGATTTAGGGCCTTGATTTCAATTTCAATGAGTTTTTTTTCATAAGGTGGGTATTTATGTTTGAAGGAAAGCAATCTTGTAAATTAATCAATTCTATTTTGGATTATTTCCGAAGGGAAGAAGAAAAAAAATCAAAATCACAACAGTAATAATGGTCCACTGACTACTGCTTTACAGATATTCTTAAACCAAATTGATCTGGTCTTTTGTATTTGTACGTCTTGACAAGTTCTAAGTTAGTCTGACCCAAATCCTAACAGTGGAATATTCAATCAGGCTCGAATTCATTACAGTTTGGATGTTATAAGAGACTTCCTTGCTAATCTCCCACGTTGCATCGAGACACCTTAATACTAGTGTTATTTGTAATCATTTATTTTATGCATTAAGCTTTGCTTAGTCTGCCACAAGGCCATACGTGTCGGGGAACCAACTTCAATAGAGGTAGTCAACAAGACACAGTTGCAAACTACTGCCCAACGGAGGCGATAAATGTGCGTGTATGTTCGTGCATGCACACATGTGTATGTAGGAACAAGTAAAGATCCTAATAGTTTTAAGAAACATGCCAGATGAAATTTCGTGACGCAGATGGTGAGTGAAAAACGGTGGAAATAGGCGGATTAATTCTCCTGGCATCAGAGTGGGAATGCCTATGCGTGAAGAGAGGCTGCTTAGTGTGTAAGTAGTAGGTTGCTTCTACAGTCTACAGGCGGGTTGTAGATAATAGACGCTATGCACCAATCTCTTTGGCCTGAGAAGTGGGAAAATTTTGAGGTAGACACTTGATATGTTTCATTTTATTTATGCATTTCTGAAGGAAGTTCTTCTCCAAAGTAAGGGGTACCATTATATTTTCTGTCGTGTCGTCCACATCACCGTCTCCCGTAGCCTTGACAACTGCCTTGCAGCCTCAGGTCAGCCTGAACGAGATAAGCATTCGTGAGTTGAAGGAAAATGTTGGAAAACTCGTTACTTCTGGGTCTGGGATTCCTGTCGCTAACATGACGTATGCTAAGACAATATTCCACTGTATGTGGCAGCGAACAACAACAACAACAACAACAACAACAACAACAACAACAACAACAATAATAATAATAATAATAATAATAATAATAATAATAATAATAATGATAATAATAATAATGATGATGATGATGAAGATGATGAATATGGAGGCAGTAGAGGCTAATTTTTCAGCTTTGGTCGAGTCTCTGGCAGACATACGTTGTGGTTTTGCTATAAAGCCAAACAAGAATCTGCCTTTTTTTAGCAGAGTTCTACTAATATGGTGCAATTCCCCCCTGGTGTTAACTATTATGAAGAAAACTTTTACAAGTTACCAAGAAGAATAACGTAGAAATAAATGGAAAAAAGTTAACCCTTGATAAAAGTACATACACGTAAGAATACATACGTGGATTTAAAGCATCACCTCCCTGAACACATACTCAAAGCTAGCACGCAAAAATCGCCCATACGTAAATAGATACACGAATATAATTATGACTCGTGTTTTTTTATCTGGAAAAGTGCGCCATAAAATATCAACTCATGAATATACATGATATGTGTTACCAATATAAAAGATAAATATTCCACGCCCTCGCAACTTTATTATCCTACATTGGTATCGCACACACGTTCTTATATATATATATATATATATATATATATATATATATATATTTATATATATATATATATATATATATATATATATATATATATATATATATATATATATATATATATATGCGTGTGTGTGCGTGCGTGTGTGTATGTGTATGTTTATGTGGCTAGATAAATAGATAATGAAGAGACTTACACATTTTTAATGCTCCTGAATATAGAGTCAGATCCACACACACACACACACACACACACACACACACATATATATATATATATATATATATATATATATATAGTACTTGTCATAAGTATTTGACTGAGCAGTCACAACTCGGTACTTCTAATCGCTTGTTTTTTTAGTGTTAAAAACAAGAACATTAAGAAGAACCAACAACAGTGCACAGTTGATTCCAAAAAATGGCATCTGTTGATCTTGATAATCGAGATCCGCTAGGCATCACTAAACAATGAAAAATTGGTAGTCCATACAATAGTTTGAAGAAATCTGGCTCAAATCGGTTTGAGGGTCTCGTAATTTCACTGATATTCATCACGGTTTGACAACTGCTGCAATTTGCTTGTTCGTTCAAAAAATGACCCTCTTCTTGGATGTGGGCTTACTGTTGATAATAAGTGGTTTCTGTATGATAAATGAAAACGTGGACATCATTGAGTCGATAAACGTGACCGTTTAGTGGTGAAGTAATGGAATAATCTGTTATTTTCTTTTGACCATCACGATGGAGACCTGTTGTGGTTTGGAATTCATGCAGCAAACATTTTGGCCAGCGGTGGTGAATAGAAAAGAGTTCATCCGGCTCGAAAATATACTTCACAAACCACCCAGCAGTGAACTGATGTTGTTGAACATTGAGGTCCTACCTAATTCACACGACCTGTCCCCAATCGACTACCATCCTTTTCGGGCCTAGTACACTAACACAAACCAGGTGGAAATGTTAACTGCTGTGACTCCGTTTTTTATCGTGAGGAAATGAATTCAGCCGTTAGCAATATTAAGACAATTCTTATGGTACTTACTTAGATTGAGAAAGTTGTGTTCGAACCGAGTTAAAAACGTTCCGAAGTGATTGGTTTATGTTGTTTCACGATGATATATTCACGCGCGGATTTTGCTTTCCTCCTCCCCTTCCTCCCCCTGTCACCCATCTCTCTTGCTACACACACGTAGGGATGCGCTCACGTACACATGAACCCGCACAGATGGAAATTCGGTTAAGGTCAATTGAGAATTGACCTTTTCGTGCATCAACCTTATTAAATTTCTAAGTACCAACTGCTTTTAGGTAGGATGGCAGATGCGTGTATATGCACCTGTCTATAAGTATATATACGTTTATATATGTGTGTGAGTGTGCGTAAAAGAGGAGAGGGTGAAAGAAAGTGATACAGCCAGTAACAGATATTCGTGTGTGTGTGTGTGTGTGTCAGCTTGTGTGCTTGCATACATGAGTGTGTGTGTGCGTGTGTGCACAGGATATCCTGAAAATGTACTCAATTTTGTTAATTAATTGCGACTATGTTTATCTCTAAGCAGATTTTTACTAAACCTAACTTTTTTCTGGCACAAAGCCACAGGTGTGGTTTATAGAGATAAATGAATTCATTACGGTGGTATTGATCCACGAGATTAGCTTCAAACCATTTGTATATAGCGAATTTTCAATATATATATATATATATATATATATATATATATATATATATATATATATATGATCTTGCCGCTGTCCGTGGAAAAAAAACTGAACATCTGATAATACAAAAATAAATCAAGTTCTTCATTAAATGTCTTCTCACTCGATGTAACCAGTTAGGCTGAGTGGTGACCCACGAACAATTGTTGGAATGAATTCAGTGCATTAATCGGCAGGTTATGCGATCGAATCTTGGTATGAGTGTCTCCTACCCATGGGTAGACCTGCACACACTCCACGGCATACTTGTGCTGGCCCACGAACACCATCAGACAAGTCAATACAGTTCCTGCAGGTTTTTGTGTCACCGTTATTGAATGTTCGAAAGTGGATATTTGGTTTGAGATTCCGATAATATGAAATTCAAAAAATAATTTCTTTTCACCTTAAACTCTAATTTAGTATCATAGTTACATTATGAATTTTTGAAAATCCCGAAGGCTTCAAAATAATATCTCTTTTTGAATGCATTGTTGACTGGAGTCAAAAACTCAATATACATATTTTTTTTAAAATAAGAATAACATTGTTGGTGAAAATGTCAATTTAAACATTGAAATGGAAAAGTGGTGTATCTTAAACTGAATGCTGAGTAAACGGCATTTAAAGAAACGGCAATCGCAGATTTGAATTGAATGAAATGGAAAGAGAATAGTCCAGATCTGTTTGAAACAGCATCTATCAACAATCCTCAGCATTTTTTTCAGTAACAAAAATTTTCATATCATTTTTTTTCTCCTAGTTGAAAATAAAAATAGTCATTGCATCGAAAATACAAGTGAAAAATATCGCCCGAAATGCAATATAATTCATTAGCAGAGAAAAAGGTATGAACAAGCTTCGTTGCACTTCGGCTAAACCCCCTTGCATCATTAAAATTTAAAAGGTAAACAAAACATAATCAATTTCCCCATACATTAATAATAATCATCATCATAATCAGCAGCTGCGGTCTTCTATCATCTGTCGTTGGATATAGACTACCCCAAAGATTCGCCAGACCTCTCTATCAAGAGCCAATACTTTCCTTCTTTCTTTTGCCGGCCAGAGTATTGCATATGATCTCTATGGATCCATGTTATGAGTCGTCTGTCATTCTCGCAACATGACCAGCCAATCGTAGTTTCTTATAGTTCCTATATCTGAGACTCGCTTTTCCTCCAACATACCGTGCTTTCTTGCAATGTCTCGATGTGATATTGTTTATGATTCACTCCTATGCACGTTGAAACATCATTTTGTGGGTCAATCATTCGGTTAGGTTTCATGCTTCAGTGACTATTGGGGGATACATTAGTTGTAAACCCTTTTAAGATGTTTTAGGATTAATGGAAGATTGAGCTTGCCCTACGAAACCATGCGAACCATTCTCAACTTGATCTCCTCCTCTTTTAAGGATTACATGCAAAGTCTATGTCCTACGTAGATGTAGTGCTATACTTTCTTTAGTTCTGCATTTATTATTCTGATCGTTTTGAGTTTGTCCTTTACATTTTTGGTGTAGATGACGTCCGTATTATGAAATGACTAATAGTCTTTATGTAACCTGATAAAGTAACTGCTGTGTCGGAAGATGTGTTGTTTGACTCTGACGGGGTCTAAGCCTTGTATGATAGCATCAATGACTTTGAGGATTGCACTGAGTCGAAAGCCTTCTTGGTCCCCATCAGTTGGAAAGGTTTTTTCTATTTTTTCAAGCGCACTAAGTATTGGCAATTTTCTTGTTATCAGTCTTTAAATTTCCATCGTTGGACATGAACTTTCTCCACAATTCTCTATCCTGGGCGTCGTGGGGATAATTCTTCTGTGATCTTTGTGAATCTATGCTGTGAGTCATGATGTCCAGCGGTTGTCTGCCATTCTTGGAACATGATCCTCATATTGCGATTCAAGTTTTGTGATGGTTCCTATGATGTCTCAAACTCCTGTTTTCTCCCTGATATGTTGTGCAGTGTTGTGAACTTTCCATGTGAGGTTGAGTATGATTCTCTGATGTGCTTCTCAGTTTGAGGGTTAGTCTCTTAGAGAGGTTCCATGCTTCAGTTCCATAGGTGACTATCAAGATGATGCATTGGTTGTATATCCTTCTTTTCAGGACAAATGGGATCTTCTGGTTTTTGAAGGCTAAGCCTACACTGCGTTTGATTTCTTATTTTGAGTATTTCACGAAGATTGTTTGACTTAAGTAGATTCAGTGGTCGACTTTTTCTAGTTCAGTGTTTTCGATTTTGATTGTTGTGTTCTTCATTTCTGACATGATTGTCACACATGACTTTTGTTTTGCTGAAGATCATGTCTAGGAGATCCCTCTACTTTTTCCGAGAATCCATTTCATGACTGTGTCTGCTTCTATATTCTCTTCGTATATTTTGATGGTTTTGTTTATATCAGTTGCTTCAATATTTTCTCTTGTTGTTGGTGGTGGTTTGAGGTTTCTGCGTTTTCCGTGAGATTCTTTGTTCCTTCTGAGAGCTTACTGATGGTTTGTTTGCCTTTGCCCTTTGATTTAAACATGTTGGCAGCTTTGATTGGAGAGGTTGTTATTTTGCTGTTGAGCTCGTTGATGTTTTCTTCTGGTTTACATGTGTTTTTCAGCTTGAATTTGAAGGATCAAATGAGCTATTCTGTGCGCTTTGTGGATCAAGTTTGAAGTGAAACATTTCTTTTCGTCATTTATTGGTATCAATTTGAAATTTACATTGCAAAACTACGAGTCCCATTTCAACTCCTCTATCAGTATTTCGTTTTAATGGAATTTGCTAGCTTTAACAAAACAATCAATCCTCAGTAAGAGTGGGAGGGAATTCATCATCAGTTTTTGCATCCATCACTGTTATTTGTGCATTGTTTTTTTGGTCTGGTCATTGTTATCCGGTGTTACATGCAAAATGACTTCAATTATCTGGGTTTGACAATGTGTACATATATATATATATATATATATATATACACACACACACACACACACACACATGTGCGTATATATCATTATGAATTGTGCTATGTCATATTGAAACTCTTATAAAAAATTATATCTGTTATTACACAGTATATATATCCTTTGGTCTATACAACATGAATAAAAAAACAACCAAAGAAATAATGAGAATTTCAATACAACGCAATTCATAATCATTTTCTTGCATCATATATTCTTTATATATATATATATATATATATATATATATATATATATATATATATATATATATATATATATATCCAGCTATTTCTTTTGGGAAGTTAGGGGGACTTTGAAAGATGAACGTAAAAAAGTAAGAAAAATCTCGCTCACCATCAATCGAATAGATTAAATAAAAACACCCTACAGCGATTCTGCCCCTCGTTTCAAACACCCATACTTATATACTATACACTACCTCTCCATCCTATATTAGAGGATTATAAGTATTTTTCCCGAGAAGAGACCATTTTAGCTCCTCTCTCCTCACTGTTTTTTTTTATTTAGAACAAGCCAAACACTCACAGGGACAGAAAAAAAGCATTCTCTGACCCTGCCTCTCACGGATCCATCTCATTTCAAACCAAACGTTATTCTCATCTACACAGATACAAACACCAACCCTCCTGCTTCTACTAAATATCCAAAGAACGCAGAAATATCCTTATTTCTCTCCTCAGCATCCAAGCATGGAAACGGCAAAATCTTCTGTGAACCGTTGAAAATAAAAAGATGGTTGTCTCCCGTCAAAATGCATTGAAACATCCCCACAGAGTAATAAAAATAATTGAGATGTAACGCCCATCTCCTGAGTTTTTCTCTTCACTTTACAATTTCCATTTTCACTAACATATATGTATTCTGTTATTTGAAAGGTAATCAAATTCACAATAAATAGCTCAATAAACATCCACAAACGTGTGCACAGACAGTCTGGTATTGGTGACAGATGATAGGCACCCTAAAGAGATTGAAAGTCACTATGGTAGGCATCATTTTTAATACCAACTTACTAACCACTACTTCAACGGTGGGGAAGTTTATTCGAAATTTACCAAGTTTATCTTCGTTTTGCACGTGGCTATAAAAGTAAATCGAACTATCAACGTAAGTATTGTGTAATTTTGTATAAAGATAGAATAAAATCATTCTCACAATCACTATTGTCTGTGTGTCTATTGCCGAGGACAGAAAAAAAGACTCTGTTCATTATATAAGAATATCTTTGCTTTTTGAAAAAGGAATGTTCCTATGAAAAAATTCCCCAAGCCGAATTGGCGTAAAGCAAAAAAGAAATTACCATTAATTTATTCATACAACAAGTGCTGATCGTTCCCAGATTCGAAAAATACCCCTCTTCTATTTTTGGCAGTTTTGCGCTAGGCATAACACCCTGAAAAACTCCTCTAGGCTTCTATGATACACATCTTGCTAACGGATGTACATGATAAATTATGGAGATAAATTACAGATACTCACAGACTCAGTTCAAAACTATGGTGACTTGAGGTCTTTCGTAAAAGCAAAAGTGGCCTAAAATTTTTTCGAGTGGGAGAAACTATATATATATATATATATATATATATATATATATATATATATATATATATATATATATATATATATATATATATGTGTGTGTGTGTGTGTATGTGTGTGTGTGTGTGTGTGTTTATGTGTATGTGTGTGTGTGTGTATGAGGGGTATGTGTTTGCGTGTTTTTTTGCTGTTTTCTTTTCTCATCCCTTTTTCTTTCTTTCTTCCTAGCAAGCCCTTCCACACCAAGACGACTAAATATGATACACGTCTTACAACATGTGTGCCGACAGTTGCAAGCGGAATGAATCGAAACGTAAAGAGAGAGATAAGAAAAAACGCATAATACGCCAAAAACACACAAAAAAACAAAAAACAAACAACAGAAAAGGCAACGACTAGAGAGAAAGAACATAAGTACCTGAGCCACAACCATCAATGACGTTTACCCTCCGAAAACATTGGTGAAGACCCTCCCCTCAGGTCTGGTTAATCACTCAATTGAAATCGTCACGTGACCAATGTCTTTAGTAGCATGTCATGATCAGGAAATCAATTTTTTTTAAAGGGTGATCAATAGATAATTTACTTTTTTAGCCTCTCCTTAAACACTGATCATTAATAAAGTATGAAAATTTGGAAAAACAGGCTAGCACGCTGCAGGATCCGAACTCAAGTACCAATTTAACATGAACTTATATTGCAAATTGAATACCAAATTGAAAACTATTTTGATGAGGAAATAAGAAACAAAGCAAAACTAACCCTGTTTTTTCTAGATATACGGAGAATCAATTTTCATCCATTTAACTCCATTGTGGAGGTCTATATACATGATACATACATAGCCAGCCCGGTAAAGGAGGTAGAAAACTGAAAAAACCTATGTTGATATTTTTGGTGACTGTTTCGGATGAAGGTTTCTACTTTAGTAGCCGAAAAAGGGGAGACAATCATGCAGAAGAGTGGCACAACTTGAGAGAGAGAGAGAGAGAGAGAGAGAGAGAGAGAGAGAGAGAGATAAAATCTCGTTAATGTCAACGTGTAGCCAAAAATAAAGCACGTCAGCTCGGTGGAGTATGGTCGGTGGTATGATATTGAAGATGGTGGAATAAAGTAGGTAAAATAGTTTTGGGGGAGTATGGAAACCATCATTTCTCAACTCCTCCAAAACCACTCCTGCACAAGTCTCACTAAAGAAAGACTAGCAAGAGGAGAACACAATCCCTTCTTGTCATCCTTGATGTTAAGATGACGCTTCGGCTGATTCATTCTATCACCTTATTCCAATGTAATATACAATATCTGTACTCGTTATGGAGGTGAAATTTCTTTCCAGCTACTTTCTACTGTCACAGTACGTATGTTACACATTACAGAATATTAGATTGTTGGAATGTTAATGACTCTTCTCGGAGTTACAAACAAAGCAGAAAGGGATTGGAATGTCCAAATCCCAAAGGGGATGTTAATGACTCTTCTCCGAGTTACAAACAAAGCAGAAAGGGATTGGAATGTCCAAATCCCAATTGGAATGTTAATGACTCTTCTCGGAGTTACAAACAAAGCAGAAAGGGATTGGAATGTCCAAGTCCAAGTTGGAATGTTAATGACTCTCCTTGGGGTAACAAACAAGTAAAATAGAATTGGAATGTCTGAACCTTATGTGGAATATTAATGACTCAGAAAGAGATTACAATGTCCGAACCCAAGTTGGAATATTAATGAATCTTCTCGGAGTTACAAATAAAGCAGAGAGGAATACGAATGTCCAAATCCAAATAATTGTGGCAATGACTCTTCTTGGAGTTACAAACGAGTAGAACAGAATTGGAATGTCCAAATCCAGCTTGGAATGTTAATGACTTTTCTTGGTGTTACAAACGAAGTAGCATGGAATTGGAATGTCCGAACCCAAGTTGGAAAGTTAATGATTCTTCTTGAAGTTACATACTAAGCAGAATCGAATTGGAATGTTAGAACCCAAGTTGGAATGTTAATGACTCTTTTTAGAGGTACAAACTTAGCAGAATCGAATTGGAATGTCCGAACCCAAGTTGGAAAGTTAATGATTCTTCTTGAAGTTACATACTAAGCAGAATCGAATTGGAATGTTAGAACCCAAGTTGGAATGTTAATGACTCTTTTTAGAGGTACAAACTTAGCAGAATCGAATTGGAATGTCCAAATCCAAATTGGGATGTTAATGACTTTTCTTAGAGTTACAAATAGAACAGAATGAGATTGGAATGTCCAAGCCTAAGTTGATACATATATATATATATATATATATATATATATATATATATATATATATATATATATATATGTATACTTTTTTATAATGAATTGGAATTTCAATTAATGTGCTCGTAATTATGTTTTCTTGCTCTCTTTGAGTAACGAATACACAGTAGTGTCTGTATAATTATAAATTAAACTAAATCTTATCCTAAAACGGTGTATTTCATAAACTAGTGAAAGAGGTACCATTTTTATTGGCCAAACGTTTACACTTTTGTTATATACATGTGTGTGTGTGCTTGATTGGTAGTTTCTTTCATCGGAAATGTTAACCAAACCAAACAATAAAAACAGAGATTACATTGATGTGTATATCAGTTACAATAGCAGAAATCTCATTTTTTATAATGAATTGGGATCTCAACTGATGTGTTCCTAATTATTTGCGTTTGCCTTCTTTGAGCAACAAATACACAACATAAGTTGTACAATTATAAGATTTAAATTAATTCTAATTAAATATGTCTTATATCCAAAATCAAACTATCTTTTGAAATTGTTCTTTTTTTGTAAGTTACTTAACTGGAAGGAAGTGGGGAAACAAGTAATTTTATTAACAGAAGTGGGGAATGACCTTGAAAAGGTTGGAAACCATTGATGTATAAAATGCAGTCTGATGTTTTCAATTTCTCTGTCCATACGAAGATAACAATTTTGTTCATAAAATATCTCCTACCAACCATTTCAAACAATGGACTCTTCCACTTCTTTAAACTACTGTTTAAACACAATGATTTATTTACACAATTAACAATGTTGTAGAAGGAAACTATTGAGTCTTTATTTGCAAGAATGTAGAGAAATCTCTCGAACTACTTGGAATTTTACCCTATAAAACAATTCTCACAATACAAAAAACAGTAGACCCTCGATTGGAAAAGGTAAAACTCATCAGTTACATCAAAGTTGTGATTGTCTATATGTATATGTGTACGTACATATTTTTTTTTTCAATAAGCAAAAACCTGAACGTCAGATCGATGCGCTACTTCTTTTCTTGTGTGGAGACCGAGCAATGGCAACGTTACCAACTTTAATTTTACATCAAAAATTGAGTCAAAAAAGTCTACCAAGAAACGTCTAGAATCTCTCGATGTATATTCAAAATATTGGGAATACATAACAAATTAATTATGAATAGTGACTTTAATCTTCAATATTTCATCAAAATATCACATCATTTATCAAAAATATTACTCATCTCATTACTATGAAGCATATCACTTTTATGATTGAAAGTAATAATTTTTTACATCCAAATGCAACCAAAAGTATCTAAATGTATATGAAAATATCTCATTTGGCAACACTGATCAAGAGACGTAACTCATATTTGGGCATGTCAGTCAGTGACGACAACCGGTGAATGTGGTGTTCAAAGTGATCTTTCGTTAAAACCTCTTTTTAACATTTCGGGTCTCTGAGCGACGTTTGAAAAATAGATTCCACAAAAGTAGAAAGATGCATTACAAGATCTTTTAATCCGATATTGCACGCTTCACACTCGACTATCTCTCGATCAATGTATTGATTATCCCGTGTAATTCGAACTATTACGTAAATCTTTCTTTTTTTTTACCAAGGTTTTCCAGGGGATACATTCTTCGATCTTTCTTTGCCGGATAATGTTTTTACTCGTTTGCATTCGAGTAGACATAATAGTCAGTATACCACTCTAAATAATGAAAACGATAGATCTGCTACACAAGCAAATCAGAACTGTAAAGCAAATCTATTATTTTACCATACTTAAAGCTCTACTCTAACTAAATATTCCTGTATCGAGTACTTTTATGGAATAAACCCATCACATATCATTTACTGAATTATAGATTATATATGTGTGTGTGTGTGTGGGAAGGGGTGCGTGCGTGTCCTTGGACAAAAAATCTTATATCTATATGAGTGTGTATAGTTGAATGTGTGTGTGCATATGAGTTTTGTGTAGATTTATGGATCAATATGAAGAATCTTAAGACCTCAATGAGATTGTTTTCAAAAACATGTCGCTTCATTTCAACGCTGTGTCACAATGTTTTGCTAAATACTCGTTATTGACTCATCCAAGCGGAAACGGGTAAGTACCCACTTTGAAATAACTTTGAAATAACTACTTACCATTTTCTCATTACACTTACGTAACGTCGTTACGGTAAACACACTGATAAGAACATATTTTTGACACTCCTCTGTAAATATTCAGAAGTCTGTTTAGAAGAAGAATTTGTATCCGTGTTCGCGCATGCGCGTTTGTATATGAGTGTGTGAGAGAATGTGTGTGAATGTATGAGATTTTGAAGATGTCCTTAAGACTATGAGATTTACGAAGCTTAGCATAAGGCCCAGTCCCCCGAGTACTAGTATGCAAATGATCGTGAAATTATTGACGGTAGGTTTATAATTTGGGGCACTTTTTGAACACGAAGAATCAAATTTCAACTGTCAGTCACTTGCATGACACGATGATAAACCAAGAAGAGAATATGCTAGTAAGCAAATGGCTTGAACCGCTCTTCTATTGCTACTTGAGCTTCCCACAAAGGATAATATTCAACACTTTTAGATTATGTTTGTGAACATCCAATGATATATAGTTACCAATTTTACCACTTTTACTCCCTTTTTGTTAGCTCAGTACGTTGAGGCTGTTGAAATAGTTGTTCAACACACACACATACACACACACACACACACACACATATATATATATATATATGAGCCGTTTCAACGTAACATTGCTCTTACCATGGAGCTAAACAGCCGCCGGTAATGCAAAGTCCCGAGTAACTGTTTTCACTCAAAAATCTCATCTTATTAATTCTCGGTCTGGTCCTTTCTTTCGACGCAACAGTTATGCTTTAAGATATATATATATATATATATATATATATATATATATATATATATATCAAAATGCTTGTAGATTACGTTATATAACATAAAAACTCCTATTAGAGTGAAAACAGTTATTCAGGGCATTGCATTACCAGTGGCTATTTAGCTAAATAACTATACAAATATATACGTATATATTTCTGAAATTAACCCCAAATTTGAAAAAATGTGAAAAAGTGAAAAATCCTTGATGGGGTTGAATTTACGTTTCGTTGTTTACTCTTTGATATGATTTCCCAGTAATTTGCATATTTGCAGAGACTTTTATCTGAACTGACTGTCGTACACGTGAGGCCTTGTGACACACTAAGCGAAGCTTGGTAAATTACATGGAGCAAACTAGTCTTATTGACCATTACGATGCATTGTGCCCAATCCCAACTTAGTGCTCAAATCTTGTTGCCTTGTGCTAAAAAAGTCTTCTACTCCAACTGATGATGGTTACTGCTAATTTTGAATCGTATATATAATAATAAATCTCTCTCTCTCTCTCTCTGTCTTTATATATATATATATATATATATATATATATATATATATATATATACATATATATATATATATATATATATATATATATAGTATAGTCAGTTTGACTCCATTGGTTATAGAGCTGCCTTCCCATCAGTTGGTCATGATTTCAAATCACGGTGAGAAATTGTTAATTCTATATATCGTGGTATAAGACAAAATAGACTCTGCGATGCCCATGATATAGAGATGTGGCAAATTTAGAGGGTTGTATATGTCCAACAACGGACGTTAACATGATGATGATGATGAATAGTTTCTTCATCCGAATTAGGTGGTAATTGTTTTTGTTGCAGGCATGAGTTTGACAAAGATTTTGGTACCTGGTCGTTTGATTTCGCTTTGCAACCTAGTCTAGTAGATTAACACGACAATTTTGTGTTAGTTTCTTATTATTTGGCCCACAATCTTGGCCTTGTGTCATACTAACATTACATTTGTGGCGAAAGGACATATTAGTGGAGGAAGCTAGTCTTGCAGACCATTATGACCGAAGTTCAATCAATTTTTACGGAATGCTTCGGGCTTTACAAAGTTAACCTCAGTAAATAAAGGATGCCTAAGCGTCTAACTCGGATCACAAGCTGATCTCTCCAATCATTCTTACAATCGTGAGTTCGATCCTCACTGGATGCAATATAGTTGGCGGGTCAACACGAAAGCGTCACTCTATAAGATTAATTACACTGTGCAACTTTTTGAAACTTTTTTTTGTTCATGGGTAATAAGCGTTATTTTCTGACTGATTGAAGTATCAATTATTCCCTTCAAAGTTTGCTTTTGTCACCAGAACAGTGATATTTTGAAATCCACTTTAGTTGATTTTTTATAGCAAGCAAATTTGTAAATTTCAACACATAACGAAAGAAAAATAATTACATATGTATATCTCTGTGATGGCCACATTTTGAGGAGAATCATAGCCATTTTCTATACTTTTTACACAGATGTAATTAGGAAATAACACTCACTCCCCAGGAACAAAAAATCACGTTGGCCGCGACTACAGCGAGTTTGATCCTCATTGGGTACATCACACTTGTAGCCTTCATCCTGTATGAGCTTCGTAAATGTTAAAGAAATAATGATTTTAGCAAACGAGCGATATTGTTGTTACATATTCTTATTCGTTTTCCTCGGCAATCTGTGAAATGAGTCTAAGCTCTATTAGCCACCAAAGAAGCCGCGAACTAACAAAGAGAAGAAGATGTTTCGAAGAGACTCCTGAGGCGAGGCCTATAAATCATTTTGAACCGGGGAAAGTTGTCAAAAATGTCACTGCTACATGTCTTGAGAACCGGTAAATCGTTGAAACATAGAAATATGGATAGATAGATATATGGAGAGAGAGAGAGAGAGACAGATAGACAGACAGACAGACAGAGAAAGGAGGGAGAGAGAAGGGAGAGAGAGAAGGGAGAGAGAGAGAGAGGGGGGAGGCAGAATAGATTGACGGGGATACTTACGGACTGACAGGCTCAGCAACAAAATGAAAACGCACACTGATTTTTTGCATGAACCGAACTTGATTTTTGTGCTCATGTGAAATCAATTTTATTATCGACATCATATAATTGAAAACTTGTTGATACTAAACGGAAGTAATGTATTAAAATATCCTAAATCACTAAACAAGAAAAAGGAGAGACTGTTAAAAAACCTGCAACGTTGTTTATAAAGTTTTTGAATACGTTTAGCACACTTGTTTCAGTGATAAACCTATTTGTATCTAATTGATTAAAAAATGGCATATGTAAATCTGTTAAGATACTTGAAATATGAGATATGATAAAAATATCTCGGTGAAAGAGAAAAATCATTCCTCTTTCTTCGCTGGCTCTTTCTCCTCTTCCTTTGTAATAAACGCGTTGAATCGTTTTCAACTTGGCCGGAAACAAAGTGATTTGGGCATTATGTTACCTGTTGACGATCATCTCAGGTGAAAATTCTTTGCACATAGATAATACTATAGATCGTAATAGCTAATGTAGCGACGACGACTGATTAATATACAAAGTGAGTGGTGCAAACTAGAGTAAGAACAAAGAAAATAGTGAAAAATATAAAACGACATTCCGAACATTGACGCTACATTACAAAAATGGTATTGGTCTACCTACAATAAAGGGAAAGCTCTCTTGAACATTGGATGCAAGCTCAAATCTTGTCCAAAACTAACTACTTGTTGGGTCCGAATTTCCATAGTTTGATTGAAAAACTGAATTTAAAACATTTTAGAAAAGCAGAAACAAATTAATATGAAATTGAAATAATGAGTAGAAAAGAAAATCTAGAGAATGGACACAGAATCCGTCGGCAATTCTTTTCCTTTTACTTCTACGCAGGTTGTCTCCTGTTCTCAGAACGAGATTCTATTATTCTCAACTTTCTTTCAGAAATCTTCCACCACGTTGACGTCTCTGATTTAAGATGTTAATTTTTTTATTTTTTTCTGTTTCTCAAAAGTTAAAATTTTCTTCTCAGCACTTCTCTGGGGCAAAGTATTCTTCGATTGCAAGTCTGGACTTTGAGGGGGTTCTATGCCTAATCCCTGTCCATCTACTGGAGCCATTAAATCAAGAACACAATATGATACAATGAAGTGCAATATCAAATGTGTGATGGGCTAATTTCATAAAGTGTTCGGTACATTCGACATTAAAAATCAAGTTGAGTTTGAAAGAAGCTTAGAATATGATGAAATAAGGATTCGCTACACAAACACGTTTATATTTCAGCTCTGTTTGCGGATAATTTGATTTATTTTAGATCCCTATTTACCAACAGGGTGGATAACCTTTCTCTAGAGTCATGTGGATGTACTCATGTAGATAACTCAAGACAATATACAATGATATTGATGTACGTGTGCAGATCACACAAGGCAAAATGCAGTCATATTGATGTAATTATGCAGATTACACTGGGTAAGATACAGTCGTACTGATGTACCTATGCAGATTACTCCACGCAATATACGGTCATATTAATGTACCTATGCATATACCTCCTGGCAATGTACAGTCGCACAGAAATACAGATTATTCTAAGCAATATACGGTCATATCGATGTACCTATGCAGATTACTGTAGGAGATATACAATCATATTGATGTATCTATGTATATTACTCCGAGTATTAAAGTCATATGAATGTGCCTACTAGATTACAGTGGGGAATTTACAGTCGTATTGATGTACTTATGCAGATTATTCTTGGCAATATACGTTCATATTGATGTACTTATGCGCTTTACTCAAGGCAAATACGCCCATATTGATGTAACTATGCTGATAAGCCATGCAGTCATACAAATGTACCAATCAATGATATTTTAAGCTTCATACAATCATATGTATTACTTACGAAGATTTCTCTGAGCAATATACGGTCATATTGATGCAGATAAGGAGAACACTCTACGCAATGTACGGTTATATCCAGGTATCAATGCACATTATTCGAGGTACGGATGTATCTGTGCAGATTTTGCTAGGGAATATACAGTTGTATTGATGTAGCCATGTACGTTACTTCAGGCAATACACGGTCATATTTTTTGGCTTATTCAGTTTACACTTGGCAACACAGGTCATATTTATGAAACTATGCTGATTACCGTTTGCAATATACAATCTTATGGATGGACCAATCAAATTCATTTTGAGCATTATACAACAATATGGATGTACCTTCAACGATTACACTGGGCAATAGACAATCATATGGATGTACATATGGAGAATACTCTAAGAACAATACAGTCATATGGATGTACCTATACAGGTAACACAAGGGAATATACAGTCGTATTGATGTACCTGTGCAATTTACTTTGGGCAATATATTGTCATATTGACGTTACTATACAGATTAATGTAGGTAATATACAATCATACTGATGTACCAATTTCATTTTGAGCATTATACAGCTATATGTACGTAGCGAGGCAGATTACTCAAGACACTATTTGGTAATATGGATGTACCTATACGGATCATTTTAGGCAAAATACGGTCATATTATATACTTATGCAGATTACTTTGGGTTATATACAGTCATATTGATGTACCTATGCAGAGTATTTTGAGCAATATACGATCATAAGAATGTACTTATGCAGATTACTATGGAAAATACATGGCAATATGTATGTACCTATGCAGATTATGCATTATACAGTCATATTGATGTACTTATGTAGATTACTCTATGCCATATACAGTCTCATTTAGGTACTTATGCAGATACCTGTGTACAATATGCATTCATATGGATACTACGCCTGTCTCTATGCCGTAATATGGATGTACTTATACAGATTATTCAAGGCGATATACGGTCATATGGATGTATCTATGCAGATTACTGTAGGCATTATACGTTCATATGGATGTTCCCAGGAAGATTATTCTAGTCAACAGTCATATATATATATATATATATATATATATATATATATATATATATATATATATATGTACCCTACTCAAGGCAATATTCTGTAATATTGATTGACATGCAGTTTACTTTAGGCGATCATATGGATCATACAGTCACATTTGCAGACAACTCAAAGCAATATACGATGAAATTAATATACTTATGCAGATAATCCATGCCATGTGGATTCATGCAGGTGAAATCATGCAGATTACTGTAGGTAATATACGGTCATATGGATGGAACTATGCTAATTACTCTAGGCACTATACAGTCATATCTATGAACCTATACAGATCAATGTAGGCTATGTATGGTCATATGAACCTACGTTTGTAGATCATTCATAGTGTCGTACAGTTATATGGATGTACCTACGAAGATCACTTTGAGCAATATCTAGTCATATGGATGTACCTATGCAGACTACTTTAGGCAATATACGTTAAAATTGGCGTACCTATGCAAATTATTCTCAGTATATGTGGTCATATGGATGTACCTATGCAGATTAGTCTATGCAATGTAAGCTTACACCCCTGCAGATTTTACGAGGCAAAATACGGTCATTGTGATTTACCTATGCACATTACTTTGGGCACTATACGGTCATTTTTATGTACTCTGGAGATTACACTAAGCAGCATACAGTCATATTGATGTACCTAAGCAGATTACCCTGGGCAATATATGGTCATATTTTATAACTTTTGCAGTTTATCATAGGCAATATACGGTCATATTGATGTACCTATGCAGATTAATTTGGGCAATATACAATCATATGTACGTACGTACAAAGATCACCTCAGCCATTATACGGTTATATGTATGTACATATGCAGATTACGCTATGTATAGATTTTTATTGCTGTATTTATGCTGATTACACTAGTTGATATTCAGTCATATTAGTTAACTTATACAGTTCACCTTAAGCAGTATAATGTCATATGGATGTACCTAGGCATATTATTTGAGGCAATACACAGCCATATAGATGTACTTATGCAGACTACAGTAGGTAATATACGGTCATATTGATGTACCTGGGCAGATTACTCCACGCGATATACAATCATATTGATATAACAATGCAGATTACTCTAGGCAATATACGTTCATATTTATGTACATCTACTTATTACTCTGGGCAATATACGGTCGGGTTAGGGTTGGGGTTATCTGTTTACTTATGCAGATTACCACAGACAATATGTGTTCATATCAACCTATGTAGATTACTTTAGGCAATATATGGTCTTATGAATGTGCCTATGAAGTTGGCACTGGGCAATATACAGTCATATTAAATTACTTATGCAAATTATTCTTCACGATATACTGTCATATTGATATGCCTATGCAGATTACTCTGGGTACGATACGGTCATATTATTCTAAGCATTATACAGTTTTATGGATGTACGTACGCAGATTACTCTTGGCAATATAACTATAGGCAATGTGCGGTCACATTTGTGTACCTCCGTCAAATGTTGAAGGCAATATACGCTTTTATTGATGTCCATATACTGATTACTGTCGGCAATATACGTGTCATATAGTTGTACCTATGCAGATTAATCTTTGCAATATGTGGTCATATTGATTCACTAATGCAGATTACTCAAGGCAGTATACAATAATATAGCTGCAGGCAAGTAATAGTACCCAGGCTATAACAGAAGTGGACCTTTTAACTATGAAAAGTATCGCATTCTAAGTGAATAAGGTGCCTCGAAATCTGGGGGCGGGGCGATGGCCCCGGAAAGCATTGTGTAAAAACAACAAGCTCGTGGAGGCGATGCATTCGCTTAGACAATATTCGGCGTAGGAGCATTGGGTCTTATCTTTCTTGTAGAAGACACATTCTCGAATACCACCAACCTCACGAGTGATGCCAAATGTTTTCTATTTTTATTTTTCAAACTTGAGAAACCAATATTGTAAGTTTTCATGGGTTTTTTCTTTTTTTTCTTCCGATTTAGATAGTTTTCTCAATTTTTCGAATTCGGAGGAGATTTACATATTCGGTAAATTCAAGAAAAACCTTATTTAAATTGGCACCCCCATTGGAGACATGGTACAGCCCTGTATGACAACAGTTTCTTAAGATGACAGTGGGATCGTTCAGCTGGCAACCTGTTATCCGGCTCGAGTTACACACGGGAATGTCTGGAGAAGAAAGAAGAATTCACTGTGTTGTCCTGATCACATAAGTTCCAAGATCTCAATCCGAATGAACACTTCTAATATGTGCTGGACCGACAGGTTTGTTCTGCAGAACCTTCGCCGTGTAGCTTACAACCTCTGAAAACATGTTAGTGTCACTCCAGAGAAAACATTTCACAGGTCTTGTAGAGTTCATACCTCACCGGGTAAAAACTTTTTTGAGGGACCAACACCTTATCAAGTAGGACGACATAATGTTTTGGCACATTAGTGCACACACTCACACGTAAACGCTATCATGACAATCAAAAGCAACCTTTTTGAATGAAGTTAGTTGAATCTGGGTGCTGTTGCAGCAATCCAATAATAAAAACAGAACAAATTTTGGGTGACCCAATGCAATACACAATGTTGTTGGTTTGTGTCTGCATTTGTACCTTTATGTATTTCACTATATTGTTGGATGATGTTGAAAAGCTCTGAAAACAAAAGAAGAAGAAAATAGAAAAGTCATGAGATTTTTATGTGCCAATGTGGTAAGTAAGCTCCAGATAAGACATCTATCCCGCTAATGTTTTCAACATAACTTGATACGTTATCAGCTAAGGCATTGACGCATTGACTGCAAGCGAAGATAAAAGTTTCTCAAAATATCTTTTTGTTCTTTCCAAGTAGAAGAATAAAAGAGACTGTTTCCCTAGGGCTCTGCATCACTATTTACACGCTCTACCGGTTGGGGCCATTGATGAAATGCATATCTTTGATCTAGTGGTTCTAGAAATTATTAAGACATTCACCTGACGAATTTATTGTTTCCATACGACCATCTATTTGCGCTTACCATTGTGCGATGCTTAGTAAGCCAATCTTATAAAGTAATTTGGTAGTGAAGTGAGGTCGGCGCTCTCTGGGTGCTAACAACCATGGCCTAGTGCAAGACCAGGCTGAACTTAGTAAATAAGTATTCAGAGTGTCTATCGAGAATGATAGTAAGATCTTTTCATAAACCAATTCGCTAGTATGATGATTTCGGACCACCCAAAGTGCTCAACAACTATAGTATTGTAGGAAACAAAAGTAAGCTGAGGCAATAAGGCACTCACCAACACGACATGGTTACTAATCTCTCTTCATTGGCCAATTCGCCAGGGAAATGAGTTCGAACCTTTCTAAGTGCATCTGTAGCCCCGTGGTTGACCAAACAATATGATAAAAATCGATTCTTTCATGGTGTACTACTACTGTCCTCGACTGCCAGACAAAAGTAATTTTTCATGTAAATATTCGGAGCCTTATCATAGGACAATTACATTTTCTAATGCACCAAAAGGCGCAACAAAGTGCATCACTTACTACCGTGATTCGATGGTTAATTCGTCATGAGTTCGATTCTTTATGAGTTTAATTCTCTCTGAGTGACTCACTACTACGGCCTTGCAGAGAACTAATCTGTTAAGTTAATAACAATTCCGAGTGCCTATCGTAGTGCAATTGCCAGGGAGTTCTTTTCTCAGATCAGTTATCTAGCTAACTTGATTAGAATTACACTGGGTCCCCTATAGATGAAGTTCATTGGGTAACATGGCAAACGAGGGCTGCTTTGACCGATATTCAAATTAAGTAAGTTCTAAATCCTGATTTGTGTCTTATGCTAGAACTAAGCATGGTAAGTGAATTGGATAACATGAATATATAATCATGGATTAGCTTTGCAAATAAAGATTTAGGGGTATCACCTCTTTTGACGGTTCTTATGTAGCCAGCAAGGCCTATGTAGTTGGAACAGGCCTCACTCTAGGGGTGAGAAGGTCCACCTGCCGTGAGGAACTTCTGCGTTGCCGTGCTACTTCTTTTCTTCAACTTTTGCTTTGCAGTTTGGAATGATCATTAAGCTGACTTTCGCTATTGTGTTTGAGAGTTTTGACTATTGGAATCGTTGGCCGGGCAGAGAATGAGATGATCAACAAAGGATGTTTCTTCTTCAAACAAGTGAGGAACTAATTTCGTCTGATCCTTTACGATTGTACAGCGTCGTGGGGATATGTTTAACCTCTTTCTTCTCTGACTGCAGCTGATTGACTTCTTTCGATGCTCCAGTTTCCGCTGAATAACGTGACAAGCTGTTTAATTTTAAAATGATTTCGTATTAAAGCCACGTAATCTTGACGCATTATGACGTAATTCTGACGATTATGTGAACTGATTACGTATTCTGCCCTCATTCGACTACCATTAGCCCTGACATGTTACTTTGAAATGTACCACCATAGCCATGTTGTCATTTCATTCTGTTGAATAGAACAAATATCCATAATTTTTCTGTAACAAAGTATTTCCAAGTGCAAATCTCAGACGTCAAAGAAGATTTTTGATCATTTCCCCATAAATCACGAAAGGAAAACTTTTTTTGTCGTGCTGTTGTATGACACAAAACCCAGATGTTTTTACTAATTATACAGTCGTCATTCGAAGTCGGACGGAAGAAAAATAGAGGAGTGGGAGTCGTAGTTTTGATGTACCAACGCTTCAAGCAGATAAACAGAATCGCCACCTCCAATTAGCATGGTCCTTATTGCACATGTCGTTTTTCCTTTGTTTTTTCCTTTATAATTCTTGCATGAAATATTTTTTACATCGCTAATTAACTCTTTAAAAATTCTGGCAGGCAGAGAAGCACAAGCATCCAATTAAAAGTCCTAAGTGATATTTGCTGGCTGGTTTTCTTGGGCTTACGGCCATGTTTACTCACACATAATGCTTTTTTCCTTCAAAATGTTTCAAGCAATTAATTTTGGGGTGCGTTGTTTATCTTGTCGATAGATTTGGAAAAACAAGTTAAATTCTTCAAATCTCAATGGGTGTACAGCTTTAAATAAGAATGTATGAAAATACCTATGTCGGCATTGTGAATTTCTGAACGGTTTTGCATTTCACTTGCGTTTGAGTTGCTTTTTATTGTAACTCCCAGATCGTTATTCCACAATCGTTTTGGTAGCACCATAGATCAAAATTAAAGAACAGGCCTGGTTAGTCACTCAATAGAAACCGTCACGTGACCAACGTATTTGACTGGATGTCGTTTTGGGGATGACCAGCTATTGTTGGGCTGCAATCTGGGCCCCCGAAGTCCAAAATGAAAAAAAGAAAACCAAACGTGAATGCTGTTAGAGAAGCAATTCAAGATGGACATACATTGTACATTGAAGTCCACACACAAAAAACTATTCATGGCCAGGGAGAGGGGTAAAATATTGTTAGACTTAATGAAGAGTGAGTGTTTGAATTTTTAGCCCTCTACTGATGCACGATACATACATACATAGACAGCCAACTAAACTCTCTTAAAAACCAAAGAAACACTTGTTGACAGCTTTGGTGACAGTTTTAGTCGATGGTTTCTGATAAATCTCAGATAAAACTCTCCAACTTGCATCCCCTATCCATTGGCTCCCGTCTTCCAAAGAAGCACTCTGACCGAAATTTTCGTGGCGTCTTCAATGACTATTAAAATATATTTAGGATTTTTTATTTCATTTTTCATCTTTTCTTCACCCATCTTCGTTTGTTCATCCATTCTTCTACATGGCATCAAAGTTGTTGAAGGGGGAAAAGGGGAAGTCCCTGTATGCCTAGGGTTGGTCAGCTTGAATAGAATTCTATGGAACAAAACGGGATCCTCCAACACTCGCTCTCTCTTATATACCAGTCCCATTGAGCAAGGTGAAATCCCAAACCCTTTGGAATTTCATGCTTGAATCTTACTTTTTTTCTTCAATTTGGCTTGTTCTGTTCATTTTCAGCGCCGTTTCGAATATATATATGTCCCCCAATTATGACACATGTGTGATGATATATCATTACTCTCAGGATGGTGATGACACAGAGTAAAAGAAGTCTTTACTTGTGCACTGTCTCCTGTCCCCCAATTATGACACATGTGTGATGATATATTATTACTCTCAGGATGGTGATGACACAGAGTAAAAGAAGTCTTTACTTGCAAACATAGCTCTGTCCTCCACTATGGCTGACATATGGTGATGCATTTTCAATGTCGTGATAGTGATGAGACAGTACAAAAACTTCTTAGAGGCACATTCATTTCTGCTGCTTCATTATGGCATAAAAGTGATGATACTTCCTTAATTTCCTTACGTAGATGACACAGCAGGTAGAATCTTCACTTGCACACTCTTTTTTCCGCACCCTCTATGGCTTTAAGCTGATGATACGTTTTAATCTTGCAATTGTGATTACACATCGTACAAGAATTCTTTTCTCTCTTACCTTCTCTTGTCCCCCCCCCCCATTATGACTTACAGGTGATTATGCATCTTTGATCTTGTGATGGTAATGAGGCAATGCTCAAAAAATCTTCACTTCGACACTCTATTCTATATCTCTATTATATCATACTGGTGATTATACATTTCAAATCCCGTGATGGTGATGAGAAAGCTTTTAGTCACACACTCTTTTCTCTTCTACAATTATGGCTCAACGGTAATTATACTTTTTGAATCTCATGATGGTGTCACATACTCTTTTTTGTCCCCGAATTATGCCTTACAGGTGAGGATACGTTTTTAATCTCGTGATGTTGATAAGACAATGTAGAAGAGGTCTTCAGTCACACGCTCTCTTATGCAAAAAAGAAATGAATGTTGGAAATGAACCAAGGCTGTCTTTAATAAATTTGATTATTCCATTTTTTTATTCAAAAATCCTGAAAGTAGATCAGAAGTTATTAGATGAATTTTGGAACTTTCATTGTATAATGAAACGAACATTTTACATCGTAATTAGTGGAGTGGATCCTCGGTAAGTACATTCATCCGTATGAAGATTATGATCGAAAATAAATGTTTTTCGAATTAAGGACTTATTGATGCATATTTGTATAGATATACCTATTTATAAACACACATGCATGCACGCACACACATGCACACACACACACACACACACACACATATATATATATATATATATATATATATATATATATATATATATATATACATAGAGAGAGAGAGAGAGAGAGAGATATTGTCAGCATCAAATCGAACGTTTGCAGTTAGTAACACTATGTATACTTTAGCTTTGAAGGTACGAAATAACTGGCTTCAGGTAGGATTTTAGTCTCAGTGGAGAATTTGTAGAGCATCAAATATCTACGAACCATCCCACTTGGAATAGTAGAAAACCCCTTTCCCTGAGTAGTTGCATGTGCAATCGGGCAAATTACTTTTCCACAGCCACCTTAACTGCTCAAATAGCAGCACCAAAAAGCTGTTCCGGCCATAGCCAATCTTGATAGCAACCAAAAAGCTCAATTACAATACATTGGTAAATTTGACAAATCATCTGGCGAGAGAGAGAGAGAGAGAGAGAGAGAGAGAGAGAGAGAGAGAGAGGGGGGGGCAGATTGCAAACATGTAAACATATGCAATTGGTCGAATCACTCTCCTATAGGTAACTTACCTGCCTAGGCAGTAGCACAAAAAAAGCAGTTTCGTCCATAGTCAACCTTGACAATTCGCTCGATTATAATACATTAGGCTTGAATTATATGGAGAGAGAGAGAAAGAAAGAAATAAAGAGAGAGAGGGAGGGAGAAAAAGAGAGAGAGAGAGAGATTGAAAGTAGAAACAGGCCAATTGCGAACATCTTTAAAATAGATTTATCATCCATACCTCGTTACGGTCAGGTGCTGTGACCTCTGGGTAAGAAAAACAATCTGAATTGCATTAATAAATCAACTTTCGTTGGTCATGCAGCGATTTTCACTCCTTCTCCGCCCTCCAATGTTTATTGTACAATCAGAATTAAATAAAACAAAGCTGAGCTGCTGGCTGTCTGCCACAGAGGGTTTCTGCTCGGCATGGTATTATTATTTCTTGTACGGTTTATTGTTGTTTTTGCTTCTTTTCATTATTTAATTTTGCCCATCAAGTTCTTCTCTCTAAAAGGACCCCATAACCATTTGTTATTCTTTCTCTATCCATAGAATTAGACTCCCGACTCCTGCCGATGATAGACTTCCGACTCTTACCGATGTGAGACCACATCTTTCTGCCACAACAATTTGTCACCTCTGCAAACGACGTTGGATGAGATACAATGACTCTTGTCTGTCTGTCTGCCGGTCTGTCTATACACACTATATCTCCAATAGTTCTCAATGAATTTCAGTGAAATTTTCTGGAACGCTGGACCAAAATGTAACGTAGAAATGTTAACACATATAAGGTTGGATTTTAGTTCCACTTGAGAATTCGCTGAGCATCAAATATCTATGAACTCTCTGAGTTAAAATGGTTATAATCACTTCTCTTTCAGTGGGTGAATGTGCAATTGTGAACATCACTCTTCCATGGCTATCTTTCATGCCTTGGCAGTAGCATTGGAATGTTTCGTTCACAGTCAATCTTGACAGAGGCCAGAAATTAGAATGGTAGATTACCCAACAAAATATGGGATATATGTTTTCACTTGTGTTCATTTGTCCGCCTCTCCACATATCATCTCAAGAAGATCTCAATAAATTTTAGTGAAATATTCTGGAATGGTAGGCGATCAGACAAGAAACAATTGATTACATTTGGCAGAGAGTCCAGAAATTTAGTTTTTGAATGATGGATATTTTTATAATTCTATCCATACACATATGTGATATATGTATTCAGTCATGTTTGTTCAAAGAATATCCTCAAAAGATCTCAATGAATTTCAATGAAATGTTCTGGAAGAGTGGACCATGGGCTGATGAAGAATTGATAAAATTTTGGGCTAGACCAAGGAATTCAATTTTTGATTGAGAAATGTACTAGGACAAAAGTCTGAAAATTCAAAAATCGAAACTTGCAGTTATTTCTCCTGCCCTGTAGCTATTAATGAACTAATTTTAATTAATTTTTTAGTTAGTATACGGAGTTGGTAAAGGTATGCTCTCTCTAAGTGCTTTTTAGTTTCTTTTTCATTTTCTTTCTCACCTCTGTTTATGAAATGTTTTCTTCTTCTTTTTTATATTCAACTTACCTCTCTCCTTATTCTTTATTCGTCCTCTTTTTTTCATCTTATGTTGCTCACTTTTCTTGTTTACTTTTCTTCCTCTGCCCCTGTGTACTCCTCTCTCTCTCTCTCTCTCTTCATTCTGCTATCACTTCTTCTTCTTCTTCTTCTTCTTCTTCTTCTTCTTCTTCTTCTTCTTCTTCTTCTTCTTTCTTTCTTTCTTTCTTTCTTTCTTTTTCATTGCACTTTTCATTTCTTACTTGCCTCTCTGTCTTCTTTTATTGTTCCCTCCAAATTCTTTTCACAATCTTTTTATTCTACAATATTATTCTCCTTTATTCTTGTCTTACATCACTCTTTCTTTTTTCCTTCCTTGTCTCTCGTATTTCTTGTCACTTTTTCCCATATATTTCAGACTCTGACTTTCCTGTTACTCTGTGGATCGCCAATTATCAATGAATTAACTTGCATTATGTTTTTTGAAAGATATTGTGCTTTGTTATTGGTAGTTGCAGTATTTGGCCGCTAAATGCATTAAGCTAATAGACTCCCATTAGAAAGCCACTCCTCTATTTTAAAGGTTTCCACTTTCTCCGTGATGGTTTTGTCAAGACATCCAGTGAATATCGAATTGTTGAAAGCCAATAACACGGTATTATACAGTGAGTGGAAACAATCACTTGGACACTCACCATATATTCTGATGCTCAAAGTTCTTTCAATTTACATAGGTGGCGTATCTTGATATTGAATTAAAATAGATAAACCCAAACATACAATGCAGGATAAAAAATAAGCAAAAGTAACCGTGGAAAAATATTCGATCACAATTAAATCTTAACCTGCATATAACATTTCAGACTGTTTCAGTAGATCGTCATGCACGGAGAAAAGGTTTGGAATGTTTCACTCCCAATGTTACGGAGGCACTTCATGTGATTGAGGGAACCATGAAAGGAGCAATGTATCAGAGTATTTTGAGAGCTGATGTGTTCTTTTTGGTCTAGCCGGTTGGAATCGAAGAAAGTTGGATCTTTAAACAACCCGATACATACAGCGAAAATAACTTGCGAATGGTTTGTTCAGAACAATGTAGACGTGCTTCAGTGGCCTAGTTAATCTTTAATCTAATTGAATATTTATAGTGATGCTTGAAATATTGAGTTCAAGAGAGGGATCACAGAAACATTGATGATTTGAAGGTTTTCTGCATTGAAAAGTGTGCCAAGATCTAAAAAAATGTCGCTTGTGAAGGGTTAGGAAAAACTAGCCAAAATTTCAAACAATGACTATGCTACTAAGTATTAAAATATGAAGTGAATATGTCCGAATACTTTTTCCACTATTACTTTTGTTTACATTCTATTCTGCATTGTATGCTTGAAAATATGTATCTTTCTAAGTAATTGCTAATTGTATATCCGAATACATATGAAATTGATATTTTGTAAGTATCCAAATTCTTGTTTACCCCACTGTATGTAGGGCTACAGAAGAATTGTTCATTGAAGTCACCAGCTAAACAACACTTACAATATCTTGTCTTTGTCCTTTCGATTTCTGAAAGAATGAAAAATCTTGTAAGCCCTGCTGAAGGGCAACTCTCCAGCAGGGCTTACATAGGCCATTAGTATTGTATTTATTTTGATCCACTCCGGACGTGCTACATGCCAAACTTTGGTAAAACTCACGAACAATTAATCTTGTAATTTCCTCTCTGATCACTCTTCCAACGTTGGCTTTCGGCAGATTTAATTAAACTTACTAAATAGTTTGACAATGATGCTTACGTGCAATTATCATTGATGAAAGTTTTATCCTCACCGAATAACCTATTAATGTGGCCCTGTGATACAATGATTTGTCTTTCATAAATACTGACTAAACTTGCCGTAAAGCAGTAGTTAGTAAGTTAGCCATGCGGAACGTTCTTATCGCACTGGATTCAATCCTCACTG
Source organism: Thysanoteuthis rhombus (assembly GCA_963457665.1). Classification (NCBI taxonomy): domain Eukaryota; kingdom Metazoa; phylum Mollusca; class Cephalopoda; order Oegopsida; family Thysanoteuthidae; genus Thysanoteuthis; species Thysanoteuthis major. Next base: position 52,319,891 of record OY735212.1, on the reverse strand, counting down.
GATGCCTCGTTAATATGAACTTATGTCAGACCCAGCAATACTTTCTAGATACCTATTAACCTTGATGTGGAGCAAGGCTGTTGTAATTAGTTCTGTCCTCATTTGATGAAGTTGGCGTGTGGAACTTGCATGGTGAGTTTTATCCTGAGAGCTCAGTCAACGTGGTGGGAGCAAAATGATTGTAACTTACCAGTTCCAGCCTTAAGCTTTCTTGACCAGCGATGGAATTGTGTCACTTTTTTAGTCATTCAGTGCAGTAGCAAACAAACTATTCATAAAATGGTACTTATATGACATGGAATAGACATCATGGTAGGTGTATTTTTCCCTTTTAATCCTAACTGTAAAACTTCTCTCAAGTTTCAAGTTTCAAGTAGCAGAACATGGAATTGTAATCTTTTCATTCCGACCATAAATCAAGAAGTTACTTTTCCATCTCGGTATCATTTATGTTGTTGCTGTCAGCAGAACTCGGCTTTATTGTTTCTGGTAATGATACTCCTTTGCCTATTAATAAAACTATGTATTTGTTACTTGCAGGAGAAGTAAAATGACCTGTGTCAGAATTCAGAGAACGCATGGCACAATAAAGTAGAAGGCCTGATATCATCTCATGTACAGACTGATTTACAGAGTAACGAGAATTCCGGTAACTTGGTTTAATATCACATCCTGAAAATGTCCTTAAAACCATCCGACAACATGTGTGTTTCAGCGTTGTTCTATAGACTTAAATATATATATATATATATATATATATATATATATATATATATATATATATATATATATATATATATATATATATGCTTAATGAATTTGGGTCGGCTGCTGAAATGTAGAATCGAACTGCTGCCGAATAAGGATGATTTTTGGTGAGCAGTAATAAAAAAATGTCCTCGCATTGCAATACATGAGAGTGTTTTACAGGTGTGTGGGTCTTACAAGAAGTTTTTTCGAAATGAAATTGAAATATTTCTATCCGATTTATCCAGTCAATTTATCATGAAATACCGTATTCTGAGCTGAAAAAGAAAGAAAGAAAAAATGAGTTGAAATAAAGGAAGAAAAAATAAAAGAGAAAAAAGAAAGCAAGAAATTGAGCAAGAAAGAAGGGAAAGAGAAAGAAACAAAGAAAGAGAAAAAGTGAGAAATGAAGAAGGTACTAAACAAAGAAAGAGGAGGGGGAATAGTATTAAAGATGGGAAAAGATGGAGGGAGAAATACTTGGAATGAACGGAAAACAGACCGAGAAAAATAAGTAGAAAGAAAGAAGAGAGAAAAAAGAAAAAAGGAAGAATATTTTCATATTTAAGAAAAAAAGAAAGAAATTCGAATGGAAACATGTAGAAAAATGGAAGCAAAATACTTCAATACTTTTAATAATGTCAAACTTTAAATGCCAAATAAAGACAATTATGTAGGCCGGAAAATTCAACTGCTTAGTAATATCTTGTATATTCTCTAACCTACACACATACCAATGTATATAAATATATATACATTGTATTTTCTACAGGATTATCAGTACCAAAAATTATATAACTATTTACCCCTGGAATCACATACCTCCCGGATATATATTGTGTGTGTGTGCCGATGAAGGGTGATCCGTCAGAATGTTTGTAAATGTCATTTGGAAGGTAAAGAGATATTTAGGAGAAGATCCACCGAAACTTTGATTATCACGAGGGCAAGTTCTGATGCATTTCGTTGATTTTCAACTACTACTTTCAGTGAAATTCGCTGTTGTTACCGAGAAAACTGTACGCTTTTTACAGGTTTGAGATTTGAGGAGTGAAATGAGGAGATTTCTGTGCTGTGCCTCGTTTGGTTTAGGGTGTAGAGGTGTTTGTATCTATTTCTACGAGTATTAGGCTAGTTTGAGATAAGAGGTGGGGGTCAAGATGAAAATGATCAGTTTTTGTAGTTGTGGGCTCTTTAAAATGGAGACGTCAAGCCTTTAATGGATAGGTGATAACATATATGGGGTGGATTAGAATTAGGGTGTGTTGTTTTCAATCATTTTGGTTGATGATGCGCGAGAATTTTTCTCCCCCTCCCCTTGACTCCATGTTTACAGTTTCTGTGCATCCACAGCAAGTTTCTCTGAAAAGGTGGCTGGTAACCATTGGAGTAATGTTAGACATACAATGAAAAAAGCAAGAATGTGTGTCTTCGTATGAACTTCAGCAAAACCAATGTCATGTATAACAATTACATAGGGACTATGATACAACGTCCAAAAGCGAAAATAGAGAGTTAAATAAAGTAGACCACTACATTTACCTGGTAAAATAATCTACAAGAAATCCTAAAAAAGATGAATCAAACGAAGAATCTTCAAGGTGACAAGCTTTCGACACAGCAAGCCGAACATTCGAGAACAACAAGATCACATTAGTGTTGAAAAGGAGGGTCTATGGAGCTGAAATATGGAACCTAACCAAAAGGTTGGCTCAATAAGTATGAACCATGTAACGTGCATAAGAGAGGGTCAGGCTTATCATAACATGGAGAGATCACAAGGCAGGGTTACGTCAGAGATAAAACAGGAACCAGAGAAATAAAGTACTCAAATGTCAGTCGACAAAAAGTAAGATTTTGTGACGAAGTAGACAAGTTCGGAAAGTACTGGCTCCAGAGCACCCACAATCTAAGGTCTGGCAAACCTTGAGGGGGGTCAAACGACCGATGTTAAAATGATGATGATGATGATGATGATGATGATGATGATGATGATGATGATGCTGATGATGATGATGATGATGATGATGATGATGATGATGATGATGATGATGATGATGATGATGATGATGATGATGATGATGATGAAAAAAGGTGTAAAATACAACGTTAAATATGCTAACTGATAGTAGGTCAGTTGACTGCGTTCATATCTATAAACTACTATTTGGGCTTTAAAGCGGTAAACGAACTCTCGGTTTATGTGCGCCCTCGGGGATCCAATTAATTTCAGGGATGGAGGACTTGATTAATGCTTTATTGTTAATTCACATGGGTACGAGTGCGATATTTATGATGTGCAACAATGTTCTTATTTCTCTGTCGTTTTGAAATCATTCTTTGATGATAATTTAATGAGAAAGGCGAACACGCTTCATCAACAGAATCCCCTTACTGTTTACAGACTCTGTTTCAGTCGCAGATCACACTATAATCAAATATCTATTATATCAAAGAGCATATTTCTGTCTGCCTGTCTGTCCTGTGCAAACGCTTGATGAGTTACAGTAAGTTCTCGCGTATTTAGTTGTCTTGGCTGGCTTGCAGTAGAACTCTTTAAACTTGCTTAGGTAACATACAATGATGATTTCTGTCCATCACAGCGTAGATGCAAGATTGTGGCACTATTCAATCTATGGCCGAGAAAACCTCACTGTCAATGAGCGTTTACCAAAGTTGCTAGATATATGAGTTTGAATCTAGAATCGTCTGTTGTTATTGAGTTCAAGCAGTCTAGGCTTCGTTGTGTGAACTATGCAGCTTTCACTCCAGTAATTTATTCCCAATGGTATAAATGCATATCAAAATATTATTTATACATACATAAATCTGGTTGCCTGTATATACTCCAAAGCTAATGGATTGAAATACACTGTAATCTGCATCTTTTCACAATACGACGCTAAAAGCAAAACAATACGGATACCATAGAAACGTGTGAGGCACTACCACGATTCGATCGCCTGATGTAAACCTTAATAGATTGATGACATAAAAATGAGCTGCTGGCATGGGGTAAACTGTGCGGGCATTTCAAGCCTGGAGGATTTTCAGTTGGATGGGTTGAAGGAAGCGGATATCAAAGCAGCTAAAGTCGCTGGAAGTACGGCCCAATTTATATAAATATACACATTACCTGATATCGTCAGTCACTAAATTTAATTACATTAAAGTGCAATAGAACCTTGAATAAAATATGAACCCTTTTTTTCTAGCTAGAAATCAGCTATACAGTTTATCTTCTTATCGTAAGAAATTTAAAAACATATAAAATACAAAACTAGAAGAAGCAAAGCACAAACAGTAAAACTTACATCATTCAGTAACTTATGGTTTGAATTAACTTATAGATCTGAATGCTATTCATTTGGTAGTTTGTTACAATGATACTGCAAAAATGTTATCCGTCATTTTTTACGAATCCTGTGCTGGTATATTGACAGAATACGAATATATGTACTCATACAATAACTCAAAACAAAATGCTGGAATAAGCTATTTCGTATAAATTCAATTTTCTGCCAGAAAAATTAATTTTAAAGGAAATATTATCCTTTGATCTCAATATAAGAAGTAATATGCTTATGAGCTTGCTGAAGCTGCGAGACATCATCGGCATTCCCTACATCGGGCGACAAGACTGAGGCAGAACGCACTTTCAACAGTGGAAAAATACGAATACAAGGAACAATCACGACATGGTACTGACAGAGATACGGGTCCATGAGGAGGAGAAGTGGATAACAAAAGCATGGACGAAGTGGAATCTGCCCAACTGCAGCATCTCTGTGAGCTTTCGAGATTGTACCCCCCCCCCCATTTCTTCCTTTTGCATTCCGTCAATAACGAGCTTCTTTCTTCATCATATCTACATAAATGGTGGAGAACCTGCATTGCAAGCTCTGCTGTCACACGGGGACGCAAGCGCACACGCTGATCGGATGCAGAAGATCAGTCTGAATGACGCCATGTCAAGATGCCCATATCTCTGGCTGATACAACACGCAAGAGGCGAGCCGGCATGAACTCTAAGAATACAATCACCTTTGCCAGGAAGGGAGCCAGGCCTTCCTCAACCAGAAAGACAAATCTTAACCTACAATAAACTGCCAAGTCTTGGGAGACGAGGGTCGACTTGAGCAGGCGACTGTAATGTCTGGATCTTCTTAATACAAACTTCCGTTCTGATTCCGTATAGCGGATTGTTCGAAGATCAAATGGTATTTTGGTTGAGTTGATCGTGCCGTTGGAGGAGGGTCGTGAAGGAGACCATGAGAGAAAAGCCTTGAAAGTCCAGCCTCTTGTTTAGGAGTACAAGGACAAAGGGTGACAAGCATGGTTGTTCCCTGTAAAATTTTGCTGAAGAAGCTTTCCAGCAAAATAAATGTTTGGCTATTATTAGCACCAGGCCTGGACCCAAAGAGACAAAAGAAAGCAGCGGGTAGGGTTGGAGAAGAAGCAGAACGTACCTCCTGTTGGAGATGAAACAGGCGAGAGGATGAAGCCAGGGCAAAACAGGCAGTGACCTGTCCATCAGTGCTGATCCGCCAACGTGGTCGTTTCAAGTTTGAAAAGCCCAATGAAGATTGTGCACCACCTGACGACGTTTACTTCCTGGGAAACAAAACAAAAAAACAAACAAACATGGTTATCTAATAAGGCAACCAGAGAACGCAATTCGAGGACCCATTAGCACAAAAGATTGTATCCAAAAGGCTAACACAGGATGAGAAAATTATGTGCAAACAAATAGAGAAGATATTATAAAGAGCACCTGTAGCAGTGCAACGAACTACAACTGCATCTACAACAAAACTAGCAAGCGAAAGAGCAGCACAACAAACAAAGATAGAAATGGGAACAGAAAGAACTAAACGGTAAATTCAAAAGACTGATACAAAATATCGTAGACGAGAGACGATTGGCATAGCTACGCAAAGGAAACTTGAAGAAAGGAACATAATCGCCCATCATGACAGCCCCAAACAAATTCACTTGGACCAGCTCAAGGAGAAAATCGACAGAACCCAAATAAACTGCGAATGCCGCCAATACGGAGGAAGGGATGAGACCGTATACTACATAATCAGTGAATGTAGTCAGCTAGCCCAGAAAGAGTATAAAAATAGAAACGACGTTAGGAACAGTGATACAGTGGGAATTGATCAAACGAATAGGATTCAACCATGCGGATAAGTGGTATCGGCACAGGCCAGATCCTGGGAAATTGAAGCCACAAATTACTCTGGAACTTTGACATCAAAACTGACCCTCATCCAAGCGAGAGGCCTGGTAATCGTGGACCAGAAAAAAGAGAGTCTATCAAGCCCGGAGACCTGAGGAGACTTACTGTCACAGCCTACAGCAATAACCACAAGACAACTGGTGTGAAACCGTAATCCACAACACTGCTGTGGACTCTGAAGGAGCGAAAAGGAAAGCTTGAGACTTAAGGAGACTTGCTGTCTCCAGTGGTGACCACTACGCAACTTGTCTGAAAATTCAAATAATAATAAGTAGAGAATATAGGAAAATGTGGGAATGCTCAGCAGCATAAATGAGAGACGTGCCAGTTTTAATTGGGATCGAAAAAATTATACCATATCGAACAATTGGACAACAAGGGGGTCTTGCAAGTTGTCCCAAAATCTGCCCTACTTGGAACAGCTGACATTTTGAGAAAAGCACACACTATTTCATGTCTTTTGTAAAGACTTAACAGTCAGCTTACAGACTGAAGAACCAGTACGCATGTGCAAAATAATATAATAGCAGCATTAGTAAAGACGTCACACCATACAGAACTAGGTGCAGTAAATATCCAACTATTCATGGTATGCGTGGAGCAATGGATAGTAAGTAAACCATTTGTACTTGAGTAGATTAGATCCTCATCGAGTGCCTCATGTGTGAGGCCTTGTGCTCTACTGAAAAGTTCTTCCCTCTAATGCAATCGTTAATCACAACCAGTCACAATATTCCCTAAACGTTTGACCTCAGTCCATACCAAGCCAAGATTGCCTCAATTGCACAATGGTGAGCAATCTAGTTTCGCTGACCATTGCTGTTGCAGTGAGTTCGATCCTTATTAGGAACCCCATACTTACAACCTTGTGCCAGTCTGAAACGATCTCAGTAAATTTCCATATAATCCACGTATTCATCTCTGAGGAGTTGCCAGTTATATCACACGTCATTAAACGCTCTATGGAGCATATCGAAACGGAACGATGTTATGCCCACCTGTAATGTTTTCAAGTTAAACGCATCACTTTGCCGTCACTCCAGTTCTCAGATTCCGCCTTCCTTTGGGGCACCCGCCTTAATCGACCAGTTTATTCGTTTGAAGATAAAGGTGAGCAATATCAATGGTCCGAGTCAGACTTTTTCGGTGTACAATCAATCAGCCGATCCTCGTATTCGCCGTCTCTTGTTCATAGATTCTGATACTTAAATAAGCAATACTTTATTCGTAATTGGCTTCAGGGTTTTGACAGTTTTACAAGCTTCACTGACTTGGTTAGCATAGATCTTGAGTCATAGGTTCGGATCTTGGACAATTGGGCTATTTTTCAATATGAAATAATAACAGATATGACCATAGGTGGAGGGGTGGGTAGACAAATATCCAACAAATTCTGGTAAAACCGTGTAAATCTTCGGGCTAATGAAACCTTTTACCTACTTTAGCCAAAAACTTCCCATGCGTTCAGTGGTGCTTGCCTCAATTTATGTCCACTGCAACCAATGCATTCTCCCGATAGTCACTTATGGAGCTGAAACATGGAACGTAACAAAGAGACAGACCTGCAAACTGAGAAGTATGCAACGTGCACCTAAGAGAATCATACTCAACCTTTCATGGAGAGATCACAGGATATCACAGTATATAAGGAAGAAAAGGGGGGGGGGTCTATGACACCGTAGAAACTATCAAAAAACTCAAATGGCAATGGGCAGGCCATGTTGCAAGAATGTTAGACAACCGATTGACATCACGTCTCACAACATGGGTCCCCAGAGATCACATAAGAAACTGAGACCGACAGAACACAAGATGGAGAGATGAACTAGACAGATTCAGGAAATACTGGCTCTGCGACGCCCATGATAGAGACTTGTGGCAAATCCTGGGGAGGGTCTGTGTCCAACGACGGACGTTAAAAGACTGATGATGATATTTATTTTCTTCTTGATTTTCTATATATTTATATTGTAAGTATATTTATAATGCATTTTTATAGTAAAATCATTATTAATGCATTTACATTATCCATATGATAGAGTGATTATACCAGTAATAATCGCATTTAATTCCTAGCCACTGAAAATCGTAATCGTGGCATTTCTATCACGAGAGGAAATCTACAATGCATTTCTATTGTGAAAGCATACATAATGCATTTGCAGTTTACATACAATTATCAATTAGTAATGGCTGCATTAATTCTTGGGCACTGAGAATCCTTTCCTGGTTGTCATGGCATTTCAATAGTTAACTCATGTACATTATATTAATTATTTGCTATGTTTCCCATGGTGAAATCAGTCACCATGTGAAAAGGCCTGCTCGATGGGGCAAACGCCCCCTAATGGATGTTCATGTTATTGTAGTCAAACTATACTGTTGAATATATTGCACCATTTATTTTGCTTAGCTCACACCAGCATAGGGTCAGAAGTATAAGGGACCCAATGAAAATCGATCGTACTAGGGAATAGTAATAGTCAGCTAGATTAGTTCACTAATTCTTTATCGACGGTGAAGGGCCTTATATAACGGATAGAAGAGTATTTGGAAGAGTTGCATACTTCCAACACGCGTTGCACACAATGTTCACGAATATTTCTTTTTTCCCTTTCGACTACGATGCATTTGAATTAAACGTCCAGCGAGGATCCGACTCACTAGCAATGGGTCATCTCTCAAGTTCAATCTGTCAAAAATGAGTTGTGACGTCACCCAGACATACGTTTATTGGTTTTTATCCTGAAGAAGAGGAAGGAATCCACAGCATATAACCACTAGACCGCCATCCCCATCCCCCCTCCCCAAAAGAGAGAGTTGTTGATTTAAAGCAGGGAAGATCATCAGATTCCGTTTCAGTCGTCATCATCAGCATTCATACCTTCAAAGCTCGGCTGTGACCCAGGAACGTAGCTAAAAATTCGGAGACCTGAGGAGTGTTGTTTTTTTTTTTTTCATATCATTGCGTGATGTCGAAATGCAGTAGGTGAAGAACTATTCAAAAGCTTTTGGCCCCATTCCATTAGGGACAGGAGGAATTTAAACCACCCCTCCTTAGCTACGTACCTTACGTTACCCATTGAGATATAAACCAGGTGGGACGTTGCTCAATTTTGGAAATCATGTGAGAATTCGCACAAGATACGAGGAGGAATCAGCTTTAGTTATTGAGACCTTAGATGTGATTTGTAAGGATTGGTGCTTGGTTATTTGTGAAGTAATACGATAGCAGAGTATTCTTTTGTCATGTCTTTTTTATGTGATTTCGACTGGTTTTGGAGGGTAAATATTGTTGGTGGGTCAAGATCTGGAGCTAAACATGTCTTACTTCGAGGACGGACAAGGTTTTGTGGACGTTAAAAAGACTGTAGGGATTTGGAAAGAGGGTAGGACGACACATGTTCATATCAATCAACGTTTCTGCAACTCTTTTCAACAACTTTTCAAAACCTGAAAATCTGTCTCTACTTACACTAGTCTGTTTCTATCTGTCTACTTATATATCCTAGTTTTTTCATATCTTTCAGTTTAATTATACTTATCTCAGAACGCACATACACACACACATACACATATATATATATATGTATATATAAATACATACATACATATATATATATATATATATATATATACATATATATATACATATATATATATACATATATATATATATACATATATATATATATACATATATATATATATATACATATGTTTGTGCGTGCGTGTGTGTGCGTGCGTGTGTGTGCGTGTGTGTGTGTGTGTGCGTGTGTGTATGCGTATGTGTGTGTACTTGCGAGTGCACTCATCATTAGGCTACGGAGTTATTGTTTTACCAACGTATCTATATAACTATATCAATTTCAATCTGTTCATTATCTGTCAGCTCAAAAATATTCATGTCAGTACATATGTATCACACCGCTTCCCCCCTTTCTATCTCCCCCTGTCTCTCTCTCTCTCTCTATCCATCCGAGTCTGTTCATAATCCATCAGCCCGTTTGCCTCTCTATCTATCCAAATAACATCTATCCAAATAACTCATCATTTCTATTCCCTGCTGTTTCTACCATGCTAGGCTGAGCACAGCTAACGAAAACGCTAGATTGATAAATAGCAAAACTTTAGCGAAAGCAAAGATAACCGATAACCGATAACTTTTACTTCGGGAATTTAGATTTGGTCCGGCTTGTTCTGATATAAACCTCGTAAAAACGGATATATAGAACTAAAATAGTAATGTGTTGTAGCTTAGATACAGAGCTTTGAATGATCTGTATGCTGTATGTAAACTAACGATTAATTTCATTTGTTTATTTAATTGTTTCTGTACCCCGTGATCATCATCCGATAATGATATTTTAGATAGTTCTATGTCTAAGCTAAAGCATAATAAAATTCCAGAACTCTCTAGATCTATTTTTAAAAGTTTTAAAGTCGAAAAATCGAATCGAATGTTAATTATTATAATAATAGATAAATAAATGAATAATAGCATCCGCTAAATTTATAGCGATTCATCAGTTTAGCATTTTCGTTATCCGTTTTTATGTACATATCGTGTGAAAATATTTATCTATATCACCCTCATCTTTTTTTCTCTACTCTTTTTGCACCCCCTAGTTATTACCTTTCCTTTTCGTCCTACCCCTGCACTTATTTCTCGGGTGCCTCTTCGTTATCTGCCTGCTTGAATCATTTTTTCATACATTTCACCGTTTCTGACAGAAGGCGTCATGGCGTGGAACCATGACCGATTCGTTTGGTTGGAATTCTACAGGAATAATTATACGCCAAATATATTCAGCCTCGCTGCACTCCTAAAACCGCCATCTTTTCTTTTTCCATTCTTTTTTACGTTCTTCTCGAGTTCTTCGTCTTCGTTTTTCCTTTGCTTTTTTTTATCTGCACCTCCATTCCTGTCTCACCTTATCTTTTCCCTCTTTCTTCGGCTTCTCCCTCTTTCTTTCTTTTTTTGAACTTTTCTTTTCGTTGTCTCCGTCTTTTTCTTCTTTGCATCTTCTTTTTTGGTGTTCATTATCTCTATAATATTTATGCATTTTCTTTGTTTCCCTTTTCTGCGTTGTTCTCCTTTCCTCTCATATCCGTTGTTTTCCTTTTCTTCTTTTCTTTTTCTCCTTTTCCTAATTCTTCTTCTTGTCTCTCCTTTCTCTTCTTTTTCCATGTCATCATTTTTCTTTCATAACAGTTATCATTTTTTTGTTAATTTCTGCTTGTTTTTCCTCCCTTTTCTCTTAGTGTTTAATCCCTGTCTTCTTTTTCTTATTTTCTCTCCTTCCACTCCTCATCCTTCTTCTCTTCTTCGTTTCTCTCTTATCCCTTTCTCTCACTCTCTCCTACGTATCTCCTTTTATCTGTCAATGGAATTTTGTTTTCACTGTCTTCTTCATCTCTTGCTCCCCTATTGTTCTTTTCTGTCTGTTCGTCTTTATTTTCTTCTTCTAACAAGGGCGCATTTTCTCCTCATTCTTAATAATCCGAAGCATATCAATCAATCTATCCGTCTATCAATACATCAATCTATCTAGACTTGATCATATGTTTCATCTTTCGTTCTTTCTGAGAAACCGTCAACGAAAACTGTCAACATAGGATTATCCCTGTGTTCAAGTTAGTCCAGCTGGATGGCTATACGTATGCATCATGCGTACAGACCGCACCAATGGAGCAACAGGGATGAAAATTTCAATGTTCACTCCTTATTAAATCGAGATTTTTCTTTATCTAGTGAGGGGTTCAGTTAGCAATGCTAATTTCTGCTGAATTGGCACCTAGTTTGTGCCTCTTTGTTTTTTGAAAATGCAGACTTTTCAGTGATTACTGCCTTGCAAAAGCCAGGAGAAATAACTTATTCATTGATCATCCTTTCTTCAAATGTTTTAATTGATCAACCCCAACACGGCATACTGTCAAAAGACATTAGTCACATTACAGTTTCCATTGAATGACTAACCAGACCTTTATTTAAATTTGTTATCCGATTTGTTCTTCATGTACTTCTTTCTTTCTGTCTTACCTTTTTATGTTTCATTCTATAATTCATTCAGCCACTTTCTTATATTTCCCCTTATCACAACTCGCTCCTCCAAATCTGCTAATAATTTCTTTTATTACTTCGTGATTTTCCGCTTCCCATCAATAGAATCTAATCCTCTTGGTTCACCCACACCGTCTGCTACATTCTTCCACGCTACTTCTACAAACCATGAAGATTTCACCAACACGCCCAACTTAATTATTGCAACCCACTTATATTCAAAGATGATGACAGCCTTTCAGACAGCAACCCTGCGCGAAGAAAGCGTTTTTGGCGGGATCTGCGCATAACCACGTATTTGGAAACCAGATGGTGCAGTTGATATGATTTTGTCAAGAAGGGCCTCATGTCAACTGACGTTTTTACTTAGAGGACTGGATATTTTTTAAAGTAACATATTCCTTATGGGCCATATGTTGTCCCGTCAATTTGATATTATAGACAGAAACAGTTACATTGATCAAGAGAACAGTTTTTCCTTTTTCTTTTTTTTCCTGATCTTATTTCTTATTGAAGAGAGGGAGAGAGGAAGAGAAAGAGAGAGAAAGAGAAGTGAATATTGAGGTGATGAAATGAAGCACAGAAAATCCAATGAAGTGTGTTCTTCCTAAGGCTAGGCATGCTTACTTGTCCTATAGTCAGTTGTGAAAGACGCGAAACCTCTTCAATAATGATAAACATTAATCATCCCATAACCTGATAGATCGTCCGGCATCATGCTGGGTACTTAATGGCATTCCTCAGGGCAGCAGGGGTTACTCCTTTCCAAATGACATGGCACAGATTGTTCTGGGTTTCATGGTACCAGCAGCAGGGTGTAATTCCTGGCCCTAAACGAATATCTTGATTTTAAAAATACAATTTTCTCAATATAATGCTTTGATTCAGCTTTTTAGAAATCGTTTTTATATTTGCTATAACCTAAATGTATGAAAATCTTGCCTATCCAAAATGTATTTGTGCGACGGGAACCCCGACATCCATAATATACCTGAAATTATTAGTAAAGTTTTTTTCTCCACGGGATTGCCCTGATTTAAATCCAGGGACTTATCTTGGATGAAAATATATCTTCAAGAATGATTGATAAATATGTAAGTTGAAGCAAATCATCCTCTACTTAATTTGTGCAAACATGTATTCTAATACAAAACAAATGTTTGTCAGGTAGGTTGATAATATTCCTAATATTAATATTAGAACTGATACATGAAGTATACATTAATTTCATTGAGCTTCATTGTTGGGTATAACAGATGAAAAGCATAAAGTGCAAGTTAATATTGATTTTTATACAAGTCAGGCTTCTATTATTAATACAATGATGTTGATTCTCCGGTACAATTCACAAAAGTAGTGGCAATGAAATCATAGACCCCACAGTGCGATCTGGTCCGATAATCACAGCAAATTGGATAAAATTTATGATAATTTTGAGTCTTGTGTAAATTTCAGACTCTCAAAAATGGTATCCATGTAATCGTCGACATTTTGGCGGGACAAGGACAAATATTTTCCAACAAGTTATGCTTTTACTGGTTTGTAGGATATTTGGATTATGCCCCAACCCAAGTCTACGACTACAGCTGACGTCATCCTCCTACAACCTTACTATCACACAGTCGAAGTAAACATCGGGAATTATAATAATATGGTATGTGTGCGATGCTTGGAATCAACCATAGTATGAGATCACCTACAAATCTTTCGGCTCTATCAACTGATACAGATAAGCACTACTCGATCTTGATTTTATTTTCAAATCAAAATTCACGCTATTTTGATAATATTTAACTCTAGATTCCATGGGTGAAGATTTCTCTCTGTTTTTCTGTCTCCGTCCGTCCAGAAGAGATCGGCAAGACTAGAACTGAAATTTCTTTTGTAATCGCTGTAAATTTGATGTAAAACAAAGAAAAAAAAAGGAAAAGAATCTATCCGGTATGTAAATGCCTATCCCCTGCTTCCCAGCAAGGATGTTTTTATAGGTAGACATCTAAGGACAACTCATTAAAAAAAAAACTCGGACCATCTCAGTGAGGTTGAAAGGCATTGGTAGGCTCCTTAACAAAGTAACACATGGTTAAATTCTAAAAACTTCAAACTGTGACTGTTGTAGGAAAACTCACTCCTCTTCTAACCCGAAAGCCTAGTCTGACGAAGAACAAATTAAAATTTACGCTATTTTGCTAGAATTGAACACGACATTCCATGGGTAAAGATCTCTCTCTCTCTCTGTCTCTCTCTGTTTCTCTCTCTCTGTGTCTTTCTGTCTCTGTCCCCCTATCTCTCTCTCTCTTTCTCTCTCTTACCCGCCTAAAGAGATTGGCAAGGCTAGAACTGAAATTTCTCAAAAATCTAACCCCGAGACTTCAACTAAGTTAGAATCTCCGAAAAAAAAGGGAGACGTATGATGAACTAACTCATTTTTTAAGCGTTGCGAACACCCATAACTACCTTCAAAAACAGATTAGGAGGGTGCTAGGGGCTGGTGGAGCTCTAAGGCCACTGAAACACATTAGTAGTAAAGAATCTGCCAGACCCCACAACACGTCATGGGCCAGCGCGGCAGGGCATGGCCCAACACTGCCCATAGTTCGCACAATGAAAGTTATACCGGCCGTTCCTGTTGGATCTGCGGTTCAGAGGGACACAGCCACATTACTTGCTTTGGTTGGGGGTGATGTGCTCCAAGGTCGAATACACAAACACTTCACCAAAAGAACACCCGTTCCTACCGGGTCATCGGTTCAACAGCGACCTTTTAAACATATCCCTAAGACTGTCAACAAAAGGACAACATTATAGATAGGCACCTACAACGTCAGAACTTACATTACAGTCAACTTACATGCACCTAACTGATCTAGAAAGTGAAATCAAAAATATCAAATGGGATATCATAGGCATTAGCGAGATGAGAAGACCAGGAGAGGAACTAATCGAATTGAAGAGCCAACATCTTCTTTCTAGCCACGGAAAAGGGAAAGTAAAACAAAGTGAAGTAGGGTTTCTCATCAATAAAGGCCTCAAAGACAATGTAGCAGGCTTCAAAGCCGTCTCTGACCGAACAGCCAACGTTAATATATAACTTTCAAAGAAGAAAAAACTGAATATCATCCAAGTCTACGCTCCCACTTTGCAATCAACCTAAGAGGAAATAGACAACTTCTATGATGACTTGAACTCCCTACTCCAAGACACCATAAATTATTTAAATGTCATGGGAGACTTTAACACGCAGGTAAGACAAGGAAATGAAGATTGCGTCGGCGAATTAGGATATAAAGTACGGAACGAAAGAGAAGATCTTGTAAACTTCGCAACTGCTAACGGGTTCAAAAAACACCTTTTTCAAGAAGGGACCCAATAGAAAATGAACTTGGAAGAGCTCCAATCACGAAACAAATAACGAAATAGACTAGATTCATAGGGACGAAATCGATACTGTCAAGGACATCCAAGTTCTAAATCAAGTAAACGTAGGAAGTGACCATAAAATCGTAAGATCTTGAATGCAAGTGGATACCAACAATGAAGGTAGAAAAATGTTCAACACCAAACCACGGCCACTAAACATACCAAAAAAAAAACACACTCAATCCTTCAAGCTCGAACTGAAAAACAGATTTAGAATTTTATACTGAACGAGAAGACGCCAACATCAACGAACTGAACAACAAAATGACAGCATTTATAATAGATGTCGCCCCTATATCAAAACTAACGAGCACAAAAGCCATTAGTAAAATCTCAGATGAAACTGAAATGAGGAATCTCATGGGAAAACGCAAAAACCTCAAGCCACCGACAACAAAAAGAGAGAAAATTGAATAAAATAATCAGGAATAAACAAAGGGGAGACTGAAGATACACGACGGCATTCATAGAACCGACTCTCAAAAAAAGTTGAGGCTTCAGAGCAATAAACAAAGGCCTCAATTCAGGGCGGAAGCAAATAACCAGCATACACGAGGAAAATGGAGACCTAACAACAGAGATACAGAATTGTCGAATGTGCCAAAGAATTTTTACCAAAAACCCTATTCATCCAAACAAGGACTACAAAACATTGAACAGGATACGCAAGACGTGAGTGATCAACTCGAGGACTTCCCAGAAGTTACACTGTGGGATGTAAAACAAGCCATCAAACAGACGAAGAAAGGAAAGGCATCTGAACCAGACAACATCACTATCAACCTACTCAGAGAAGCGAGTAGGATCATCACTTGGAAACTGACCGTCCTTTTCAACTTGTGCCTAAAACAAAGTAAAGTACCAGATGATTGGAACACTGCAATCATAATGCTTTTGATTAAATTGGAAATCCAAAATATCTCATCAACTACATATATAAACGTTCCACAAAAATCATCACCAACCGAACCATAAAAACACTAAGTAAAAACCAACATTCGATAAATCAGCTGAAAGAAAAGCAGCAGAATATAACAACCACTTGCTGTAGCATTTATCGACTTCAAAAAGGCGTTCGACTCAGCAGAAATCCCCGAGGTCATGGCTGCCATCACTTGATAAGGAGTAGATTCAGTATATGTCGAAGTGCTGAAACATATACAATCACAGCAGCTCTTTTATCAGGCTATATGAAGTCTCAGACCCCTTTCAGCTCCAGAAAGGAGTAAGACAAGGTGATACCAGCTCACCTAAACTCTTGATAGCTTGCCTCGAGATGATCTTCAGAAGACTAGACTGGGAGAGTTAGGGAATCAAAATAGACGGCGAGTATCTGAGCAACCTTAGATTTGCAAACGACATTGCCCTTTTCGCAGAGAACCTAAACGATCTCCAACTAAAGATAGATGAACTAAATGAAGAGAGCAAGAAAGTCGCCCTACACATTAACTTCAGCAAGCCGAAGATCATGTGCAGCAATTACATCAGAGATAAAAACACCAGGATCAAAATCGAGGACACAGAACTGGAGAAAGCAGATCACTACATTTACCTAGGAAAACGAATCTCCATGAGACCCTCAAAAGAAAAAGAAATCAAGCGAAGAATCAACTTAGGATGGCAAGCCATTGGCAGAGCAAGCTCAACCTTCAAAAATAAGAAGAACCCAGTAATCCTAAAAAGAAAGGTGTATAACCAATGCATCCTCCCAATACTCACTTATGGAGCTAAAACATGGAACCTAACCAAGAGACAGACCCGTAAGCTGAGAACCATGCAACGTGCACATGAAAGAATTATACTAGGACTCACATGGATGGACCACAAGACAGCACGGTACGTCCAGGAAAAGACAAGAGTCAGGGACATCATAGAATCCATTAAATGAGACCCTCAAAAGAAAAAGAAATCAAGCGAAGAATCAACTTAGGATGGCAAGCCATTGGCAGAGCAAGCTCAACCTTCAAAAATAAGAAGAACCCAGTAATCCTAAAAAGAAAGGTGTATAACCAATGCATCCTCCCAATACTCACTTATGGAGCTAAAACATGGAACCTAACCAAGAGACAGACCCGTAAGCTGAGAACCATGCAACGTGCACATGAAAGAATTATACTAGGACTCACATGGATGGACCACAAGACAGCACGGTACGTCCAGGAAAAGACAAGAGTCAGGGACATCATAGAATCCATTAAAAATCTTAAATAGTTGTGGGCTGGCCATGTTGCAAGAATGGCGGACAACCGATGGACATCACGACTCCCGGCGTGGATTCCCCGAGATCACATGCACAACCGAGGCCAGCAGAATATTATTTTTTTCTTTTTGGTTGTTTACCTGACCGTGAGGTACTAACCAAAAGATCCCAGAATTTGAACAGCGAGACAAATGTAGTACAGACTTCTGATGCTGTTCTTTGTAAGCCATGTCCTTCGTGAAATCGCATACTTGTTTCTCTTTTTTTCGTCCCTTCATTCGCTCTTTCACTCTTCTTCATTGCTTTTTCATTCTTCCCCTTTGTAACTTCTTTCATTCTTTCTCATTTGGTATTTCTTCCTTCTCCTTCTTTCTTTCTTTTTTTTTTTTCGTACTTCTTCTTTGTCTTTTCTCTTTTAACAACTCCCCGTCTTCATCCCTGCAAAAACCTCAACGGCACTTTGCAAGTGAATCTTTTTTTTTAAGCGACATGCACACGCACCCATGCGCGTGCGCACACACGCACACACACACACACACACACACACACACATACACACACACACACACACACTCACACATACACATATATATATATATGTACATTTATATATGAATACTGATGAACGATTGACCCACAGACGGGAAAATCTAAATAAACCTTACACTCAACAAAATTTTTCTGTTGTTTTTAACAAAATATGCATAAGAGAAAAATTGCAGACGAATATATATATATATATATATATATATATATATATATATATATATATATATATATATATATATATATCCCATTAGCACATGTCTGCATAGATATATTGGTAGCTGCACACGAAACCCCACACAATCGCTCGGGTGTAATTTTTGAAAGAGTCCTACGGACCGATCTAGTGATTGATGGATTACGATAAAAGACGTCTACTATAAATATTATGAAAAAGCTCAGATTAGAAACCAAAGATAAAATCTTGTGTAATGATAGGCTTTATAAAAGGGAACTGTTCCAGCAAAAAGATTGGAATATGTGATTATCAAATGATTTAACATTAGAAGCATATAAACTCGCTACTTTTTTGACACCGTTATCCTGGATTGCATAAGGTGCAGCTTAATTCACCCCATCCAGTTCTAGAAGTTTATATAGTGGCCTGCGCAAAGAGCACACATATTTCGGAATGGTTGCTGTGTTATATATATATATATATATATATATATATATATATATATATATATATATATATATATATATATATATATATACTAGTTGAAGTACCCGTACGCTCAAATATTTGACCCAGAGTAGACGGGGAAAAATAATGCTTTCAGACTTGTAAAATATAGGTTTCTCTTCACTTTTGATCCCTTAAAAGGGAAATATTCCCCTTCAACTTTTGACCCCTAAAAAGTGAAAAAAAAGTTTTCCTCCGCTTTTGATACATTTGACAGAGGAAAAGTTTCCTTACAGTTTTGACCCCTTAAAAATAGTACATAAATATAAAAAGTAATATATATATATATATATATATATATATATATATATATATATATATATATTCGGACAGATGTATATTGAAGGGAAAGTAAGAATCCTGCTTACATTGTAAACAGTATACTTGACTAGAACCTTTTGTTTTGATTGCTTTCCAACGTTTACATGTACGTATGTTCGGATAGTTTCTTATGATGAGACACACTGACAACACCTACATATATTGGTACATCCAAAATATCATTACAAGTTTGGTTATTGCCCGCATACAATGATCGAAAATAAATCAGAAAGTATGATATTCCCGACTTAAAAATGGTCGAGAGAGAGGGGAAATCATTTATTTAGTATGGTCTTAGCGACCATACTAAATAAATGATTTTCCTTCTCAAGGTATTCGATTCTTTCATGCTTATACAATGTATGCAATCAGATCATTCATAACTCTTCCCGGTAGAATCTCCCCACAAGCCTACCTACGAAATGTCATTGGAACATATTTAGGAACTACAAGATATATTTGTAAGACTTCAGACTTACATTAAAGATTCCCAACAAAATAACAGTGTATATCTTGGCAATATACATCTCAAGGATAATATATCGAAAAAAAAGTAATAGATTATTTCACTTCTTATTGATTTATTTCATGTAGAGAACCAAAGTAATGAGCATTTTCAAACATTTCAAAGTCGATTATGATTCTTCCCTTCAATCTCCCCTTCTCTCTCTCAATATATATATATATATATATATATATATGTATATATATATATATATATATATATATATATATATATATATATATATATATATATATATATATGTCTGTCTCTCCTTCTGTTCCATCTTGTAGGCTGCAATCTTGCCTGTAGGAAGTAGATATTTTGCATAGCATTATATCTTTCACGTCAGAGGACATAGAACGTGGGAGATTTTAAAGATTTTACAGGGCAGTTCGACCCTGAATTTCAATTCCAGGTGTTATACATGGAGGCTTTTACTTCAATCGACTCACTCCCGGCAAACAGACGCCTGAAATTTATTATTTATTATTATCATCATTATATTTCTGTTCGATTATTATTATTTTCAAAACTTTGTTTTTTTTGTACAGCTGTTTTCCTATGGATTTTATATGGATGAAGATTCATTTTTTCAAAATTACTGTCAGTCTAGCATAGTCCACTCCATGAGATGCAGTTATTATTCCCAAGAAGAATTTATCAAAGAGTAAAACATTTCTTTGAAAATGTTCTTTTTTAGATGCAGAAGGCAATCTTATTGGGTTCATCAGTTGCATGCCTCTCAAGATTTACGAACAGCATTCAACGCTTTCAACGCTTGGCAGAAAATAAAACGTAGTACGCAAGAAATCACTTCAGTAGACATCGGAAATCTTTCACATAAATTTCAGAATTATCGGAGAATAAAATCATATCCATCCTATATTTGCCTATTCCTGTTTTTTCTTGGAACCATTTTAAAAAGTAAAAATCTGCTATTTTCCGCAACTATATCGCCGTAACAAGTGTATAAGGTGATCATCTCTTTAAAACAATTTATAACAGTAGTGGCTAACTCATAAAATTGCATTTACATGAGGAATATAAAGGTCGGGTAACGCCGGTATTTTTGCTAGTATATATATATATATATATATATATATATATATATATATATATGGGGGGGGCTTACATATATCTGTCAAGTAGCGTAGTAAGCAGTTGTTAGGGAAGGTAAGCCTAAACTAACTGATTAACATCAAAATATTCCTAGTTTGTCTAGCCTTAAGATAAGATGATAATCATCCTGTAAAAAATGAGCCATTTTTAGATTGTTCATTTTTCTTGTCATCTCTCGGAGAGAACCTTTCAAATTGGTCTTGTCAGCAGTGTCAATAATCAAAGAAAGAGATAAAGCATTCTTTCGCGGTTGAAATATGAAAACCTAAAAGTTCCATAATGATTGGTACCCTGGTCTGAACATGGGACCGTATCCTACGATGGCGTCAATTTCAGCTCTGATTTCTTTACAGGATGAACGTATTGAAGACAACGGGGAAAACTTTGTCAATTGTCAAACTCCAACTAATGAGATTTGACTTTTTTTTACGTAACAACAATAACGGATGACAATGACTTGATCGAAAACCAGTTATGTCATGCAAGAACAATACTGACACAGTGACGTGATGAATCCACTCTAAATTCTAAAGTTCACCTCAGGTCAACTCGCTAAAGTTTGCAAATCCCATGTACCAGAATTACAAATGAAGAAGTTAAAGTGGGATACGTTGTTTGAGAAAAAACATTATCTGGAAAGGTTCATTCTGTTCTATTCACCTTTCATATTTTAATGAAGGAGGGAGTTTGACCTTAGTGGAGCCAAGCTTGCTCAATTTTTCTTCATTTCTTTGTTGTTTGCAAACAAACTGTGTAATGATAAGATCGAATGTTTTCCATTATTTTTAATCATGTGATGTCCAGCGGTTGTCCGAGATTCTTGCAACATGACCTCCCCATTGTCATTTAATTTTTCTAATTGATTCTATCATATCCCAGATTCCTGTTTTTTCTCTAATATACTTTGCTGTTTTTTTATCTCTCTATGCGATGTTGAACATGATTCTTCTGTGTGCTCATAGCATGATTTTCGATTTGAAGGTCAATCGTTTGGTTAGCCTCCATATTTCAGCTTCATAAGTGACTATCGAAAGGATGCATTGTTTGCATGCCCTTCTTTTTTGCCCAATTTCTTCTTCTTCGAAGTTCAGCTGACTCGATAATTCTCTCTCTATAAATATATACAGATAGAGAGTCGCCATGAATCACTGATTACTTCGTCTATATCTATTTAAAAATGCTTCGTAACTGATATCGGGCAATCTTTACTCAAAGATAACTCAATCCTGATAAATAATATATATATATATATATATATATATATATATATATATATATATATATATGTATATATATATATATAGTGTTAAACCTCCAGCCTCACTGTAATATCGTCAGTTAGTCGATAAAGCAGCGGCATACAACGCTTAGGTGAAGAGCAAAGAGCAAAATTAGACGCAAAAGAACGAAACAACACTGGAAGGATAACAAAACAAATGTGTTTGAGCCGAGAAGTACGGTGACTCTTTCCTTTTTAATGAGTTAAATAGACCGAAATGACTAACTGTTGTGGGGTCAATCTCCATTCAGATTTCACAGCCGACCGAATATGGTTACTTTTGCATCGTACATATAAGAAAAAAACAAACGGTATAGATATATTTTTTGTGTAGATATATCTATTTATTAGAGTAAGATTAGTCCTTGCTAATTTTTTAGTAAAAAAAAAACTTTGAACTCAATTGGTAATACAACCTGCTGGCAATTCGTTGGTCGTGATTTCAAATCATGTTAGGGGAATGTGAATATTACATAAAGGTTTACATCCCTGATTTGGGTGAGAATTGTTCTTGTTTTTGTTGTTCTTGTTTTTGTTGTTCTTGTTTTAGTTGAAAAATGCAGTCAACTACAGTTTGGGAGCTTTACAAAGAAAAAAACAAAAAAACAAAACAAAACAACAACAACAAAAAAAACAACAAACAAAGCACAAAAGACAAGTGTTGTAAACACAGAAACAATATACGTGTTTGCGCCAGAACTAGTCGGCCGTTGAGTCTTCAAGGTTTTCTCAGCAAAATCTCAGCGTTACTCCTCATGTTATTCAGTCCTTGCCCTTATGTCTTCACAACGTTTTCTCTGATAGAACCGTCAATCCCTTCCAAACACGTGTAAATGACTTTATTTTAGTAGTCCCTCTCAAATCAAAATCGTTCACCATATCTTTGTGCTTTTCACATCCTTTCTCACAACACAGGCCTTGCAAGCTTTTCCAGTTTGTCTTTATCTTTGTCTTTTGGGATTCACTGCTACTTCCCTGGTGTCTTCTCCATGCGTATTTCTACCAGGACTGTGTCTCTGTATATCTCAGCGTGACTCACCGTCTTCCAGTTCCCTGGGTGTCCTCCATTTAATCCCACATTACAATTGAGTTCGTCAAACTCCATCTCAATTAGGGGCCTTTCTCGTTTTCTCTATTTGCCTCTGCTTTCGTCCAGGGTCTCTCCACTTTTGTGACTCGTTCCATTTTGCCAATGGTCTCTTGAGTTCCACACTTTGAATCCTAGATCACCATGTGTTCTCTATGAAGTATCATAACGGCCGAAGCCGAAGCTGCCGAAATAATATGATGATTATGATCGGCCTTCGCCATTCTTAAAGTTGACAACGAGTGTAACATCTGAATTGCTGGATGCAAGCGGGATGAATGAACAAATACTTAAAAAATATAAATGAAAACTGTTCTGTTTAATCAATCAATAGACACCGCCAAACCTCTTCTTGCTGCGTGCCGGGTTGGTGGTATTCAATTAAAAAAATTGCGAGAAAGGATTATCAATAAACAATTTCGCTCGCCCTTTACTTGCCCTTTGTTGGGTCATGATAACGGGAAAAAGTCAAAATTTTCAAGATACAAACGTGAATGCTGCTGGACACAAACTAATTCAGTATAATCTTACATTATGAATTGAACTGCCTCACTAAAAATATATTTGGGGAGGGAATTTTCAGAAACAAAAACTGTTTTTATAGATAAAATGACAAGTGAATGTTAAGCAAAAAAAAAAAAGACATTGGTCACCTTGCAGTTTCCACTAAGTGCGTAACCAGACCTATTTTTGGTTGTTTGTTTTTTTGTTAGAATTGGTAACTTCAGACAAAGCCAAAAACTCTATGAAAATATTTTCATCAGAAAGAAATGTTCTGCCCTCAATCATTAAGAACCCCGTTACCTTCGGAAAATTGTCAACTTGAAAAACAATTATTAGTGTGGATTTTGGGGTGGGGTACGAAGCAGAACTGGTCCGTTGCGAATCATGTTTTGGTATAAAAACTTTGAAGAATAATTGATATAGATCATACAAGTTATTAGACTCACTACCAGGCGACACTTGCTCTGATCACCCTCGGACAGCCCCTCTGCAATCTCAGGTTCCACTCACCCTTGGACTGACCCTGCAAACCCTCAGACAGGCCTGCAAACGAAGGTCTTATGAACTAAAAAGGTACAAAACAAAAAATCACATGTGAAAAAAAACTGATAAAAAAGCCAAACGTATTCTCAGATGGCATTTTGTTTTGTTTCTATTGGATGAATAAAAAGGGATGAATGACTTTGAAGGAAAAAAGATCAAGATTGAAGAAAATAAGGAGATAAGATACAAAAATAAATTCAAAATAATTGTCACCAAAAGTTACAGTTTCGTACGACAGTACGAAGGACCGAAAGTAGGGGTCCAGTTCAGCATTATAATTTCATCGTAAATAGACCCCACTCAAAAAGGTAAGATCTTTTTTTCATACCTGACACCTGGTACAAAGGTTTTGCATCATTGCAGACAAATTTTCTTCAAAATTTCAGGAGCGTATTAAAAGAACAGGCATTATCTAAATTAGCGCTTCTCAGTTGAAGAAATATTTCAAAAATGGGATTTTCAGTCTCCATAACGATTCGAAAAGCCGTTGGTCTGGGATATTGGTCTGGGATATTGGTCTGGGATGTGCGGTCAGTGTGGGGTTAAGAAAAATACTCAATTGCAGCGTCACAGTCACCTGACCACAACGTCACATACCCCTTCCCCAACCAAACTGCAACGTTGCAAAAACGTTCAATGTTAGCTGGGAAGAACTTAGCTATAATGGAATGAATTGCCCACAGCTTCGAGACGACCAACCATTATTCCAACTTTTGATGTTTTCATAGTGAGTTGATGATAGCAAGAGGCGAAACAACCGAAAATGGTTTTTTACTTCCTGTGAAGTAT
>OY735212.1:52259837-52289837 GCA_963457665.1 Thysanoteuthis rhombus | reverse complement strand
CCAGCCAGATAGACATACTCTCTTGAAAACTTCAGAGACATATGTTGACTATTCTGGTTGACGCTTTCTCATCGAGGCCGCATTCCACTTCGCCAGTCAACATAAAGCATTTCCTGTAGATCACCATTTTTCAAGCCTGTTGACTAAATTCTTATAGTTGAGAACTTCTCCAATCACGATCAAATTAAAGAAGCCTTCAATGATTTTAGCTGCTGAGAAATCTGGTGGTTAACGGAAACTAAGACAGTTTGCGTACAATTTGGGATAGGCGTGAATATCAACTCGCTATTGATCCCCACCATATCTTACACTGATTTGAGGAAGGCCCTCATCCAACAACAAACACCAAAAGGCGAATGAACAAAAAATAGAGATTGAAAGGAATATTTTTTCATAAATTTTCCTGACATTTTTTCTATTCATTGTTTTGATAAATCGGCAATTTCATACTGAACGTTTTCATATTGTTTACTGTTACGACGTGCGTATAACGTCCTAGGGTGTTTTTTTTATATTCTGGGCACATGATGTCATCAAAGTTTACAGAGTTTTCCCGGACTTTCGAGACCGAAATCTACATATTAGTATGCACATCAGAAGAAAAAAATTTGTGTCGGAACATTATAAGTTGATAGCTTTATGATAAAATTTTATTTTGGAGAACGAATATTTATTTTTTTAACAAAATTCCCTTCCTTGGCTATGCACTTAATTCAGAGGTGAATATCAAAGACATCGATCGACCTTCAGTTTCAGATCAAATTGTTTGTCTACCGACTTATTGATCTGCCCTGTATTTAAACCAAAATGTTTCTAACTTCATGCTCGGGACTAAAATGAAGTCAAAATTGGATCATTAAAAAAAAAGGTTCAAATATTGTTCTTTTCCAATTTTCTAAGCATTTTTCTTTGACTCCAGAGTAATAGCAGATAGTATTAACCTGAAGTTCCGTTACAAAAAGCAACACTGATGAGATGGTGTAAAACTAGTAATGAAGTAATTATTGAAAGAGGCTTCATCTAAAAAATCAACAATAACACGGAGTAAAGAGTATAACATCCAGTTGGGATCAAACTCAATACGGTTGTAAGAATCTGCAAAAATTGCTCGCTAACCATGACTTCAGATCAATATTTGCCAAGCTTATCTTAATCTGGCACAAGGCAACGACTGTAGGGCATCTAGTTAGGATCTCAATGGAATTGTGAAGGTCTGCAGAACTTATTTGCTAACCATCGTTCTGTGTTGATGCTTCAAGATTTGCTAAGCGTATATAAGTCTGGCACGAAGCCACAAAAGTAAGACATTCAGTTAGGATCGAACCCACTACATTCATAATGGTAAGTAGAACTAATTTTCAAACTATCATATCTAAAAGTATATGTCAAATGTCAATTATTCCCTTTAAACTTATCTCTTGTGACCTGGACTGCGGTGATTTGAAATCTACCAATTTTCAATTGGACGTCAGGCGAATTTGAACATTTCTAATTACATAAAGTAAGAAAAATAATCAATTATGAATATCAATATCCTGATCACAAAAACAACGTTTGAAAGGAATATTTGCTATTTTTCTGTACTTATTATACACAAGTAATGAGAAAATAACACTCACTACCCTTGAACAAAAAACATGTTGCACTGTGTTATACAGGTTCCGTATTTGTTCATTTACGGGGAAGGGTATATCGGTTTGGTAAGGCTTCCTGCCAGAGCAATATCGTCAAAGGGTAAAGTTTAAGATTAACGTCTTATCCATTATATTGCTTCTAAAGCGAGGGTCTGTTTGTCGATTTCCTATTAACAATTATCTTTATCTAATCGTCTGATGATTACAAGAACCGAAGAACAAATAGCCAAGTGTTCTTCAAGTTTGTCCTTGGTTTATGCGGAAATTTCGTTAGTTACATGAACCAAATTCTACCCAGTAGTGAACCTGGAGACTACCATGAGAAATTATGAGAGAGAGAGAGAGAGAGAGAGAGAGAGAGAGAGAGAGAGAGAGAGAGAGAGAGAGAGAGAGAGAGAGTGTGAGTGAGAGGGAGGGGGTAAAATGTAACAAAAGACAAAAACAATGCATTAATTGTACTGAATGATTGACATGAAATGTGAAATTCTGTCTGTTTAAAGTGAAACACTTGATTAAGAAGAAAAAGTATTAATTCAAACATATATATATATATATATATATATATATATATATATATATATATATCGAGAGAGAGATAGAGAGCTATTTGAGATGATCCCCCGTCATCACACAATTAATGTGGCAGTCAACTAAAAAAAAGTAAACATTAAACTATTAGAGAAAATGGGGCTGCGGCTAGAATCGAACCTGCCATGGATAGGGTAGGCTCTTCAACGTAGCGATGCTCTTACCATTGAGCTAAACAGCCGCAGGTAACGCAGCGGTAAGAGTATCGCCACGTTGAAGCGCCCAGTCTACGCATGGCCGGTTCGATTCCTGCAGTAGCCCCATTTTCTTTAATTTTTTTTTTTTCATCTATTTACGTTGTCTAGGTTTAGTAATACATTTACTATGTTATGGCTGGAGATCATTTCAAATAAGTTTCCATGTAATATAACGCAATTTATAATTGATTCTGTCGGATTACATATATCCATTATATATATATATATATATATATATATATATATATATATATATATATATATATATATATATATATATATAATATATTTCACGCTCATATATATGTATATATATATATATATATATATATATATATATATATATATATATATATATATATATATATATATATATATATATATATATATATATATGTATATATATATATCAAACTGCAACTTAATGATTGATGAAAGAAACATGTATTTCACACAACTAAAGTTCATTATTCAGCATGAACGCTTTTCTTAAAAATTCAATGTTTAATACTGATAATAGAGGCCGATCATTACACAACAAAAGCTCCAGATCAAACTTCAGCTAATAGATATGTGTCAAGATGCAGGGATGTTTCCAGTCTTTTACCACCTCTCATGCAACTTAATGTTTCTATCTTTCCAGAACTTTTCATCTTTTAAAACAAAGAATTACTCTGCGTGTCAGGAAATTGGAATTTGTTCACCAAGAGAATTCTGTATCGACTGAAATGAATCATAGTCGTAAGAGGCAATATCTGATGAATACAGTAGATGAGTGAAAGTTTTAGGGTAATTCATGTTTTCTTGGTAACAAAAGAAATAGCTTCAATCAGAAACTGAAAAAAGTACCCTTCACGTAGATTTCAACTTGCATCCAGTATACATCAAGACCCCGTGTGAGATAGACAGCGCCTTACGGTTAAGGCTACGAAGACTAATCAGTTGGCAAATGAAAATTCACTCATATACAAGGGAGTGCAACGTTTGATCTACGTGATTAATATTCCCCACTGAATCAAGTGCATTAACAATGAAGAGGATTATACTAGAAAATGAATGTTTTGAACGTGAATTAAATGCTTTATTCATTATCAGCTACGAACTTTCCGAAGTAACTTCATAGCTGCAATTTTCCCTACCCTATTTTTCCCGGACTAATTGTTTGTTTACATTTCGTAGTATTAGAAGTAATTATTGTATATTGACCGAACTTCCAACAGGTTGAATCGTTAAAGTTTCAATATTTTTTTTTTCATTTTCTCACTCATGCTTATTACTTAACGGTCATAGAGTATAAGAAAAGACGACCCAAGCGTTGCAAAAGAAATTGATAAATAATAGGAACAATAATAAAATGGGAGATAAATTAATACAGAACCAATGTTGATAAATTGACTCAATCTGACAGGGAAGATGTATGACAGTGTTATTTCAATTTTATTTCTTTTTTCATGGACGATGATCTGTTATGGCCGTATTTTACGGTCTCAAGCAGCAACAGCGACCTGACTGAACAGTCTATTTCAATAGCCGCTCTTTCCTGTTTTGTGAATTATATCATATCATTTGCTAACAAATATCTATTCAGCTGTTTTTCAAGTTGCACAGATATCATCTGTAAGTTTTTATCTGTATATGCAATAGGGAAGAAACGAATGCTTTAAAAAAAGATAGAGATATAATTTTTTCCGCAATCATTACCAAACAAAACTCCGATTTTGAATTCCAAATGCTATGCTAAGTAGACATAAAATAGGCTGAATCTCTTCCGTAAAATCTAAAAAAGCAAACACAAGTTAAAAGAATATAAATAGATCCTAAGATATCATCTTGATTCAAACCTCCATTTCTCGGGGAATAAATGGTCAATCGAGTATATATTTTGTCTACCTTTCTTCGTAAACGCAAACGAATCAAGTGAACTAATGAAAATTTTTGATTGATTCAGTAGGCCAAACAAGATAAGGCATAATCTTAGCGCTTCATAATGGAATAGAGCTAAATGTTATTAAAGTAAATAGCTGATAATGTCATTGTTCTTCACGCACATACTTTGACAACAGCTTGTGCACATCTTTTTGGTGCAGAAACGAAACATTATGTTATTCTGCGAATGTAAGCCTTCACCAGTCGTGTTTATATATATATATATATATATATATATATAGAGAGAGA
Source organism: Thysanoteuthis rhombus (assembly GCA_963457665.1). Lineage (NCBI taxonomy): Eukaryota > Metazoa > Mollusca > Cephalopoda > Oegopsida > Thysanoteuthidae > Thysanoteuthis > Thysanoteuthis major. The sequence continues at coordinate 52,285,243 of OY735212.1, read as the reverse complement.
GAGAGAGAGAGAGAGAGGGGGGGGGAGAAAGTGAGAAAGAGGGAGAGATTCACAACACGATTATCAAGTGAGTGGTCTTAAAGATATGGTTGTGATCTTATATATACACATAATTTTTTATTGAATTTCTCCATCAGCGTTCTGAATTTGGATTTCGAATGTCTTTTATTTTACAGTTATACTGGTAGTCGGGTACGAGGACTGTGTTGCGTGAGTCTACCAAGAGGGGTAGGTCTACTTACCATTAAAATCAGCCTTAGAAATTCTGTTTTTCCCCTAGGCTTGAACACCAACTACCGTGACCACTGAGAAATATTGCTTTTCACTGTGTGTGTATAGACGTATACTTAGGTTCTGCTACAGGTTAATCAGAGCTAATACAGAGGTTCTTGTGATTAAGGATAATGCCAACGAAGTATTTGGTTGCATCTTTCTGTCTGTCCGTCTTTCCATCTTCTCTGTCTGTCTATCCGCATGATATCTCCGAAAGTAATGGATAGATTGCAATGAAATCTTGTGGCATTGTGAGTAATCTGGTAAGGCAGGTGTGGTTAAATCTGGGTCTGATAATGATGATGGTGATGATGATGGTATATGGGATTATTAAGAAGACATTTTTGGAGGATCGTTTATATTCGGCACCGATTTCACTCAGAAATAAATCGAGCGGCCTCAGATCGTGTAAATAAATAGAAAATTCTTTATAATAAATACATTCTTCAAGATTATTACAAATATAAATAGTTTATTTTACTGATTTTTCATATATATATATATATACATATATATATAATATCATTATTAGCCGTTATAAGTTCACTGTCTGACGAGAGTCTTTCACATGACGACTGCAACGGTGCTAACCTCTTCCATGTCTTGCAAACCTCCCCATCTAATCCCTCCATATCTGTTCTTTTGCCACTGAGATTATTGTCCCGGGGCAGCGCTCGACTAATCTTTGCCTTGTCTGTTATCCTTCTTTCTTGTTAAGTGCCCTGTCTATCTCCATTTTTATTGCTTAAGATATCATTGGCCTCCGTCGGATCCATGTTGAGCTTTTTTTTATCGCTAACACTTATTCTTAGTGTTGATTTGTCCATTTCCCTCAGTTTTTTCTTTCGGGTTGTGTTGAGGTTGGCTTTGGTGAGTTTCCATGTTTTGTATCCGTAAATCATAGCTGCTGTCATGCATTGATTCTATGCTCAACGTGTTTAAACATTTTGCAACCATTTTATTTCATGTCCATGGTCTTCCTCTTGTCTGACCGTGGTAAATGAATGCCTCACTCTTTATTGTTGTTATCTTTGTCAGGATTTTATATTTGACTATTTTTTCGCCCTTGTTCTCTTCATTCTTAACCCCTATTTTGGCTTTCACTATTCGGGTCACTTAACATGTTTTGTAAATCAATATCAATGCATTACAACCAGAAAACCATAAATAGTTAATTGTCAGTCTGTGTTTACTCCTGAAAGGCTTCAAGGATGGCTGGGAATAATTCTGGTGAAATTGGATCCTCATATCTTACTCCTTTTCAAATCTTTGTCTTCTTTGTGTGTTTATGAAGTCTAATTATCGCAATTTCCTTCACTAAATATCTAGTAAAACAAAATACTAAGGGTCCCCAACGAGGATCATCCTCATTAATCTATCACTGGCCTCGATTACCAACCAAGCGAATAACAGATGAGGCGCAGAGTGGTAGCCTCGTTGTTATTGTTGGGGACCAGGTGTTTTGTTGACGAGCTAAAACAAATCTTGTCGTTAAAAAAAGTTTTTGTTTACTTTACCACTTGGTTCGTCTTCGTTAATAAAAGACCCCTTGTTTTGTAATGGGACCAGCAATTAAGGAACTCGTTGAGCAAGTCCTGCCATAGAATGTGAAGGAAAGAGATGGACGCTGAAGGTGTGAAGAAAAGAATGAAGAAGAACCGAACGGGAAAGAGTTAAGTTGAAAGGAAAGGAGAGGGAAAGAGTGAGGGAGACATTAAAATAATACACATGTAGGACCTCACCCGGGAACTGAAAGACCTATGGAGCATTATGTTCCAAGTCGCGCCTATAGTAACTGGTCCATTATGAACCGTCTTCGAAACAGTAGAAGCGAGACTGACGGAATTGAATATTAACAGACTGGCATACACACAAATGTGCACTGACAGAGTCAAGTATGTTTAAATAAAAAGCTTTCATACGTGTAATGATCATCATCATTATCATTAGCAGCAATCATCATAAGATCACTCTGGACAAAGACTTTCCCACCTCCTTTCATGGTGATCTCGACTGCGCTGATCTCTATCATATCTCAACGGCAAACCTTTGGATTTCATCTCTCAATCTCGTGTCTGATTTTTCCGACTGTATTTTCTGTCCTGTGGTCACCTATTGGTAAACCTTTAGCTCCATCTGGTGTCATTTCTTTTTGCTAAATGTCGAGCCCATCTCCATTTTGTTTATCTCTTGAAAGGGGAAAGTTTCCTTCGACTTTTGACACCTTCAAGTAGAGGATTTATCGACGAATTATGTAAAAACATTAAAAAACATGTACATATCTATATTGAACGGAAAGTAAGGTGATATTTTAGCATTATAGCCACATTGTAAATAGAATCCCCCCCCCCACTGATACCTTCATCTTTTTTTTTAGATCGCTTTACTTGGAACGTTCTAATAGATCCATTCACTTCACAAATCAAATGTTCAAGTGGTCTCTGTAGAGTAACAGGCAAACAGACACAGGCAGTTTGATATCTCTTTCAATCCCGTATGTGTAAGGAAAACACTCACTTTACAATTGGACTGATTTTGGAAGTACCAGACAAATAGTAGATGTATTCTCACAATATTTCTTGTAAAAAGAATGAATTTTTCTTTGCAAAATCCAGTTTAATAATGCTTAGATTCACTAATATTATTGAAAACGCATGTTTGGTTATGTTTATCTTGAACATTTCGATTTATGACTGCACAAAAAATTCAAAACAATATTAACAATGAAAGATCAAACAGTAATCCTCAACTTGATAATTCCTTATTTTTTCTGACTAAATGATAAACCAGTCTGACTTGAAAGTGAACTGAGATAATAAAACTTGAGACAAACAATTCAAATGTAAGCTAAGTCACTCAACCACGTCAGTAATAGCAGGCAAAAATGAAATCAGTGTCTCCATTAATCTCTCTGCGTGCTTGGAAAAGATGATTCTATTACTATAAATCTTTTTAACTAAATCAAAATTGATTTGAATTCAAAGAAAAAGAAACGACTTTATCTGTAGTGAAAGAGGAAAATCCCTACTGATACGTTCTCGGTGAGCACCGTGACATCTTACATCCCCTAATTTTATTAGCGTGGTAATGAAAAGGTGATGAGAAGGGTTTTCGTGAGAACAATTAATGGAAAACTCCAAAGACGTGTCCAATGTATTCAATTCTATGGAATCTCTACAAAAAATCTAATTTGGATACCGAAAATATTTATATTTGCACGAACATAAGACCCCAGATAAATAGATATAAAAACAAATCACCGTTTATATCAATAGTACTGAACAAGCAACCAATTGCCCAAGGGGCCATTAAGGATTTTGAGTAGGGTAGGGTCAAAATTAACTTAAGAGTTTGGAACTACTTTCAAATAGCAAAGTGAGATTCCGATTTCAATCTACATTATGGATTCTAAACAAAATTTTGGGAGGATGGAATAAAACTTTTTTTTTCATTTCAGAATTCAATTATATTGAGAAAAAAAAACAACATATAAATGTATGCTTTGTTTTTTTGATCGCAATGAAATTTGGTTCTTCTGCTCAATGGTCCATTTTTCAACTCTCAAAAACCAAGTGATTAGAGGGAAATATCAGTTTGTTCAAATACTTATGACAAGTATTATAGATATATACTTCCTAAGCTCAGCATAGTCTGGCTTAGATCCAAAAGATGAGAAATGTGGGAAGGAAGATTATACTGCTCCAGTGTTTCAGGCAGGATATTATTGGCTTTAAGCTGGGTTACCATGACCAGTGAAGCCGATAAGAAATAAATAATTTCCTTGGCCTCAGAGTCGACTGTTCGGTGGGTTTGCATGTGCTTGTGTGTGTGCATGCGTGTATGTGTGTGGGCATATATGTACACAACAGCGTACACAACTTTTTTCTCTGTCTGTCTGTCTGTCTGTCTGTCTGCTTGTCTCTCTCTCTCTCTCTCTCTCACTATATATATATATGTATATATATATATATATATAGAGAGAGAGAGAGAAAGAGAGGGGGGAGAGAGATTTTTTTGATAGGTCACCAGTATAAACTAGCATGCATACGTATATAAAAAGATATTTAAAAAGAAATAAGTAGACAGACTGCAATTTTTAAATGAGTGAACCACGCACACACGCGCACGCACACACATACACACAAAAAACACAAAAACAATACATACATATATATATATATATATATATATATATATATATATATATATATATATATATATACTCATGTAGGTTTGAACAAACACAAACTTCGTGGGATGTGTTGATCAAAGGAGTTTTCCTGCAACTAATCAAACTTACGTACCTGAAATTCGTCCACGGCACACGACAGGAGAATTCACAGTTTCCTTCATCGCAAAACACACTGATGCATGAAACACATTTACCTTAGGTGTCAGAATGAGTAACGTGTGTGGGCGCCTATTGAAGCATTTAGCTGTGTGCACACGTTGGTGGGTGAGCCTCCATCTCTCAGAGTAACCACTTAAAAAACGTACAAAATGCAAAAAATATAAATACAAACACTTATCACTTTGTAAGAAGTGGTCTTGTCAGAATGTCTTGTCACAAGTCAGTAATTGAACACAAACTTACATTATAAATACAGGTGCAAGATTCTATTGTCGTGGCATGCACAGAAAATGGAATTGGCTCACCCAGTCCGAATTTCTGCTGAGGTTGTTTTTATTCACCTAGCTCTTATACTTTTTGGAAAGACACGGATCCCTGTAATCAGTCCCTTCGTCAGATACTGCCCCAAAACGCAGTGGTAGCCAAACACTTACTCATATAGTCGACCATGGCAGGCTACAAATAATAACACTTAGCTCTGAAAGATACCTTTCTCCCGTAAATTGAACGAAAGAGCAAACAAATTGAGCTTTTGATGGACACTTCCTAAAAAGGTCCATGGATTCTGTTGTGAGTAAATTTCATCTAATTTAACGCAAAATATTTGCGGCAATTGAAGCATTAAATGTAGTCATTAGATTATTCCTTTTCATCGATTTGGTTTTCTTGTTTTTAATTTGCTCACTGTATTTTCTTTTGATTTGCTCGCTTTATCTTTTATCTTGCATAGGAAAAGTTTTATTTCAAAAATTTTCTCCACTTTGAGAACTGTGAAAAGAAACATTTCGTACCAGGCATCTGAAAGAGAACAGTTTGCTTCTGAGGCCAGTCATTTGTTAAATAAACAATAGTATACTTTTTCCAGTAAAGGATACTGTTGTTCTCGTTGTACTAATGCCCTTAAGAAAGGCGTGAATACACACCTCCCTACGCCAGATATTTCAAAATTGTCTTGACTCAGGCATGCCACGATGAATGACAAAGAAGGAAGATCGTTCACCACAGCTAAATTTACACCATTTCGCTATTAAGAAATACCTACATTTGTAATTGTCTCCATTGCTCACCGAAATGGTGTAAAGCAAAGGATCAATTAGCATTGATTTATATGAAAAAATAAAATTTCTCCCATACAGATGATGGCAATTGTTTTTTGGCTTTAAGCCATTTCGACTTACGAAAGGTTCTACATTCCGATAGTGTGGGACACCTGTATATGTATTGACGCAAAATTTCCCCCTCCCATGATTCATTCTAAATTAAATCTAGAGTGTCAGAATAAGGTCAGAATAGTGTAGTAACTAGTTCGGATCAAACTTACTACCCAGGCGAATTAGTCTGCGAAAATAGCTTTCTAACGATTCACTCAATGGTAGACACTCGATATATTTCCTCATTTATTCTAGCATAATACAGAGACATTACAGTTGGGCACCCACGGAGGATTAAATCCACTACATGAGAGATCAAATCAGATGGAAGTTAAAGGATGGCAAAATCCAAAGGAAAATAAATCTTTTTGTCATTAGATAATGAAAAACTAATGAATGACGGGTTCAGATCAGTGTTGCATATTTAGAAAATAGATGAATATTGAGAACTAAAATAAATTTTCAGTAATTCAATTGGATTCGTTTCAAAAATTGTTAATTTGATAGCAGTGCTGTCAGTCCAAATAAACGGGGCACTGATCACAATAAACGAAGCGAATCGGTGATGAATAGGTTCTTACAAAATTGGTTCCTAATAAGCGGGATCCACTATATATATATATATACACACACACACACATATATATATATATATATATATATATATATATATGTGTGTGTGTGTGTGTGTGTGTGTAATGATAACTAATAATTGAATCATTCACAGATAGCTGTTTCGTTGTATTACAATTCTTTGGTGCAGCTGTAGACTATCCATTATCCATCCTGTACCACGAAGTAGGATCGAAACGTTCGCTTCAGACCCAGAGGCTGGTATTTATCCTTTCCCCACACAGAACTGAATGGTTTTAAAATATTTAAGAGGAATATTCTTGCATGAGTTTGGTCAGACTATTTCCCTCATCTATATGTCCATATATTTACAATGTTTTGGCATTGTACCTTCCGACTTTGGTTCTCATATTCAGAAGATGTAATTATATCCTAGGATGCATGCTAGTATTGTGCTATACTTGGCTCATCCGTTTACATATATACATTCATATATATATAATCCTATACATGGTCAGGTGTTTCAATGCCAAATTCCGAGTTACTTCCCTTTGTTATGTTGACCAGTTTACTTTTCAGATTTTTTATCAAAAGTTCCCAGATGCTGATTGGTTTCACTGAACAAAGTATGTGTGCCGCTTCCTTCAGACTTAAAATTATTCTCTACGTCTATAATTTGAATTTCATCCCACAAGGGCCTAGTACACGCGAAGAAATGACCTTTTCATGGGGAGACAATTCTTAATAGTCGAGATGAGGGAATTTCAAGAGGTTATTAGCCGCAATATCTCTGATCCACTGTACCTACCGTTGAAAAATTCAAAAGCATTTTTAAATGATGCGTTCTAACGGCAAATTTAAGAGTAATTACATTGAATTAAAAATAATCCAACACTCTTAACAATTGGTTTTGAACTATGAAATATGTGTTTGGTAATTTCTCTACCAGTATTTTAGATATATATATATATATATATATATATATATATATATATATATATATAGAGAGAGAGAGAGAGAGAGAGAGAGAGAGAGAGAGAGAAAGAGAGACAGAGAGACAGAGAGACAGAGAGAGACAGACAGACACACAGACACACAGACAGACAGAGAGAGACAGAGACAGAGAGAGAGACAGAGAGAAAGGGGGTATGTAGAGAGAAAGAGATTTATCAATCTGTCTATCCATACATGTATGTATGTAAATAGTCTTATGATTATGCATACTTATATCTATATACACATGTACATATTCAGATAAGCAAATATGAATTCATGTACTAATTTTGACAATCACGTATATTTATACAAATATGCACACTTGTAATCATTTTTATATGAATATACACACACACATATTGATTAACATGAATAAACGTAGGAGTGTGCACTCGTATATGTGTGTGTGTGTGTGTATATATATATATATATATATACATATGTATATATATATGATATATATATATGTATATATATATGTATATATATATATATGTACATACATATATACACACACACATATATATATATATATATATATATATATATATATATATATATATATATATATATATATATAAACCATAGGGAATGAGACAGACTCAGGTGTAAAGGTATATAGAGACTTTGTTCATTAATTAATCATATATATATACATGTATATATACATATATATAGAAAGAGAGAGAGAAAGAGACAGAGGGGGGGAGAGAAAATGAGATAAGGACATAGATAGAGACAAAGATAGGTTAAGAGAAATGAGTTAAAAAATACATACATACATACATACATACATACATGCATACATACATACATACATACACACATACATACATACATGCATACATACATACATACATGCGTACATACGTACCTACCTACCTACCTGCCTACCAACCTATAATTATACAATAGTTTTTGTGTTGTTTTTCTTTTCATCATTGTCTGCAGATGATATACTTTCTCCCTTTTAGTTGTATTAATCACCACTCTGGGAGGCACTCACCATTGCAGTTATTATTCTTCACACGTATTAACAGCAGATCTGGTTTTTAATTCAATACATTTGTAAATCTTCAGGGTCTGCTTTGTGTCTGTTTGAGTTGCTTATTTCCCACCGGCGACTGAGATCGGCATTAGAGTCCAGCAAATTCTTATAAACAGTAATTACTGAGTTTAGTTTAATCTGACAAAAGGCTTTAAGTTCGGAAAACACAGCAGCGATTTGTCAGCCTTTGGAGAAAGAGGTGCGAAACTGAGTTGCTGATTACCTTGTTCCGTGGGCACCATGGATACTTATTTACTAAGTTTGACTTAGTCTGGCATAAACCCGTAGTCATGCTGTACCCAGAGAGGCTCGAACTCATGGCCCTTGCAAATTGTTTTACGGGATATTTAATAACATTTTAAGCACTCATTTTACTATAATGATTTTCGTACATGTTTAAAGTTATATAAATGACGTTCATATTTTGCTTTGATTGGATAAGATAATAACAGAAAAATAGATAAAAATAATTATTGGTAAGATTTTATCAATTGCCGAACGTTTTAGAATTTAAAAAAAATACATTTAACTGACAAAATTTGCTCTTCAATTTCCTCTGAATGAAAACACAGTTGCTTATTTCTCTGATGTTAAGGCCAAGAATTAAGACCCGCTTCCACAATGGGAGGTCGATCTCTTCCACACTACCAGGACTTTTATTCTTTTCATCATGCCAAGATAAATAAAACGGGTTCAAAGAAAACGCAGGTGAGATTGATGTTTTCTCGGTAGGGTCGTTGTCAGCTGGGCGGGTAGTGTACACCGCTCATGCTGTGTTAACATTATTTTCTTCCCAACTCCTAGCTTGAATAATCTCCTTTTTTTAATGGAGAGACAAATATTTGAAGCGCAAAAAATCTTTAGGAATACAGCAAAATAAATTCAGTACTCATTATCAATTTTTAATCCTTTTTTTCCATATTACTTTTTTATCGCAACATTTTGGGTTGTATACCAACTGACTCTTGAAGTAAGTAACGTGAAATTGGAAAAGAAGTAGCCACTGACGAGTTTATAACTCGGATCGCATATAACAGCAGTTTGCCTTACACGGATAATGCCTTGATTAATTTTGCCACAGAAACCCTATTGTTGACAAAGAGCTCAAAACGTATTGCTATATTTCTCCTCCGATTCTTTAAGTATGAAAAATGTCTTGAAAGGTAAATGAACTTGTGAAGTCGGTACCACGTAAACTAGGCGAAAATCAGAGATGTCACCGTTTTGAAGTTTGCCTGATGTAGTTTTCACGGAACAAAAATGATTAATTTCTGCATTGAATATCAATCTGCTATGGAAAATAGATACCACTTGAATCGATCTGCACAATGACTTGACCATGATAAAACTCCATTGCATTTTCAAAAACCAAGGTTCGAACAAAAGATTATGGTCACTTTGTAGTGATCTGCGACAGGAATAGTTTATTGCTGCTCAAAACTAGAGACAAAAAACATAATAAGCAAAAAAATGTTGATCCTTTTCTTCCGTCTTATTTTCTTCCATATTAGAATCAAAAAAGGAAAATAGATGAAGTTGACATTTGTATCTAGATTCACGCTAAATATTGGTTTCTTATGCTGCCATAATATCAATGTTTTTGAATGATATCACTAAAAGTAAACTCTCCTAATGTCACATGACGAAGAACAGAGAACAGACTTTCTTGTCGGATTAACAGATTAAAGAAGTATCCATTACCTGCCCGCGAAGAAGATTCAGGAATAGAAAACACTTTCACAGTTGACCTATTTTTCAAATGATAGTTTTCAAAAATAAGCACCTCCAAGTCCCTGGCTCCCAGTTTACTTTCAGTGCGGGAATCCGTCAAACTTTGAAGTTTCACCTTCATCCTGGAGCGACAAGGAAACTGATTATGCTTTGGATGAAAGAAAATAGAAGAAATATGAGTGATTAATTAATTTTATTTTAACCTATTTACCTTCAATTTTCTCTTCCCGATGTAAATGGTTCGTCGCCTAGTTTGTCAATTTCACTTGTCTTTCTTTTCTTTTTTTTGAATTTTTTTCTTTTTCATTTACTGCAAATGTTCACCATTTATTTTACTCTTCTTTTTCTTCACTTTTAATTTTCTTTCTATTTCTTCTTTCTGTTTCCTCCCTTCCCCTCTCCCCCCTCTCTCTCTCTCTCTGTCTCTCTTTTCTCCATCATGTTCGAAGCCATCAAAAGAAAAAAAATCTGTCATTAAAACTGCCAGCATAAGTCTAGATTGTTATGTATGAATCGTGCATACAGGCTTGGAGTGAGAGGACTGAGTACTAAAAGATTCCTTAATATGTCTGAAAAAACATTTTTTTCCAGATTTTGACCCCCATAAAGTTTTTCCTGGGGTTTCAATTTACAATGTAAGTTGTAAGCATGATGGTTTCTATTGAGTGACTAACCAGACCATTTCACATATTTTCTTAATTCGTTTCTTCTTTTTCTCTGTTTTATTTTTATTAGATTTTTCAAACCTGTATTCCTTCTTTATTTATTTTCCATACTCTCTCCCCGTCTCTCTCTCTCTCTCTCTCTCTCTCTCTCTCTCTCTGTTTGTCTTACTCAGTTTTTTTTTGTTTATTTGATTCTCTCCTTTTAGTTACTTTTTTCCTTTATCTCCCACTACACTCTTTGTATTACAACCACATAATGTTTATACTCTAATGCCTTTTTGTAAGAGAAGTGAAATAAGCAAAAACATATCACTCTTCTAAAAAGAAGTCATCAAAGTCCTCATCAGCAGATGAACAACCGAAACATTCCATAATCTGTTCAAAACCGTTGACTGAAAACTCATCTCTAGATTATTAAGAGTAAATAGACAGAGGAAAATTTTATGCAAGATTTAATGTTTTCCTTTCCATGCACGCTTTCCACCTTAAAATTATGCCTTACAAACTGATACTACGACAATTATGCTTTCAAGTAAACCTACTGAAATATTTCTGAACACCCATAATTATACATCTACAGCACGGAAAATAGAATTGTCGAATCATGTTCAAATTCTATTTGTGCCCACTTAGAACCTGTAACGTTGGGAGAGGAATGAATTCATATCTCCAAAAGGGTCAAGTCCAGGATCTGACATTTTTCCTGGTACCACGTAACATAATATATGTTTCATGGAGAGGAACTGGGTATCGATCGTTGCCCTGAGAAATGCTATCAAAGATCCTTTATGGCACCACGACGATCAGCTAGCCTATTTGATAATTTTATTTTATACTCTCCGTTATCTTTTAGGGAATTTCGTGAGAAAAGTTTCACTGCACTGCTACTGGAACATTTCTAACGTTTGATATTCAATTAATCTGGCGAGATCTATGGGGGCGGATGTTGCAACGATAGAAGATCCTAACTTTGGCAACGAATTACTTACATCCAGATAATGGCAATGATATTAAATTATCGCTTTTAGAAATAAAAAACAAAAACAAAGTGAGGCGTTAGTAACATATCTATATTTCATTTTAGTTTTTGCAGGTTAGCCGGGGATATCTTTCTTGAGTGTGAAAGCTTAGTTTTGCCATTGTCAAGATATTGGGAAACACTTTTTTTGAATGATTAGATGAGTCTTTGAATCACTGATATTCCAGAACTTTCCGATGACCCGTAATTTGTCTCACATACAATAAATCAAAAGGAGAATAACTTAGTGATTCTTGGTGACACTCTCTTGAAGCAATCTGTACTTTTTAAACATGAGGCTTAGAAGTTCGATGAGAAATTTTGAAACAGTCTTTGGGTGGTGAATCTTTTACAAACATTGTGAGGTATTTGCCTCTTTAAGGAACAAGTCATCGGTAAAATAGAGTTTCTTTAAGAATTCTAACTGGGTTGAAAATATTACGTAGACGTTTCAGAATATTCTTGGCGCTATTGTTCTTCAGGGGAAATGTCCCGGGATATCTTGTAGTAGTACACAATACAGTTAGTAAGAACTGGTAGTCGATCTGTTTTTTGTTCAAAACTGAAGTCAATTTTTTTTTTTTACTGTGACAACAACTAGAATAATCCCACCAAAATCAAGGGTGTAAACTGATGTGCAAAATTCACATTCCCTACCGTGATTTGAACTAATTACCAATAGAAGCAGCAAATCTACAGACGAGAGAGTTCGTTCACTAAACAAATCTGTTCACTATGCAAATCCCCAGATTCGTTGAAAAAGTCAGATTCACGTTCAGAAGAGAAAGTTCTGTCAATTGGGAAAGAAATTAAGGGCAAAATCCCTCAGAGACCAGGTTTCTTCGAACTTTTTTCGATCACGACCCGGTTTAATTCCATGCAATAACCAAACGACCAAATGATTTATAATAAACGATCTATTTTATGCTATGGTTAGGAAACAAAATAAATACAACTAAAATAGAACAGCTTCACATTCTCGGAAGTTCAAATGCAACTGAACTTGTATCCGTTTAAAAGGCGTAGATACTTGGAACGTACTCGTTGTGTGAACCATGCTTTTCAACCATCCCCTTCCTACCTCATTAAACCTCTGCAGTCGGCTAGTATTACTGTTATGATTTAGTAAATGTAATAAATAAATTTCATATAATAGGTAACAATAAGATTTTCAGACATATCTATATTTCAAATCTTAATTATTTCATTATCACCAATATTTTCCTCTATAATTCACTTATTTATTGATAGCCTGTGACCTCGTCAACAGGATCTTGCAACCTAATAATGGGTTGGGACCCTTACTTCGAAGAGCCCTGCTATAAACTACGTTCAAGCGACGCCACGCGTGTTTGTATAGTAATCACGACCGTAATTCACGAATACAGGAGACTCACTCCTGCTGACTGCCTTGTTATTGACTGTAATTCCTCTCGCCGTTTTGAACGAAGACCTTCCCATATAGTGCTACTTGAAAATTCAGGGAATTCGAACAGATTAATCTGTTCAACTCTCAAGTTACCCATCTTTTCCTGACGGACGTTCCACACATTTTTAGAAATCAATCAACCATGAAATAAAAAACCTAATTTTTTGGATTTCTTTCCTTTTTATTGGGGAATTATTTCGTACCTTAGGTTCCCGGAATTTTGGATAGCATTTCTTTTGTGTGAACTTATTTATCCGAGGGAAATTTTTTGTTTATTAGTTTTCATTCAAAATCTCGCTTTAAAGGAAGATATCAAAACTAAGGTCGCGAGATTTCCAAATATTTCTGGATACACGTTGGCGTACATTCAAAAACGCTTTCCGGTCGGTCGTGAGCATGCACAGTAAAAGAGAAAATCACAAGTCTGGTTAGTTACTCAATAGAAACTGTAACTTGACCAAAGACTTTTGACTGCATGCCATTTGGAGCGAGCAATCAAAAATGGGAAAAAATGGTGTTCAATGAATAAGTTATTTCTCTCACCTTCAATAAAAGAAAAACTGGCGTGCACACTACATAAAGTAAGAGGCCAACATAACATACAGTTACACTGTTCATCGAAATCCCAGTAGAATCCTATTGATGGGGAAATTTTCAGGAAACAATGATCACTTTTTAAGACTCAATAAGTATTAAAAGTTTCAATTTTCAACCCTCCAATGATGAAAACTGTACTCATGATACATTCATTCATACATACATACATACCAATATATATATATATATATATATATATATATATATATATATATATATATATATATATATATATATATATATACATACAAACCAGCCGCCAAGCCAGACCAACTTGAAAATTGAAGAGAAAATATTGACAGTTTTAGTGATTCCGATTGTCAGACGCATATGCTATTGATTTAGTAACTTGAATATTCTAGGATTGGACTCTTCTTTAATTATTTCTCAAAACTCAAATAAAATCACCCGTGAGATGGACTTGGAGACATTTCATCAAGTCTGCAAAAAAAAGGAAAAAAAATTTCTTATAGTCTTTATAGAAGTAATTGAAGTGAAATGTGTACCATACTCTTCAGGGTCTGTTTCCTCTCCTACACACTCAAATACCATGATAGACGTGAATATTCAAAGATACTTGCATTTCATATGTTTATATAGAAACATACTGCGTGCATGTATTTGGACAGCTTGGGAGGTGTTCGAATCCAAGTGAAAGTCATGATTTTCAAAAACTGATTTTCAATGTAGGCTGGTCCTTCAAATTTAGAAGATTGAACTTTTTGAAATAGTATAGTCCGTCACACCATCTTATTTTTTGCCTGCCAGAGTTTCGCATATGATCTTTGAGGGATCCAAGTAAGCGGTTGATGACATCCTTGCAATATGGCTTGCCCGTTACCATTTGAGCTTTCTAATGAATTCTATGATATATCTGACTTTCTCTCTTGACTATTTTTTCTCCAATATACTGAGCTGTCTCGTGATCTTTCCACGTGATTCTCTCCAGTGCATGGCTGCACACTATAGAGTTGACAGAATTTTTTATTCATATAAATTCATGGCATCATTATTCAGTCAGCCGGGTATTTCCCATGTCTTTCTATGACCTTAAGTAAATTTTGTATTCTATTATATTCGGTCAATGCAAAGATTTCCTGCAATTCTTGATTGAATCTTTTATCATAGTATCATTGTTCTGTCATCAAAGTATTTTCCCTGCTTTATGCAACCTTTCAGATAAATCTATTTTTTCCATTTTGCATTAAATTTTCAATATTCAATTCTGTTTTCTGTAAAAAGAACAAACAATCCAAATCTTTAATCAAGTGATTTTTAGATATCTTTAATCTATTAAAGCTGGTAGCCACAAGGAGTATTGCATGGGACGGAGCAAGTAACATGGCAAGTCTGAGGGATATGCCACGTGGAAGAGCTTCCTAATACAGCTCTATGATCGTTTGCTGTGTTACATTCGCAAAAAGGGAGACAGGCTTTGGCATCATAAAAAATCACTGATATATCTCCTCGCACAGGAATGGCCCTTTTCTCGTCCAATGAATCATTCAGATGAGCCGATCGTAAAAATGTCTAACTGATTGGAATTCGATGATCCAAACCAATGGTGGATATGCACAAATCAGAAGTTGCATTAGAGAAGAAAAAACTAATCCCCATAGGACTTAAAACAAATCACATAATCGATACCAGAAGACCACATTTAGTCATCGTAAGCAAATCAGAGAAAATCAGTCTGACAATGGATGTCATCGTCCCTGCAGATCACAAAGAAAAATGGAAAGAAAATGAAAACTCGGAGAAATATGTCAACCTTGCTTAAAAATTAGAAATATTGCAAGACATGAAGGTAATAGACGTACTCATCATTATTGGTGTGCTTGGAAAAGTCTTGGAGAGCTTCGTAAAAAGCTTCGAAAAAAGCTTCAAACAATTGGAAAACCGAAGAAGAACCAAAAATCTAAAATCAGGTCGGATACTGAACACAGTAATGAAATTAGTTCACATTTTCATCCCTGAAAGACACCAGTTATCACGAGAGTGGAAACTCAATAAGGACAAATAATAAAAATGATGATATTTTTCCGAGTTGCTAAATATATACAGCGCCGCTCAGGGTTATTGACAAGCTTGAATTTTCTGTATAACCTGTAAAATACCTTCAGAAATTAATGGAAATCTATCCAAAATTTATCATTAAAATATTTAATAAGATGTCCGAAGTAATCCAGCAAAATCATAATGCTTTAACTTACAGTTACTAATTTCAGAGGAAATAGAAAATATGACCTGGACAGCAATAATGTCAGCCATCCTTCATATTCGGCTTCAGGTCCCTTTTAGCAACAATGAGTGCCTCCCAACGTTTCTTGCAGCCATCTTTAAGTTTCTTGCACTTGTCAGGTGGTAGTTTCCCGCACTTTTCCTTTGTTGTTTCTTCAAGTTCTTGAATGTTTGCAGCATTCCTGCTGTGTATGGTATGCCTTGAAGACATTTTTGTTTTATTTCTGAAGATATTGTATAGTTTATAGAAAACAATCCAGGCTGCCAATAATCCAGAGCAACGCTGTATTCTGTGCAGTTTCCCTCTTAATTACGTAATGAAAGAGAGTAGTCATTAATCATTCTCAGATTTTATCTTTTTAGTATGTGTGCTTGATTTGTAAATAAGAATCTCTAGCAAAAGTCCTCGTAGGGATAGTCTATCTTTCAGAAGTTCTGAATTGAATTGTTTTACTGCGACTTGTTGTGTGGAAAAACTTATATTTAATGACTTTTATCAAAGATTCCCATTGAAAGTTTGATTTTTGTTTTCAGTTCTTCGTTTTTTTTTAGTCCAAGTTCTCTAAACTGTGAAGTCCACGACATAAAGCACTTCTAACATCACCGAGATGAAGGATTATGATTCAGGCAGTTTAATCTATGGTACCATTTGCAGGGAAATACCGGTTCTGTCTTCACTTTTCTCCATCAACCATCTTGGCATACCAATGACGATATCCTTGCCTCACACAGAGAAGTAGTTTTATGACTTTCCCAAAGGTGATAACAGATTGCTTTCAACCGAATATAATGGAATTATCACTTTGCGTTGAGATGCAAATGGAATTTTCATAGAAAAAAAATTCCTCGGTGAGTCGAGTATGCATTCCAGTTGAGTCCTCGTTTATTCGCTTCGCTTTCATGCCTTTGAGAAAGCCATGTCGACCAAGTCAATGTGACAATCTGACAAACTTCTTGAATAAAAAAAGGCAGTCAAGTTGAGGATTATTACTCAGTTACCGTTACCCATTACTAGCCGTTTCATGCCACTTTGAGAGAAGATAGGCACCGCCCAGCGGCTTTTCTTGGAATGGGGGTCTTACAGATGCCATGAAGAGCAAATGTGGTATGGCAATCTAATGAACTTCCACGGTATGATCATATGGTTATTAGTGGAGGATGGGCACTGCCTTTTACCCTAGGGAACTTGGAAATGTCGTGAAGGACAACTTTCACTATTGTCCATTGTCTAGATCATTGAAGTAACCACTTTACAAAAGCTATTGACTCTATTCAGAAAGAAATCACAAAATCTTCACCAAAATGTCATTCAGTTTTGTTTTAAAAGCAATATTTTTCATAACCGATCTAGTCGTGTTTTGGGGTTCCAACCACCACTTATCCTGACCATGGTCTCGTCACTGACATGCTACAATGATACACAGAGAGATCCGTGGGTGAGTGAATACATTACTGTTTTTATTTGTCTGGGCAAGGAGGAGTGGCAAAATGAATGTTGTCAAACCCTAGTCCACGTAACAAGAAGAACATGAACAATCCTCACTAAATCTAGAGGAGTAAACTCTCACTGCTTATCAATAACGCCCTGTTAAACAAACTTATGTATAAAATCAACAGTTCTTAACCGTGATTTGAAATTATGGACATGTGATTGGAAGGCAGATCTTTTAACGACTGAACCTAACAAACAAGTTTTATATACCTACGAATTAGATTATTATATGTACAATACAAAAGTTGCAGTAATCATCTTCAGTCGGAATAGAAGTAGGAATAGAGTTTGATCCTGCAGCAGTCAGGCTTATTATATCTATTGTCAGTTTTGTTGGATGGAGATCGTTCAACTGTCATAATCACTGAGTCACGATTACTGTATCACTCGTATTGTAGTAATTTATCTTGTTATCACATTAGTTTACGCTTCGAATGTATTTAATAGTGTGAGATGATACGGCTTCAAACAATCGGCTGGAAAGCGTGGCACGTTTATTTATAATGAGGTGAGATATAGGATAGAAATGTCTGGCCTTGACGTCAGTTTTGGATTACAATGTTAGGTCAAGAAGAAGAAGAAGAAGAAGAAGAAGAAGAAGAAGAAGAACAACAACAACAACAACAACAACAAATGGAGAAAACGAAAGAATGGAGTATAAGAGAAATAAAGAGAGAAAATGCAAGGTGGCGTAAAGAGAGGAAGAAAAAGGACTGGAAAAGAAAATGAGAGTTAGAGAAAATGAATTTGCGCGAGGGTGGGAGGAGAAGGGTAAGGGGAGAGGGAGGAGTGAACAAGATTAAGAAAGAAAGATGAAGAAGAGGAAACGGGCGTTAAGGACGGTTGAGGAAATAGTAAAATGGCGAAAAGTTGAGTAGAGGGAAGGAGGAGGAAGAGGAAATAAGAGGAAGAAAAGGGAGTGGTATAGAATAGAGGGGAGTGTGCTGTGAAAAAGAGAGGAAAAGTAGGGGAAGAGGTGATTGAAGATAAAAGAAGATAAGAAGAGGAAGGAAGAAAGAGAAGGACGGAAAAGAAAGAAAACTGGAAAAGTTGGGAGTGGGAGGGTATGAGAGAGGAAGAGGAAGAAAAGAACGAGAAAGAATGAAAGAAAAGTGGAGGAAGGAAGGAAAGGAAAAGGAGAAACAAATATAAATATGTACCTATGAATATGTAATTTATTACAAAATCACTGGTATATTTGAATATCTATGAGATGATTGTTCTTTGAATAAAAAAAATGTGAATTCAGTTCAGCAGAAGAGTCCATAGTTCAAAATTGTGGACTGATATTTTTATCAGCAGAATTGTTACCTTCAAGTGGGAGTATCTATTATTACGGACGCAAATAAATCACACAATTCATTATATAAGTAGATTTACTAGGTATGTTTGTATAAAACCATCGATCCTGGGAGGTCCGAAGAAGATTGAACCCGCCTTATAACGTCCAGCAAGATAATTTGTTAATCATTGCTATACGACACACATCCTGGTCCGTTTTTTACTCTTCATATGATTATCAGAGCAATATTGTATCAAACTAACAATAGTGGTAAAACCAATGAAACTTGAACCCTCTCACAATGGACAACAAGTTGAGTATGCTGGTCCGTTATCTTTTTTTAAAAAATGATTAACTGATTAATGTCATTGAGAAAAATGATGGATATGTTTTGATGTCAATGAGATTTTCTTTAGAAAAGAAAACAATGAATTTGTTTCACTGGAGGGGTCCATAGTTCCGAATGGTGGGTAAGAGGTATTTTTATCAGCAAAATTCCCGTGAAGAAGTCTATGGCTAGAGAACCAAGAAAATCATAGCGTTCATCATATACGCTGGGGATCAAGTGGCAGTAAGCAGTTTGCCCTATTCTCAGTGAATTACTTTCTACTCGCAATCATATCTGTCTTTCACTACCTTCTGAGCCAGCTTGATTATCCGCTTATGATTACTAGGCTCTTTCCATTCTCTCTACAGATGACACCAGCAATTAGAAACCATCAATGAAAACTGTCACCAAAACTGTACACGTAGTCGGAGGGTTCAAATTACAATGTAGATTAATCTTAAACTGGTCCCTCAGTTTGAGCCCGGATTTTTTTTAGTGATCGTCACCCAACAGAAGGCGATAGAAGTAACTTATTTGATAATCATTTCTTTTTCCATTCTTTTAATCGATCACCCCCAACACAGTATGCTGCCAAAAGACGTCCGTCACATGACAGTTTCTATTGAGTGACTAACCAGACCTGTTTTAATGTTGTTGTTTTTTTAATGTTCACTTTCAATCAAAATGTTTCCACTTATCGGAATATGGAACAGATAGTTACGTCTTTAAGGTACTCTTTCCAAAAGTTAGTTGAGGAACATCCTTGTAGCAGCAGTTATTAAGTCATTCCTTTTACCTTTCGATTTTTTATGTTATAAATAGGCTCTGTTCAAACAAACTCTGACCGGAAAGTATCCAGCCATTTTAAATGTCACGAGAACCGGTTGTGTAGCCTAGATATGATTTAGCCACCCATCAGAGGGACCTTATTTTGTATGTGTGGTCAGACACCGTCCCATACAGTTACTCAGTCGGCAGTGAAACACTTTTAAGGGAGATTGTGTATCGTGAAACTGTTGCATCCACCACGACCGTGCAAGTTATTCTCTATATTTCATGTCGGGGGTGGGATGCAAAACATTAAATCACCCAGGTCTTTCAACCAACCCTACAACCAAATTTTGCCTATAAAATCTCAGGCTTTCCCCCAGGATATTTTAGAATGTTATCGAGATTATGGAGAACTTGACAAAGTAGCGGGTGTTTGCATTGCTAAATCCAAGTTAGTAGCAGAAATTCCAATTAATCAGTGTTTATTTCCATACATGTCTATATTGTATTCATTTGGGGCACATTTATTCAAAACAGGTTTCCAAGATTCATTACTTTTTAAACATTGTTTATTGTTTATTTTGGTTTCAATGCAGTTTTTCTTAATCAGGCTGTTCGGTGTTGCTATTTCAAAAATTCAGTTCCCTCTTCAGGTGTCCTTTACACAACCATTATTATCATTGTTGTTATTGTTTCCTCATTATGTTTTTGACATAGGTGTCTTCCACTGGAGATCAAGTAACATCATATTTCTTCAATTCTCCTGGACTCATCCCAGTATCTTAGCTGATGCTAGTAATGTTGTTGTGTGGATGGTTCTATTTCTTCTCCTCCTTTATGACAACAAATTTGTTATTGTTCAATACTACTATGTTTGCAAACCTTACAAAAACTTCAAAAGAGAGATCCGCTTTTACTACTAAACCAATTAAAAGCAGTAAGAAAGGAGAGAATAGAGGTAAATAAAGCCAGAATGTGTCAGGAAAATGAAGGCTGCAAAACTAAAAGCTGAAAATAAAAAGAAACACATTACAAAGAGAGAATAAACCATTGAAAACCAAGAAAATATTGTGGAAAGTAAGAGCAGACATCACTGGAAATAAGAACAGTCGATGAAATAATGAAAGATAACTCGAAATGAAAGACTCCGAAAGGAAAAAAAGGTAATGGAAATAAGAGTACAAGAGAGATACACCATGAAACAAAACAAAATAGACGATGAAAAGATCTTCATCCCCACCCATATCTCGAAGGCAAAAGCTACTATCTTATTGATCAATATCTTTCTAGCCAAAGGATGATGTAGGAGCGACTGGTTTATTTTTTCACACAGAATGTTGGACCACCCAGACGAAAGCCACAAACAGTTTCCTTTTTTTTCTCTCTATCTCCCTCTTTATTCTTCGCGATTTAATTTTATCCCCAAATATTTTCATTTCAAAATCTTCCAGTGCTGCTAAATAGCATCAACAACTATAATTTCTCTCGAGTAGATATTTTGGGAAGATTTTGTCTCTATCTACGTTCGTAGTCAATTTTTGTCACTGTCTACGTATTTAGACATTTTTCATAAGATTTTTATATTCAAAACTTGTCACTGTTGCTTATTAACTCGATGAAGTTATTATTGGGTACATATCTGTGCTGGAGGTGTTGAGTGGAAGTGGAGACTGCAATGGCGTTATTTTACCCGTCTATTCTTATTCTCTTTCACTTTTATCGTTCATTTTACTTGAACAATCTATTATAATCCTCTTCTGAGAAGCTCGTCGAAGATTCATCAGATCCCTGTTAACCGTTACATTTCAGGTACACACTCCCTACTCTGCCCGTTGTCAGCCTCGCACGACGCTGGACAAAGGGTTGGACTTTACCGGCTTGAATTCAGTTTTGTCCATTTCCTAACTAAAGCTGAATAGCTCAGCCTGCAATGCTATTTACCAATAGACAGATTGATTCGTGACTTTCCCAAAGACTTTAATTCTAAAATGAATGCACACTCTCTGCTACAGTTTAAACTTGGTTAGCCAATTTCATTTTCCATGAAGTTAACCTTTAGGCCACCGGCAGCTCCTTTTGATGAAGCACCTTGCAATAATTTTTATTACTCACAAGACCAATATAGATGACTTTAGATGAAAATTTTGTACCAAGGCATACCTTTTATACTTCAGGCGCGAGATGATTCTATTTTGAATAATTAACTACAATTTAGGTAATATCAGTCCTTCTAACTGTCGATATGAATGTACAAAATTACAACATGTATGTATAGGATTACAACATAGTTGTTTAGCAATGAATATGAATGGTCTGGATCAACTTATACAACATACGAGATGTATGAAAAGTTTTGGAATACTAATTCAGATTCAAGTTTAATTATACTTGATCTTTTCTAAGCATACAATTAAAGGGGAAAAGTGAGGGCAATTATTTTATGTCAATCTCCGATATGGAGAAAATAGTGTGCTTAAAAAATGAATTTTACCATTTTAGCAATAAGACATACTACTCAAGTAGGTTTTACTTACTATGCGAACAAAGAAATGTTTTACTTTAGTTTTATTATTGAACAAACGTTGCACCACATTACAGTATTACAGTTTCCAAAAATAGATAGGAACAATATTAGATAGGTATCACTCAAGAATTTAATTCTAAGTATTGGGCAACGTAAAAAGTTCGTTCGGTTTATCTAGCCAATGTAACAACTCTGTTTCCCTTTGTCTTAGATCCCTACAAAATGAAGAAATTTTTGACCCCTGATAAGGAGAAAAGGTTATACCTTGCTTTTGACAACCGGAAGTGAAAAAGAATGCCTACACAAATTTGATCCTTAAACGTGGAAGATTTTCACCTCGTTTTGACTCTTAAAAGAGAGAGAGAGAGAGAGAGAGAGAGAGAGAGAGAGAGAGAGAGAGAGAGAGAGAGAGAGAGAGAGAGAGAGAGAGAGAGAGAATCCTTTTATCCCGATTTTGAAACTCGAAAATGAAAATAGATTTCCACTGGATTTTGATCACTAAATGTGAAAAAGCACTTTTCTCTCGATTTTGAGGCCTAAAAGTGAAAAGCAGTTCCCCCATGCATATTTTGACCCCTCAGATTGAGAAAAGACAGCCCTCTTGATTTTGATCCCTAAAAGTGAAAAAAAAGCCTCGATTTTTAACATCAAAACTGAAAAAGATGTTTCCCCTTGATTTGAACCGTTTAAAAATGAAAGACATCCCCATGGATTTTCACCCCAGATAGTGGAAAAAAAAAATCTCCCCCTTCGATTCTGACTCCCTACCCTACCTCCAAATTTAGTGTTCTGGAAAAATGATTGACATGTAAAGAAACATTTACATTATTTATACATCATACATTCCTACCACCATTCTGATATTCTAAACGTGAAGCTTGGCCCAGAGCGAAATTTCCAGCTCAAAACTTCGTGGATCGTTCACAGTAAGTTCCTCATGAACAGAACAAATCTTTTTTTACGTTGGAGTTCCGTCTTTACCTTTTTCAAAATGAAGAAAAGCATCTTAGGCTAAAAATATTCCATTTTTTTCTCCAATGTAAGAATCAATAAAGAAAATTTCAACAAAATCCTTTTTTAAATGCACTTCAATGTGTCAGGTGTCACATTAAAATCAGAAACTAAACGCTCCTGAAGCTATGTTGCTTCTAACAAGTTTTTGGGACAGCCTGAATTTATATGATTAGAGTAAAACTTTCTAACAAGTCTTTGACACGTATGTGTGAATAAATGACAGAAAAACGGGAATATCTATCAATCAGCCTTTTCATGGTTATCCATTTATCAATCTACCTATTTATTCACTCTTTAACTTATTCCATTTTTTCAATTATATCCACACGGTGTAGCATAGTCCCAGCTGGTTGTATTGGTTTGTTTTGAATCTGTTTGAATGATTTTTTCTTATTTTAATTCGTAAGTCTGTGATATAACCTTTGAGTATAAGCACACACACACACACACACACACACACACACACACACACACACACATATATATATATATATATATATATAGACAGACAGAGAGAGAGAGAGAGGTGTAGGAGGAGATCAAGAGAGAGAGAGAAACAGGGTGATATATTCGTATATACCTTTGGCTACTTTCCTGTGAATGTACACAAGTGTATGATCAACTCTTATACATGAGCTGATGCATGTGTGTTGAAACCCACTGAGACACAAATGAATTCCTCTACAGGGTGCTCTGCATTATACACCCAAACTGTTTATATATTATTAGAAGGCATTCTTCCGCGAGATTATTTACTTAGAGCACTACACCCAAAGATTTAATATCAATGCACCACATATTATTTATAATATGTCATGTAAACGAGACACTAAGTGAAGAATTCATCTGGAGACATTTATCTTTTCGTTCTACATGAACAGGGTTAAAAGGATATACAAACCTTTTCCAACTAATGCTGCATGAACCATGGAAATAATATTAGTAAACAACAAATTCTAATCAGCCACGTATTGTAGTATACTTTATATAGTTTACGTTTCTGATTCCGAAAATGTTACCCATTTCGTAGTCCTTCTGTTTCTTATATTCTGTGTATATCGTATATACTTAAAAATTTTGATTTTCTGCTTTGAAAATTTCTGACGGATACAAATCTTGTTTTCATTTGACCTTCGCCTACATTGCTTCCAATCGAATAGAACAGAAAACAGAACGTGACCATAGCAAATGAATGAGACGTGAAAGAGGCCCGAAATTCGTCATCTGCTTCGGAAATAGGTTTAAATTGTGTTTTACTTCCACTTTGATGTAGAAAAAGGAGTGTGATCTGAAGAATATCCTTGTTAGTAATCAACATCAAATTACCAGAATAGTCGTGTGGAGACAATTAAGTGCGTAGCCACATCCAACACTTGGGCAGAGTGAGTTCATAAAGAAGGCACATGGACAATTACTAAATAATTTCAAATTCAATGTACATTTATATTTGATTATTTTAGATTTTACATCTTAAACGTGAAATCAATACAAAACGAAGCAATAAAGAAATTCTATGATGTAACAACATCAGCCACAATTCTCTATTCATCATCAACATCATCATTATCGTTGTCTAGTTCGTCATACCATCTTACAGTTTCGCATGTGATCTCTTGAGTTCAGCGTTGAGAGTAGTGATGTCAAGCAGTTGTCTGACTTTCTTGCAACATGACAGCCCTTTGCCATTTGATTTTCCTAACGGATTCCGTGTTATTTCTAGCTGTTTTTTTCTATAATTCACTGTGCTGTAATTTTGAACATGATTGTATCTCGTGCATGTTGCATGGTTCTCAGTTTGAGGGCAAATCTTTTGGTTAGATTCCATGTTTTAGCTCCATAGGTGACGATCGGGAGGATGTATTGGTTTGATACACTCTCTTTTAGGATTAATGAGATTTCATTGGTCTTGAAGATTTTAATTT
>OY735212.1:52224837-52254837 GCA_963457665.1 Thysanoteuthis rhombus | reverse complement strand
TAATTCAATATAATTTTTTTTTAAATCTATAATAAAAGTGAATTCTATAGTAATCTAAATCTCTTTCCGAATAGTAAATAATTCTATGCCCGTTAAAGAAAAATTGGATATCATAAATACCAGTAAAGGGGATAGATCTATCTCAACCTAAGATCTTATTAATCTTTAAACAAAAATTAAATCAAATAAGACTCGGCATTTGCAGGGAGAAATAGTAAATATATTGGGTTACAAACTTTCTGGTGTAAAACAAAAAAAAAGGCAAGATTGACTTTACGTGCTCTATCCTCAATGTGATTGTTAATCAACTTATTGGGAGAATTTATTTTAAAATGGGTAAATATTTCATTAGATCATAGGTGTCCCAATGGGAATAGATCCTGTCTCATCCTGGGCGAAAATGTATTTACATAGTCAAGAACATGTATTCATGTCATCTTAATTGGAATTATTATAAAGCGAGCGCTTTAATTTTTAGGTTGGACCCATTTTATTGACAATTTGTGTTCTCTCAATAGTGAAATACTGAATAAATTCGAGACGGTCAGTGGAATAAGAGAATCAATAGAAGAAAAAGAGTAGTAAGTCTTGCCAAAAGTATTCAATCAGACCTTGTAAATTTTCCCAGATGGGCAAATTATGTTTTGATGGGCAGTTTTCCCCCATGATGAATTCGAAATGGGCTCTTTTCCTCCCTTAATGAATTCGTGATGGGTAGATTTCCGTATGGACTCTCTTCCGGGACCCGATTTCTTGATGGGCATCTTGATATATATATATATATATATATATATATATATATACATATATATATATATATATATATATATATATATATATATATATAGAGAGAGAGAGAGAGAGAGAGAGAGAGAGAGAGAGAGAAAGAGATTAAATGATTGAATAAAAGCAACAATTCCACTGTAACTGTGGCCAACATAAACCAACGCCCATGCATTGAATGCTAAACACTACCTCTCCATCCTATAATATATAATAACAAAATCCACTTTCCTTGAGAAATGACCATTTTGTCCTCTCACTGCCTTTCTTAGTTAAGACAAGCCAGACACATACAGAGACAGGAAAAAGTCCCCCTGACTCTCACAGAACAATCACATTTTCTAACAAAATGTCACTCTCAGGCACATGGATGCAAGCATCTCCTTTCCTGTTCCTACTGAACTATCAAACAACATAGAAAATATTTATATTCTCTCTATAGCATCGAACGTGTGAGCTGCTGCAAACATTTTTCTCTGGTAAAGATGGCTGGCTACTGTCGAAATGCATCGAAATACACCCATAGAATAATAAAAAAATTGAGATGTAACACCTATTTTTTTCTTCACCTTCCAATTTTCATTTTCATCAACAATTTTTCGGATCACTACACGTCCACACACACACACACACACACACACACACACACACACACATATATATATATATATATATATGTATAATTAGATTTTAAAATTTTGATAATAAACATTTTCTAATTGTATTACTTGTCTAAATGATTTACGATTTCTGGTGGCATACCATCATTTGTTTTTTGCTTTTTTTTTCAGTTTAGGGCGTCCGTCTAGCAATTTCAATTGCTTTGATTCCAGCTCCCCCTCCCTTATCCGACAGACTAAAAATTCTAATAGGGAAAAATGGCCATCTCTAAGTGAGAGATTCACTGTGGACAAATTAGGCATACAAGAAGACAATGCCATCTGCTTAAAGCTATAAGAGATGACGCTACCACGTTGAACCCAAATGATGTTTTTGTTTTATCAACCCTGACGAGGCACATTGACCCCGATCAATGGATGAATCATTTATTTTCTACCCTTGACACGCGACAGAAAAGGAAAAAGTGTAAGCATTTTTATATATCTATTTTTCACTTGATGAAGTATTGCATATCATAATTATTTTAGGCTAAAATTAACCGTCATAGAAATAATTTTGTCACTTTCTTGCGGGTTGATAAAAGTAGCAGCCGAAAGCAACAAATTAAGATGTTGCTAAACAAGAGTATAAAAATTTATTAACATTCTGTCCGAGTAGAAATTAGACTAAAATATCGATTATTTAATTTTTTTAAAAATTTGTCTGTGACTTGAAGCCCTTTCACTTTATGCCCGTGTATATTTGGTAGGTAACTCAGCGTATCACCTGAATTGTGACTTTAAGCCCTGTGACTTTTCGTCTGGTCACTGGAAAATACGTTGATGCAGAACTTCATATAATTCTATTATAGTGTGCTGCTTCACATTTGAGACTGGAGGATAGATGCTGTCATGCAACAAAATCGCTGGTCGACTTTCTTGCCTGGAAAAAAGAGGTTATTTTTCTTCTAATGTGTCATTCCAATGAGCCAGTTGATTACTGTGACAGCAACGATTTCTCTATATTCTAGCTATTTGTGGTAAAAGATTCACTTTTCAAATTCTTTCAAATATAGGGAAGATCTTCTTCCGTTCAGGTTGACATGTTGATGGGTCTACCTACTACTTTATTCGTTTTCGGATTCTTGTAATAAATCCATTTTTCATCGACCGTGGCCATCTTGTCGAAGCATGGTTTTTTTTTTGTATTTGAAACAAGAAGAGTACAATATGTGTTTAAATACTGACGGATTCACATTTCCGTAAATTTGTGTAAAACCCATTTTTCGTACTTCTGGATTTTCCTGGGTCTTCTAAACGGTGCACTGGAGTTGATTAGTCCCCCATCATATACATGTTGATCTTATTCTGTCTCTTACAGATATCCCTGTAATTGCTCTTTCCATGGTTTTCTGTGCGACTCCAAGCGGGTCTTCAATCCATGTAGATAAATACATAACCTATGCATCTTGTAGTAGAATCCTTTTGAGCATGCGTATATATGAACTTTTTTCTAACTAGTCCAGGCTAAGTGAGGTTGTTATGGGTGAGAGGTTTCTACAAATAATCATCCTCCTACTCTGTAATGCTAATTCGCCAGTTATGAGGTATATTTCCAAGATATCTGCCGATAAGACAGAAAGCAGGAGAAAGTGGACTCATGCCTTCCCGAGAGAAATAGTGAAAAATTAACATGAGCAGCCCTAAAAAATTCGTACCTGGTTTGATGATTCGATTTTATGTGCTGGAGAGTGTTACTTCACCGGATATCTCTTAACCGTGGGCGTTACGGTGCCAATGTCTCCTGAACCTGTTAAAAACGTTATGCCCTGTTATTTTCTATTGGACACAGTTTTGCGAATGATCTCTGAGGAACCACTTCGTGAGAACAGCGGTTGTCTGCCGTTCTTGCAAGATGGCCTACCCATTGCCACCTGTGTTTTCTAATGGATTTTATGTTATCACCGAATCCTATTTTTTTCTCTGATATACTCGGCTGTCTTGTGAGATCCCTCCACATGACAATTCAGTTCCTTAGCTTACTAGCTTAGGAAGGAGCTTTATTATTGGCCCTTCTTTTCAATTAGATTTTTCGATGCATCTCAGGTAAATTGATTTGTAATATTTCAACGACGTATATAACACATATCACTCTACAACACGAAACTTGATTTTGAAGCCGAACAGACTACTCAAAATTTCCTGATGGAAGTAACTAAAGCCTGTTTTTTGCTTTGTCTACCTATGCAGTAAATGTTTTCTAACCACGTTATTCTCCTGTGTTCATTCACTATTCTCAGAATCTCGTAATTCTGAAAATTCCTCTTATCTTCTCTCTCTGAAAATTCTGTTGCTATAACGATGAGTAGCTATGAAGTCACAGAACCTAAGGTCACGACCCTAAGTCACAATGTTGGAAGTGTGCAGCAACGCCTTCGATACCTAACTAGCCATAGAGTTACTGCAAGTAAGTTTACAAGTATCTTCCTTACCCTTTTAAGCAAATCGAAACGAAATAAACAAGGAAATCTCTATTGATTTAGATTTACCGATCAAAAACATTACAAGACTTGATTTTTATGAATTGAATAAAAAAATACTATTCATTTTATCAAAAAAAACAAAACAGTCAGCTTCATCAAACGTGTTTACTAGAATCTTGCTTTCCTTTTAAAGCAAAATGAAACGAAATAGATATTCATAAATAAATCACGAACAACCTTTATTCCATCAAATTTACCCGTAAAAAATATCAAATTACATAATTGATACAAATTAGATTAAAGTGTTACTTATTCAATCTTTAAACAGCTTTTCTGATCTCGAAATCCTGGGATCTTATGGTTGGTTATGTTTCGTAGGTGCTACAGCGTGACACCTACATCGTGTCTTTACAACTGTGACTCTCGGGTAGGGATTCGCGATGGCAACGCAATGCGTGCTTGCATTGAGTGCTTCACCCTTTTTTGCATTTAGTTCAATCGTGGGTAAAATCTAAAACAGATTTGTAAATAAATGTGTGTATGGATAGATTAAATGTCAGTCGATACTATCAAGCTATTTCATTTGCCTTGGAGAAATCTTTGCATCTAATTCGGTGATCCTTTTTTTTTAAAAATCAGCCCTAAAGGGGCGTCACGCTAAATTTGTCTGATCCCAAAATCGCTATCCCGTGCCATAAAAATGACATCCCCATTGTGACCCCAATCTCTCTCTGTGAGAACAACTTCATAAGACATCACTCGTTGTTCCTTGAAAAAAATACGTAAATCAATTAACTTTTTGCTCTCTCTCTCTCTCTCTCTCTCTCTCTCTCTCTCTCTCTCTCTCTCTCTCTCTCTCTGTATTTAAATCTATCTCTTTCTTTCTATATCTTCATCTTTCGTTACGGGAACAGACTGGACCCCCAAGCTAAGGGTATGAAGAAGAAGTCAATCCGACAATCTTGAATCAAAGATGTCCCACTTGACACTTAGTACCTAAAAAAAGGCTGAAGAGCATTACTATAAATTTTACGACCAAAGAACATCTAGGTTCAAGGGTTTTGATAAAAATCAACACATCATCATCATCATCATCAATAATAATAATAATAATAATAATAATAATAATAATAATAATAATAATAAGCAAACAAATGGGATTCAACCATATGGGAAAGTGGTATCAGCACAAACCAGAAGCAGTCTTGGAGGATGACAATCACAAACTACTCTGGGACTTTGACATCCAAACTGACCACCTCATCCAGGCAAGAAGACTTGGTAATTGTGGACAAGAAAAAGAAAACCTGCCAAATAGTAGACGTGGCTGTACCTGCAGACCATAGAGTAAAGAGGAAGGAGAGTGAAAAACGGGAAAAATACCAGGACATAGCAAGAGAATTGAGGAAGATGTGGAACATGAAAGCCAGGGTAGTACCGGTCATAGTGGGTGCACTGGGAACTGTCCCAAAAACACCGAGGGTGAGACTAGAGGAGATAGGGATTAAGGGAAGGATTGAGACTGTACAGACCACAGCACTACTGGGAAGGGAACTGCACGGATACTGAGGAAAGTGCTAGAAATATAAGGACTGCAACGCTAACTGTCAATAGTGACCCAACGGGAAGGGAAATGAAAGCGGAAACTCAAATTGTAGCACTGACATGATAGACGAAAGAGAGAGGAGACGTTAGCTGAAGACCTGAGGAGACTTATTGTCACTCAGCCTTCAGCGATAACAACTGGGCAACCGGTGTGAAACTGTAAATCGCAGAATTACTGCGACCTATGAGTACTAGGAGAGGAGGGCTTGAGATTTGAGGAGACTTGCTGTCACTCAAACTCCAGCGATTACCACCAGGCAACTGGTGTGAGATTGCAAATAATAATAATAATAATAATAATAATAATAATAATAATAATAATAATAATAATAATAATAATTATAATAATAATAATAATAATTTAAAGACTGAAGAATAGATCGGCACAAAAAGCTTGGTCAGGAAAGATTAAGAAAAAAGATGAAAAATAGTGATAAGCGTGGACGGAAGACTGTACTTCATCTCAGAACATAAAACCAATTTCTTGTTTTATAACGTCATCAACAAGGCAGCAGGGAAAAATCAAGATGAGAAACAGTGGCGGGTGAATTAGAGATTAGAAGACATTTTATTTCAACTTTGATTTTATCTTTGACTTGAACTAATATCAAACAAAACTGTTAAACTTATGAATAGATTTGAACTTGACTAATAACCGCAATTTAAGCAACCAATTCAACTCACCCCCCCCACCTTTAACATAAGCCGTCTCCTTTTCAGACTTTAGTATCAAATCACCTTTACAAAACTAATTATTACAAAATCTGATTCGTATATATATAAATATATATAATCTTTTAGATCATTATCATAACTGGCAGCTCCACATCGTAAAGTGAATAATGAATAAAGGTTGTTCTGTGATTTATTTTGTTTTGTTTTTGACGTGAAAGTCCTTTGACTTCATGCCCGGTTAAGTTTTGAAGCTGAAACAGCGCACCATCAACATTGTGACTTTAGGTTTGTGACTTTCGGGCCTGTAACTTCATGGCGTGTCACCAACCATTGCTGCTTGTTCGATTGGCCACGTATCAGACTAGGCTATACTTAATAACTATCTACATTTTAGGGTCTTATTGTGGAGCAATCATTAGTAAACTTATCTAATTGACCATTGCAACCGTCGTGAGTATAGACGCATCTCATTGCCAAAAAGAGCGAGCCTAAATTACACTCACGCTTTATCGAAGGTCTAGAATGCGAGGCTTCTTGTGACTTGAACATGTAACGAAGGTACTTTATTCTGAAGGTCTCTTTTACCCTGAAAAATATGACAAATTTCTGATAACTATGAAAATCAAACCTTAGAAAATGTTTTTCTTCCTGAAGTGGTGAACTCATTTAGGTATATTTATCAAGAATTATTATGTTCATCCGTCCCAGAAGGTTGTTGGAACAAAATCTTTCGAAAAATGAGTTCAAGCATCTCCTATGATCAGAGAAGAGAAGATTCTGACTGAAAGTTCGTAAAGTAAAACACACAATGCTGGGTCTTACTTATTAGCACTGTACCAATGCAAAGTATTCATTTATCTAGCTTAGTCTGGCATGAGGACACTGTAAGGCTCTGAGTGAGGTCTGGACAACAGATGAAATGTAACTTTTTATAGAATTAGTTGATAGATCAATATCTCTCCAAAAATGTTGAATTATCAATCAATCGACCTCCTGAGGTGAAGTTCATGTCATCATCATCATGATCATCGTCGTCAGCAGCACTTATTCCAAGTTCGTTCCATGACAAACACATTCCTGGTTTCAGATACCAGCGATAACTTGGAATGCAGTCATCAAATAAGCAGTTATCTTGATGCCTAGAATCTGCTAGGCTACTGCGCTTGTCTTATGGGTCAGAGGAACATTCTCAAGTCGTCTGACAAAAATAAACAATCGCCACACGAAACTGTCTGCAGTGAACTTGTTAACGACTATATCACTAAACTTGATTCATCCCAATACCATCAAACCCAGCAGGACCTTATTTTCTCCCATTTCGCTTAAAAACAAGACTTGATGAAGGATTCACATTCCAGCAGATCTACCAGATGATTGGTCGGGATATTTACATCCATCTTTTTGCTTTTGTTTTGGGTTCTCCAGTCTCCCCCCTTGGCCATCAGAGATCTGTTTAGTCACTAGAAAGAAGGAGAAACAGAACTCTCTTTCTTTCCCATGAATTACAAGTCGGAAGGCATTTCAAATCAAAGAATTGCTGGCTTGTATCTCTCTCAAGGAATTGATGGGGCCTTCATTAAATGATAATAAATGGAATATCATCTGGCGTAAAGCAATGGTTAACAAGCTTGTTCAAAAAGGCAATTCAGTAGAACAGACAGTTCGATTTGCACAGATTTCCAATTCCCAAAGGACTTGTGCCAAACCTCGCTAAGCAGGCTAAATAAGTGAGTTATTGTTATCAATGATGATTGAGTTAACAAAGAGATTTAGCATTTCAGAACTGTATGGATATTGATCTCATTCATTGCTTTAGGTGTTTTCACTACGTTTCATTCTCCAGCCTTCTTCAGTACAACTCGTAAGGAAAGGAAAGAGGGGGATCACTTTTTTGCCACCTCTTTTCCTTAGGGATGGTACATCAGGAGAGTGTCGTAGAAAAAACAAGTTAAAACGTTTTGCTAACAAAAAGAGCAATAAAAGATTAAGATGTTTTGTCAGAACAAATCCTGGGATGGTAATTAAATATTTTCTTTCCATCTTTGGAGTTCGTATACTACAGGACTGCCTGATACATTGACATGGAACTAAAAGAAGTTAAACCGCAAAAATCTTTTGTTTTATCCATACTCCAGTGATAAAAATGTGGATTCTTAAACCTCTCAATGTCTCTTTCTTTAAGAGAAAACTTTGATATCCTGTTCATTCATCTGAGTGCATAATGAGGGGAATCATTCTAGCATTTTCTTATTTTGTGCTTTTGTTCTTACTACATTATTCTAATTCTATTTCTTTTGGGGAGTTAGTGTGCCCCCGTTTTCCTTCATTCTTTACAAGTGCTTTTATTTAGTCAGCCACGCAGACGATGGAATTTTGGTGCCTTAAAGCTCATCTCTCTTTTCTAATTAGATTCTGCTATATAGTGTCAAGTTCTATGCTCGACTTACGGATTGAATCTTCCAGACATAGCGCTGATTATCACAGTATTCAACAAAATATACTTGAAGGAGGCCGGGGCGTAGATTAGCCAAAACATTGAGACAAAAAAACTAGCAGAGATGAGGATTCTAGTCCGAGGGACTCAGAGAAAAATAAAAAGATGAGGAGGAAAAAGTGATCCGACTGCAAATCATTAGGTAAATGTTTCAGGCTGAAAAAGTATCTTTTCTTCCGGTTGGTTAGAATGACATCTAACCGTTTAAGACTTTTTATCTATTCAACCGAACAAGCCTCTCTAAAAGAGAAAAAGAGAGAGAAAACAGTTAGAATAATCTCGTGTGTGTTACAGCCGACCCCAAGTTAACCCCAATCGTTTCTGGGTTAGGCTGACGTTTTATTATTGATAACGAGTTTTTTTTAGGTGGAAGGGTATTTACGATTATCGGTCATAACATTAAGGATAGTAAAAACCAAGTCATTAGTTCAAAATGTACATCAGTTTGTTCGGAAAGTAATGTTGGATTTTCGAACAGGGAATTAAACGCCCTGTTGGAATGTAACAAACGTTAAAATTATCTGAAAACAATGGATAATTCCACCGCGAAACTAATGATTCTATGCCTTGTAGAGAGAATCAGGGATTCTGAACAAAATCTATTTTTCACATCTAAACCCACGAAAGGTCTATGTAAGCAGCCGCTGGAATATGATAGGTCTCGTCTATCGCAAGTTTAAGGCAAGATAATCACAGTAGTTATGGTTAAGGACAAGTAAAGACCAAACTTATACGCGAAACATGCTTTAATTCAGTCAAATTTCTTTTTTGATTTTGTTTATCTTCCTTGATAGATGAGAAATAATGGAAAGACGTCGCAAATTGAGAAAGCCGACTTTCCTTCATTCTGATCCCTGGAAAACATTTTTTGCTGGCAAAACCTTTGAGTCCACGATTCCAGATGATCTTCTGCTGCTGTAAACAATTGAACGACCGTAGCCATCAAAGATAGTGAAGGCTTCTCACCATTCTTATACGTGGGTGTGTTAATGTATTTGAGCATTTGAGTTTCTCAGCACTACTAACCGTACCGTTTTGTCAACAGGCTTTATCCAATCATCATCATCATCATCATCATCATCATCATCATCATCATCATCATCATCATGTCTGTTAGCATTCGTCGTTGGACACAGAAATTCCCTAAGATTCTTCAGATCTCTCTTTCATGGGCATCGCAGATTCGGTGCTGTATAAATTAATCTAGCCCGTTACGCCATCTTACTTTCTGTCGGCAACAACCTTGCACCTGATCTTTGGCAATCCATATTGTGAGTCTTGATGTCCAGCAGTTATGTGCGATTCTTGCAACATGTCCAGTCCATTGCCATTTGGGTTTTCTAAAAGTTTCTATGATATCACGGAAGAAAGTCATAGAATAGACCGACCGAAATGTCATGTTAACAACACAAACAACAAGAAGGAATTCAATCTTCCGAAAAACTCTTTGAACCTGAATGTATACTTGATATATACGGATATTTTTTCTGTTCCTGTGAATGTAGCATATATCTGTACAGTACATATACTCCAACTGTTCTTTTTTTATTTATTCTACTGTCGTCACGTAACAAATTGACCCCTTCCCAGTTTGTGCCGAATAGGTCTACAGTCAGTGTATAATATCTATTCATTTGAAAAATAATCTTTGTTTATGTGGTAGTTCATTGTATTGATTGAAACCAGGGAAAGGGGAAAACATATGGCTTACGTCCATTTGTCTGACTGTTTGGCAGGTTAGGAGATCAAAAATAGAATGTTAAGTACCAAATTATCTAAATATATTAATAGAATAACTTATTGAGGTATTACTAACGGCTAGAAAGTGGTTTGGTTTTGTTTCAACCATGTAATAAGGATGATTTATTTGACAATTTAGAGGGAAAGACAAACTGATGGGAGTGAGATGATATACGACGCGGAAAATTTAACCTTAGGGTTAGTTGGAAATGATTGTCAAATTTTTCGGTTGAATATGTTGGTAGAGAATCAACTCGAAGAAGCTTTTCTGTGTAATTAGTATTCTTACAGGTGATATCATGAGTTGGTTTGTATGATTAAAGCCGACACAACGGTTATAATATTCACATGGGTGAACACTTAATAAAAGTGTCACGAAGAGTGAGTCATACTTGTCGATGTTCTTACAGGTCCCTCATCGTTGAATGCATTTTTTGGTAACCTACATAACCAATCCCTGTTTCAAAAAATCAAATTAATGAAAATTCTAACGGAAAAGGAGGTGTTTTTATCAGCACTGATGGGGTGCCATGTAAACATAACGGTGTTGTTTGTAAATCCCCGAAACAGTTTCATGATGGAAAACTGATGATCCCAACAAAATGAAAGGTGAAGTAAACCAGGGGAGGGGGCACTGAAGAAAGATTACATTTTCAGATATTTGGAAAATAAGTGACTGAAGAGGCTCAAAAAATGTTTGAGAGATTTTTAATGTTTTTAGTGTTTAAAGCAGTTATATGTATACAGGTGGACATATGGAAAGCATATAAACAAGGTCGAGAGTAGAAAATGAAGTAATTTCATTTTTCAGATCATTTTTAAAAAAGGATTCTTTGATCAGTTTCGACGATACGTCCATTTTCAAAGGGAGGGGATGAATGAATGGACACACACACACATACGCACACACACACACTCACACACACACACATATATATATATAGCATGCTTAACACTTTTGAAGGAGCTCAGAGATAGTGAAACACTGATCTTAAGTAGAGGGCCGGGGAGCGATACATTGATCCACGACACAACGCATAGATACGTTGTTTCTCAACAGACGTGCCGATTAGTACGTAACTAATCCTGTTATGTTTGATGGGTACTATGTTAGTGAGGTAATAAATAAGAAAAGAAGTTCAAGTAGGTTTGTTTGAGAAGCAAAAACAAAAAAAAACAACATCGTTTCACTTAATTGTGGATTTTCCCAATTGTCTGTTTTGCCAACAGCAAAAGTAAAAACACAGGTAAAAGTTAATGGAAAATATTAAATGTCTCACAGATAGACTGACGTCTTGACTATGCGGCAGGCATATGATTCTTTTCTATTTTATTTTCCTATTCGACATTTTTGTGATTGAGTGTGAGTAACGAGCTGTGATTCCTGAACCTCGCTAAGTATGTAAGAAAAATGCTAAGATAACACTTACAAGCTCTTTACAGTATTTTTATCGTTTTTATTATGTAAATATTCTTACATTCTATCCATATATCTATATCCCCCTTTGTATGTATATCGAGTAACGTAAAAAGTTTGGATCATTAAACAAAAATGAAGGACATTTTTATTTTATCTTCGATGTTACCATCACAGAACAACATATTTGTTATTAATGTTTGACTTGCTTTTGCCTTTCTTCTGATCTTTTAGTTGCTTTTTATCACAATTTTCAATCAGACCGGATTTCGTTTTTGATGACTTGATTGGATATTCTCAAAGTACATCTTCTGTTGTGTTTCTTCTTGAAGAATGATTTTATAATTTTTAAACCAATCGTAGCAGAGTCAAGATATTCACTTTTCAATCTTGTACAAATTCAAATTTGTCAATGCAAGTTTGATTCTCTTGAGCAATTTGAGTATTGAAGTCACCCATAAGGACATTGGAGTGTTTTAGATATCTTTGACTGTGGAATTCAAGTCGTCTTAAAAGTTGTTTTCTCCTTGTTTGATTGGGAAGTGCAAGAGTAGACCTGTTACAAGTCATACCACACCGAAGAAGGGTGAATCTTAGTGATCCCCAAGAAGATTCCATCCGGTACAATAGCCTTGAAAAATTGTTTCTCTTCACCCCTCCGTTATTACAGGCAATGAAAAACCTGGAACGTTCTGGAACGGTACGCTATTATCATATCTTAAAAGACGATAAAAAGATTACAAGACTCATTAAAATACGAGGAGATGCTATTAAGTCGAGAATGCTAATAAAAAAGAATCAGAAGATCTTTAAACTTGAAACTCCACAACAGCAGATAAAGCCAGTAAGTATCCTCTGATATTATTATTACTCACTCTTCTTTATGATAGCCTCTTTATTTAAAACAATTCACTAATAAGTGTGAAATGACAAATTTTTAATTGAAAATTCCAACTACAGCTAGCAAGTGGATAAGAAGAGTACAGGCCAAGCCAACTCTCTTTACTAATAGAACCAAGTAACCCAGTACAACCTGTCACATGCATTTTGGGGAGGCTCCATTAAGTAACACCCATTGTTCAACTCCTTTAGATACGTCATGGGCCAGCGTGGTTGCCAAACATTCCGCATGTCTGGACCTCACAGAAGATATCAATCGTTTCTGCTGGTCAACGAATTAAAAACAATTTAGAACAAGACCTACCAACATCAAGATCATGATCAGCTGTTGTAGGTCCACCACTGGACTAAAGCTTTTCCCTTTACCTTCCATGACGACCTCGATTGCGCAGATTTTTGTCATGTCTTACCAGCAAATTTTATCCCATCCTTTCACCTTATGTCTGGTCTTTTGCTCCTGTGTTTACTGTTGCATTGACATCAACTGATCACCCTTTTGCTGCCTCTATGGTTATTTTAACTTGCTAAGATTTCGGCCCATCTTTTCTATTTCTTAGATTTATCCCTAGCATTGCTCTTTTCTGTGTGGTTTTGTGTTGTTTCTCGGTGCGTTTTGTTAATTTCTGTGTTTTGAGATAAGGTGATGAAAGCTCACCCAAACTCTTCACACACTCCCCTGACATGATCTTCCGGAACTGAGAATGGGAACCTTTGGGATTCAGAATAGACGGAGAATATCAAAGTAACTTCAGATTTACTGACGACATCATCCTCTTTACTACGGACCTTCGTGATCTCCGAATAATGTTAGAAGAACTAAATGGAGCAGGTAAAAAATTGTTTCTCCGCATGAACTTCATCAAAAAATATCATGTTCAACAAACATATTGGAGGCAGAGACGCAACGATCGACTTTGAAAATGCGGAGCCGGAGAAAGTAGACCACTTGATCTACCTATGACAGCAAATCTCCATCAAGTCTTTAAAGGAAGAAAAAATCAAGCAAAGAATCACACTAGGTTGGCAAGCTTTCGGTAGAGCAAGCTCGACTTCTAAGAACAAGAAAATCCCATTAATTCTAAACAGAAGTACATACAGCCAATGTGTCCTACCGGTAGTCACCTATGGAGTTGAAACATAGAACCAAACCAATGGATTGACCATCAAACTGAGAACTAAGTAACGTGCACATAAAAGACTCATGCTCAGCTTCACATGAAAAGATCATAAGACAGCAAAGTATATTAGAGAAAAGACATCATAGAAAAGATGACATCATAGAAACTTTTAGATAACCCAAATAGCAATAGGCTGGATATGTTGCAAGAATGGTACATAACCGTTGGACACTGACTCACAACATGGATCGCCAAAGATCAGGTGCAAGG
Source organism: Thysanoteuthis rhombus (assembly GCA_963457665.1). Taxonomy (NCBI): domain Eukaryota; kingdom Metazoa; phylum Mollusca; class Cephalopoda; order Oegopsida; family Thysanoteuthidae; genus Thysanoteuthis; species Thysanoteuthis major. Next base: position 52,240,753 of record OY735212.1, on the reverse strand, counting down.
CTGTTGCCGAAAGAATGTAAGATGGCGTGACGAGCTAGATAAATTCATACAGCACTGAATCCGTGATGCCCATGAAAGAGAGATCTGACGAAACTTAGGGAAGTTGTATGTATAAAATAAGACCCGGTCAGTGTTGTCATTTATTACATATGTATATATTATGTATTGTATTGTACATACACATATGTACATTACTTGCCGGGGCGACCAGGTAATCTCTACTGAAAAGTCATTTAATAAATTCTAACACTGAGAAACCATTCAGATTGGTAGAAAATGATAACACTGACCTGGCCTTATTGACATATTCATCATACATACTGATGCATAGATGCATATGTATTTATGATATACATTTGAATATTATACAAGCTTTGCTCGGGCAAAAACTTTAAATATATCAATCTTATTTCCATGATTGAAGAATGATAACCTTTTCATAAAAGAAAAAGAAAATGTGTCAAGCATCAACTCATTGATTCCGAATCAAACAGAATATTTACTGGTGATTAAAGACTTTTTCTCCTAGCATTTCGGAGCAGGTACTTCTGGACCCTGAAAACCTTTGAAAAACCAAAAAGGGAATCTGTTTAGAAATCTATAAATTGAATGGATTGAAATAAAAGTTGACATCACGAACTTGATTCCTGTGTTCCCCAAACCATTTTAGTCTACGGCCCCTTTGGCTCATGTATATCAATTTTGTGATAAATCTGTGATCAACTTCACATCTTAGATCACTAAATAGAATAAAATCATGCTCTCCAGAATAACTTTATGTTAATTTTATTCTTTATAAGACATAGTTGAAGAGTTAATGACACAGATTTTGTCATAAAGATTTGGTCAACAGAAAATATCCCCCCTGGTTCTGATGCCACCCCTCAACGACCACCTTTCCAATACCACTAGGAGGGGATGGGTTCGACACACTTCGGGTATGAGTGAGTAAAGTAATTTCCAGGCTGGCTTGTGTCCCACACGAATTCCATTCGACAGCACTTCATGTGCCACGCTTGTGGACACGCCCAAACGTTAACACTGTTGGAATACTTTTTCCTTCACCCACGAAAATATTTCCTGCGTCATTTCTTCGCTAAACCCCGACAAGTGCAATTCTTCCTCCCCTCTCCCCCTCCCTCTCCCCCTCTGTGTCTTATTTTCTTCTTCTTATCTCCTCTCTCTCACCTCATTTCACACACTCTCATCCTCTTTTCCTCTAATTCAGCCTTTTGTCTGTCCTGTTCTTACTGATTCCTATGTCCAGTCGTTGCAACATACAACAAAGTTCAAGAGGCCAATGGAACCGGCATCCACCATCATCTGTTCGACCGGAATGTTGAAGTTTTGGTGACAGTTTTGGTTGGTTTTAGATAGATAGACAGACAGATCGAGAGAAAATTACTAAAAAATGACTCATATAAATGTCTGGGTATTAATTTATTGAAATGTAAATAGTGTCACACCATGGAGAATAGGTAAGAAAACCAATATTGTAAACCATTGATACAACAGTAAGCTCGCTCCTCACTGGGTGTCCGGTATATATGAACTTTGGCGTACAAAACTTATCTTAGTAATACGTATATTTAGAAAGATACCTTGTTTCGGAAAGACCATTTATTTCACACAACAAATATCTATTCTTTCGACATAATCTCTTTCCTTGTCAATGCTTTCAAATCACTTGTGAATATTAATCATATCAAAACAAAAACTCCCTCCCTTTTTTATCGCCTGATTAAATTGCTGCTGAGACAGTGAAGTAAATAACTGTGATAACTATAAGTGAAGTTCATTACTACAATAACAGTAATTCAGTTATTTTTTGTTTACGTATACCAGGTTTGCTATCAGGGTTTTTTTTCTTCTCTGGAACATTTAATAGCAAATTAATATTTCCCAAATTTCATTTAGCTAAGCACAAGACACAAGGCCAATAATGATGGAGACTCACATGAGGAATCAATACTCTGTGACAAGTACCCAAACTTTTTTAAGCTAAACTTTATTAGAGTTATTTTTCTATAAATGGCAAATAAAATGGGTTGAGATCTTTTTCATCAAACAGCTAAAAAAAAAAAATAGGAAAAAACTTTTTTCTCAAGTAATTGTATGTAACTGTGGTAATTTCACATCCGTGCATGCTCGGCATTGAAATGGTGTTTGAATAAAACTAAGAGAATCTATGAAGAAAATAGTTGCTGGTCGTTAGAAATCCTGGTAGAGATGTACTAATTTCAACCTAATCAGTCCCGGGGTCAGAATAGTGGGGCTCCAACCGTAATTCTTTACGAATCAATGTAGATAAGCTTAAGCACTTACTACTTGGCTGACAATGCTAATATCGGTCGACATTCACTAATCTCCAACTTGATTGGTCACGAGGTCACTAAAATGAGGCACCAAATTGAGGATTGAACGCATTAGAAACAGTACAGTTTCCTAAGAACCCCTTTAAGCAGGCAACTCTTTTTGGAAGACACCAACTTACAATAATGACCACTGCAATATTTTATTGAGTAAAGAATCTGGGATCTTCACATCTATTGGTCAATTTTTCTATCTACCAATGAACACACTGAACATATTATATTTTTCTGCGAAGGAGAAGTTGGTGCGTTCGCTACAAGGAATTTGACACCGAAGCGTTAACCCTTCCTATCGTAAGCCCACTTCTTGATGCATTGAGCCATTACCAAGACTATCTCAGCTTTGTTAATTTTAGTGCACATAGCATTATTTTCGTTTGATTATATCTGAATATGAAAGAAATGCAGGCGTTAAATACTTCATAAAACGCAAATCACTGAATGATAACAAAGGAAAACAATCCCAACATTCTTTGCGCTACTCAAAACGAAGTAAGAGGAGGGCAAAGCCGATAAGAATATACATAAGAACATGAGAAAAATTTGAGATTGAGTGTATTCACTGCTTCTCCTACAACAGCCAGCATAACCCAGAAACTGTAGTCACGCAGTTTTCAGGGGAAACATTTGGTAACACTCGTACAACCACCCTCCGATCGCACAAAGCAACATGAATGTCTGAGATTGCACGGAAGATATCTGAAACACGAAAAAAAAACTGCAGCTAAAGGATTCTTGAGGTGGTAAAGTCTACTAATATTTTTTTTGTGGGACGTATTGTCATTTGATAATTTTGCGAATTGGTAGTTCAGTTGCAGTTATCGTGACTTTTATACCTATACCCTATAACAGGCACCCAGAGAGATGAAATGGACATTGTTCCTGGGGAACTACCCAGACAAAAGCTAGATAGCTCACAAAACCGGTCTCCATGAGTTCGTTAAAATTGTTTAATGAAAATAGTTGATAAAAAAGAATATCATCGTGAAGTGAGTGAATACAACAACGTCGAGATTACTTAGACATTGATACATGTAATCCCATATATATTTTTAGAGACTAGTATATGTGAAGTTACGTGATTGTTATCAAGCTCCATGTGTACTTAGGTGGTGTCAACAAGGGTAACCAGGTCAGGAATCACAGCTTCAATGAATACAAGTACCACAGTATTACCATCAGAATCACCAGATTTTGACACTCATTTAATTGCTCGTCTCCATCATCACCCGGTTCTCCGGGTTCAGAGTCAGACTCAAGATCATCTTTTGGTATTTGGTTACTGCAAGTCTGTAACCTGCACGAGTCTGTGCATGCCAATCCATTTAACAGGCGCGTGCAACTTTTGAATGTAGAAAGTGCATCCCGTCAATGGCCAGTTTGCCATAATAATCTCTCCATCCATACTTATTAGGGCTTCACACCACAGGGTTAGCCTGCAGACAGCACTTCTAGATCGCTGCCTGATTGGTGTTTTTTAAAAGTTCAATAAAAGTTAGATAGATAGTACTCTTTTTGGATAGCCAGACAAAGCATCATAATACATGTGTCCTCAGCTGTGATGATAACTGCCACTGAAGCAGCATTTACTGCATGCAGTGCATGCAGGAGCAGACGGGAGCCAGCATCTTCATACTCCTTCACATTCATCTGTTAACTTGTCATGTGCAAAATGGAGTACCTCTCTATATTATCTGAGTTTTCACACTTTCCGTCAGAAACTTGATGAAAATGGTCTTGTTGGAAAGAATTCACAGGGATCTTCTCCACTGCTGGACGTGGTGCCCCCTGTAATGTTTTTTCGCAGAAGAGGGGTACCTGTACCCCGATTCAGTCATCCACTATCTCTGATAGAAACCCCAGAACAATATCGATCTTTTCACTCTTTGTCCCTTCGTAGAGGACATGTGTCAAAGGCGACTCTGCCACATGTACAATGGGTTTGTTATCGTCATTATTGTCATGATCAAGCACATCCCATTGATGTTTTGTACAATACATAAATTCCCTTCAAGCTCTCTGACAAGCGAAGCCCAGTTTGTTTTTCGTATAGACCAATTGGCAATTGCCAGTGGCTGTGTCAGTGGACCTAGTGGATTGGCAAGCACCGCTATATTCACAAAGATCATGTTGCTGAACACTTATATCTTCTTCCACACAAACATCATGTCTTCAGACTTTGCTTGGTCATCTTGTCAACTTATCCTGATCAAACTCTGTTTGCTCTCAAAAAAGATCCCTGGTCATATCAGGAGTTGCCATAGTGCCAGGTGGTGCCATCGCAGAAGATGTTCAAGGGTCCAGCATGCACACTCTCAATCTTTCTCCTTATGTGCTTCTGGGTTGATTCCTTGACTTGTACAATACCTCGGGTGTTCATCGGAACAACTAATCAGTCATTGTCATCATCCCGAAGAAGAAGAACGCCTAATTCAGTACAACGTTATACTGGGCTTCAGCATCATCATCTTTTGCTGGTTACCTCTTCATTAGGAATCACCTCGTTGCTGTACAATATCATCTATCGAAGTGCCTTTCAGCTGCTACAGTATCTCTGCTCACATTGAAAAGTATTTTGCTTTTCATTTTCTTCGTGGATGCACACCGTAGATGATTCCGTCAGCATGCAGTTCTCGATATAGCATCAGTAGTTCTCTCGTATTCTGCCTTTTGCATATTTATCGGTTTGCTGACCAAATATGCACCCTCTTGTGGACTGTCGGCGTACTTTAGACATGTCGAGCTGTTTCCTTAGATTTGTTTACTCCTACAGATCCATGGACTATTTTTCTCTTGCATGGATGCCATCAAGAACTTCCTTGATGGTGAATTTACTGTGACACCCTCCATGGCAGTAAATTGCCAGAATCTTCCCTGCCCCACCCAGGGATGTCTTTTGCCAGTTAAAAGACAGGTGCACAATTTCGTACCTGACCTTTTCTGTGAGGAGTCTCCCAGGTGCCAACGCTATGCTAAACGACGGAATACAAGTCAGCACTTTGTTGTGAAACTAACGCAAATCAGCTGAGCAGTGGATGGTGTATTCCATCCGTGGTTGCTTTATTAGAGGGTTACTACTAGCTTGTTCGCCGGTGCCCATCGTCAGTTTCAACCTACAGCTTACACTCAGAAATCATCATTAATTGATGACACCTGAACTATTCTGTAATCACATTGGTTCCACGTTGATGGCAACGGAGTCTTATAACCTAAAAGCAAAACTAACATTGATAAAAGGTCAAATTCATCTTGACTGGTCGTAACTAACTAAACTAATCAACTTAATAGGAACATTTACGATTGTTATCTATAAAATTAAATCATTCCCAATGTATTGATATTTACGGATACATACCCCCCCCCTCTCTCTCTCTCAAGCCGTCTCACACATACAAAAACACATCTATATATGCATACTTGTATATGCATGTATAATCCAATAAAAACTTAATTCATGGACAAAATTCATTTAAAGATATATATATATATATATATATATATATATATATATATATATATATATATATATATACACACAAAACCAGTTAATTTTTTTTATTAAAGATTATTATACTTCAAAACCATAATTGAAATGTTTGCCTTTCCTTTTTCCTCTTTTTCTCAAATTCTTTCAACTCTTATTGCGGAATTTATCAACCTATTTTCACACACACTCACACACACACACACATGCACACACACACACACACACACACACATATATATATATATATATATATATATATATATATATATATATATATATATATCGTGTGTGCGTTTGTAACCCAATCCTAAGAGTACAATAGGTACATAGTGCCTGCAAAATAGATCTGCAGGGACCAAGCATGCTTCATTTATATCGTGTCTATCCTGATGACATGATACAACTTATCTTAGCAATGGCTGGAAATCTCGTTATCATCCCTAGTTACATTATTTTCAAAACGAGAACATCGATGCACCTAACCAATTAACCGTACAGACGATACCCACCTTTTTATTCATTTTTTGTTCAATCATTATAATCAATTCTCAATGCACAAAATCTTCAAAGATACGATTGGAATTTGGTCTTTAATTACTTTATTGGCTCTTTGAATTGATATTCCTTCCTCATAAGGAACAGTTTTGGGTTCCTCTCGAAGTTTGTTACAAGTATGCATATTTCAAAACCCCAAAATGGAACCAACGCTGAAAAGTTCGCATTGCATTAGTGTCCACACTAGATACTTTGTTGGAGTTATTAGCAGCTCGAACAGCATTATACCCTAATTTGAATTTGTAAATGAAAATTAGACTCCAAAAATAGCAAAGTATATCTTTGTTGACATTAAATCTGAACAAAAAACGCAATTATATTAGTAAATTTCTCACTAAACGCTGTAAAGAACGACATTTCGTGCGTAAAAATCTAATTGAATGTGATTTGAAAGGCAGCTATGTGATTAATAGTGAAAGACTGCTCATTCAAATTGGAAGGCACTTTTTAAAATCTCTGCAGGTCAAGCGGAAATAAATTTTCTACTTACGGCTTACTGGCGGGCAGAGACAGTTCTGTTCACCTCAAGGTTTTAAGTTTAGAGGGAAAGTAAATAGGGTCGGGGACTGTTCAGATAGGAAAGAAAATGTTAAACTGTGGCAGTTAATTGCTGAAAAGAATTTTCTGTTCAACAGTAATCTTTGGCTAGGGAAGGGGACATCCTTAGATCAGATGCAAGACTGGGAGCGGAAAAATTTAGGTGAGTAATTTCTATACCTTCTTGTCTGACTGGCATTCACGAAACTAAGCCTTACTACGACACAAAGAAATACAAATGGATATAGAAGTCGGAAGATAGTGTAGCTCAAATCTTTCAAGTGAGTTTGTAGCCTTTAGAATCAGCTTTCAAAATTCTGATATTCACTAAGATGAGGTTATTACAGCATTGGTTCAGATAAAAATAATGGGAAATTGCACCAATATTCGAAATGGAGAGACGAAAGTTGAGACAAATCAGATATTTACCAATATTTGTCCTGCACAACTTCAAATTGAGAGATAAGATGAGAAGAAGATTGTGTTGCACCAATATCAGTCTAATCTTCAAATCAGCTTTCGAGTTCTTGTTATTTACTAATCTGACTTTAGTACGTGACAAGGTCTAGTTAAGGGAAATGAGCACTGGAAGATTGTGTAGTGCTAATATTTCGACAGGAATGGTCTGTCTACCTTCAAAATCTGCATTTGAGATCATAGCTTTTACATGAGGTTGAACACCGGCCATTGACACTGATGAGGGAACGCCTAAAGTGTAAGCTTCAAGTTTCAACATGAAAACACTTTTATTTCGTTTTTCTTTCCGTCTTTTATAACGCGTTCATATATATATATATATATATATATATATATATATATATATATATATATATGAGCAATACATTGAAATTCACACACACACACACACACACACACATATGTATACGCGCATGTATACACATGTATTAGAGACCATCAACCGAAACTGTCACTCAAAAAGGTTTCTTCAGTTGTGTGGGCTTTGCTGGATACGCATGTGTCGCGTGGAGGGGTAGCACCGACGGAGCCATACAACTGAAATTTTAAACATTTTGCAAATTAAGTTTCTGCTGATTGGTCTTAGGTTTTGTTGGAAGCACTCACGTTTTGTTTCTTAAACATTCGGACTTTTTTTAGTGATCAGTGCCCATCAAAAGATGAGGAAAGTAACTTATACACTAATCACCTTCTCTCATGAATAGGCTACTCATCTTGCAAATATATGAGAAGCAGTCCCAAATATCTGGATATTTTAACAGTGCACGCGAACCGAATGTCATACTGTCTTCTTCTCCATTTATGGGCATAATCTTGTAACGCTACTGATATCACTCCATACAAGAGGACAGCTTCGAAGAGGATGGTTGAAGTTTGGTGATATGCCAAGTTTGTGTACAAGGGCACATTGAATTTCTTGCTTTAAATTTTGTTTCTACCACTTGACGACGTCACCGCAAGCCTCGTTTTGAACGGCTATTTTTCTACTATATTTGAGTCATATGTGTGCTAAGCGCGAAAAAAAAAAGGTTTCCCCCAGGTAAGTGACGCTTTACTCTGACAAATGAATGATTAGTTCATGCTGAATTGTCCAGTTGATGATAGCGTAGTCTATGTTTAAGGAAAGTGGCAATAAACAGTATATGTACTAAATTTCAAGCAAATGTCAGAACTTTTTCAAGAATCTTCCACTGTATTACAGTGCATCATTGCAGTCCACTCTCAGATGATTACATTTATCCTACAAGGGGATCATCAGGTTCTAAACTCGAATATACTCTTCTATCTGGCTCAAAAATTTATATTTCTCAATTATACCAATACATTTATCTCATCTGCTCTTATTAGCGAGAGAACTAACTTGCCCAATCAAATGGAAATGAGGATACAATAAACTTGACATATGTTTCAGTTCTAAACGACCAATCCAAAGAAAGTGTCTCTTCCATAGTAATTTTTTGTCATATTTTCATTTTAATGGATTAATTTTACTGGAAGTTACGGCCATCCTAGTGAGAAAAATATACAAACTAACCCCAGCCTCTCCCATGTTTCATTTTGAACCAAATGCTTCCCAGCATTATACGCTGTCTTATTTAATTTCTGTGACCTTGATATAGCTGAGTGTCTGGGCAAGTCATGCGTCGAGGATTGAAGACTGTCGTCTACCAAAAGTTTCATTTTTCAGTGAAATGTCTATGGGTAAGTGAGAGATAGTAGCATCACAGAAGAGGTACAAGGACTTGAGAAGGACTTATTATGGCATCAATTACCAAAAATATACGCCATGCAAGCTGCTTATCGGGGAGCATGGCGACAGACAGTCTTCTAGGATATCACCTTTCAAAAAAACAAGGACAACACTGAACGGGTGTTGGAAAGAAAAGACCTGTCCCGTGTTGATCTCATCAGCCATCAGCACCAGAAGCTGTCAATAATTTTGAAAGGGTTCATTGCCATGTTCACATTCACATTCGGATTGTATACCTGAAGAAGACCATAGAATAGATTTGTTGGGACATTGTGGTACTAGCACAGAGTGCCAGAAGTTCAATTGTCGAAAAGCCTTCTGACATGTTCTTTCGTGTTAAGCTCATAAGAATAACGTTCTCTCGTATCATGAAGTGCTGTTAACCAAACCGTCTACCTCATATATTGTATGCTGATGGGCTGCAAATGCACGTTCTTGATGGACGAGAGGAAACAATTCAGTCAATGTTTGCATTGCACTAGCTCCTCAGTATTGCAGAGGTGCGGTCGGAACGGTTGCTGCCTAATAGGAAAGAGACTTCGGTATCGGGCAAGGTTTCGTGCACATTACCAACCCTCCTCACTCACTAATCGTGTCAACACATCTTTATTTTTTCGTTATCAGCCTAAAAACCCATTTATCTTGATTTGGTTTCATGCAATATCTCCTCTTCATAAGTCGCAGTATCAACTCAATTTCATTATATCATTTCTTCAATGTTCTCTCTCTCTCTCTTTCTATATATATATATATATATATATATATATATATATATATATATATATATATATATTGTTTTAAGGGTCGCTTTTACCCCATTAAAACTACACCTTAGTTATACATAAAGATGAGAAGTAAACACAAAAACCGTGGCCCGTTGATTTCAATGGCTGCGTGAAACTGACCTGTAACGACAAATCTCTCTCTCTTTCTCTCACTATACATATATATATATATATGTGTGTGTGTGTGTGTGTATGTGTGTGTATGCATGTGTGTGTGTTTGTGTGTGTTGAATAACAGGAGACAGCTTATCCGACATAATGATAATTTAGTAGATATTACTGGAAACTAGATTTAGGAAAACAATTGGAAGGAAGCCGTGCTACGATATAAGGTTGTGGATTTTCTCCTTGCTTTCATTCCCTCCGAAATTTAAAAGTATACATCGACTTTGAAAGTCAAGCTGCTCACCGGCGTAGAACGATGAAAGTCGGGTGAATGATATCAATTATTCTGTAATGAAATATCTTTATTGTCCCACTAATGAATCACAGCTTTTCTGCTCTCCAATCTTTTCAAGGATTGGATTGCATCCCGTTGGCTCTTGCTTTCATGAAATATTATCATTATTATAATTATTATTATCATTATTATTTTGGAATCTCACACCAGTTGCCTGGTGATAACCGCTGGAGTTTGAGTGACAGCAAGTCTCCTCAAGTCTCCAGCCCTCCGCTCCTAGTACTCATAGGTAGCAGTAATTCTGCGATTTACAGTTTCACACCGGTTGCCCAGTGGTTATCGCTGAAAGCTGAGTGACAATGTCTCCTCAGGTCTTCAGCTAACATCTCCTCTCTCTTTCGCCTATCATGACAGAGCTACTATTCGTTGCAGTACTATCTCTAGCACCTTCCTCAGTATCCGTGCAGTTCCCAGTAGTGCTGTGGTCTGTACGGTCTCAATCCTTCCCCTAATCCCGATCTCTTCCAGTTTCACCCTCATCGTTTTAGGGACAGTTCCTAGTGCGCCCACTATGATCGGTACTACCCTGGTTTTCATATTCCACATCCTCCTTAATTCTCTTGCTAGGTCCTGGTATTTTTCCCTTTTTTCACCCTCCTTCTTTTTTACTCTATGGTCTGTAGGCACAGCAACGTCTACTATTTGGCAGGCCTTCCTTTTTTTTGTCTACTATTACTAAGTCCGGCCTTCTTGCCTGGATGAGGTTGTCAGTTTAGATGTCAAAGTCCCAGAGTAGTTTGTGGTTGTCATTCTCCAAAACTGCCTCTGGCTTGTGCTGATATCACTTTTCCACATGGCTGAATCCCATTTGTTTGCTTAGTTCCCAGTGTATCACCGTTGCTACTCTATCGTGTCTTTGCTTATACTCCTTCTGGGCAAGTTGATTACATTCACTAGTTATGTGGTTTACTGTCTCATCTCTTTCACTGCACATGCGGCATTTGCAGTTTGTCTGTGTTCTGTCGATTTTTGTTTTTATGTAGTTTGCCCTTATGCTTTTGTTTTGGGCTGTCATGATGAGCGATTCAGTTTCTTTCTTAAGGTTTCCTTTTCGTAACCACGTCCATGATTTCTTGTCTGCTACATCTTGTATCTGCCTTTTAAACTCGCCATACAATTTTTTCTCTTCCCATCTTTCTTTTCTTGTTTGCTGTACTGTTCCATTGTTTTCCACTCTGTTGTTTGTTGCACTATCTCTCGCACTCTTTATGATTTCTTCACTATTCATTTGCACATACCTTTCTAGGACTACTTTAGCTCTCTGGACACAGTCTTCTATGCTGATGAGCCCCCTGCCACCTTCTTTTCTCTTAACGTATAGTCTATCTGTATCATCTCTAGGGTGTAATGCTTTATGCATTGTCATAAGTTTCCTAGTTCGCCTATCCATTGATTGGAGTTCTTCCTTTGTCCATCCTAGGAATGGTCCTGTATATCTGACAACTGACACAGCCCAGGTATTCATTCCTTTTATTAGATTTCTGCTGTTTAATTTGGTCTCTAATATTTTCCTTATCCTTGTAAGGTATTCTCTCTTTATTTTTTCCTTCATCTCCTCCCGTTTTATCGTGTCACATTCAAGTATGCCTAGGTACTTGTATCGGTCTTGTGCGGTCAATGCCCTAATCTTGCTGTTGTCCGGGAATTCAATTCCTTCAGTCATTGTAAGCCTCCCTTTGTGCATTACCATGATTGCACATTTTTCTATTCCAAACTCCATTCCGATGTCCTCACTATATTCCTTTACTCCGTTGAACAGAGTCTCAAGCTCTCCCCTGTTTTTTGCGAACAATTTTATATCGTCCATGTACATTAGGTGGTTGACCTTTCCTTTTGTTTTAGAGAAATGGTACCCTTTGCTGTTCTTCAGGATTCTATTATTATTATTATTATTATTAATATTATTATTATTATTATTATTATTATTATTATTATTATTATTATTATTATTATTATTATTATTATTATTATTTATTCGAGGTGGTGGTGTCGCTGTTTATGTAATGGTCCTATTTTGTATCAATTGTATTTATACCCCTTCACAAATTTCATCACTTTTTCAACAAAAGCAACATTTTCTGCTGTTCTTGATTTTGTCTATATTTTTTCATTTTGATCTAATTGGTCCTGGTGCATTAACTTCGGAACGCAATGATAAGAGAATACCGTTTTCTTTTTTTTTACATTTTTACTGAGTTTATACACTATTAAAAACTGATAGCTTTTACCAAGTGACAACAAGTCGGATAAATATTCAAGAAATCTGGTCAGTTGATTTTAGTTATCCAGTCGTTTAACATCTTTGTAAGACTCTTCGAAACTGTGCCAAGATGAAAGGTAGAATTGTAACCTCAATATGCCACAATTTTTCATTTCTCTGGCAAGATCAAAATATTTTTCCCACTTCTTTTCAAATTTACGGATTTTATTCTACTAATTTTATTCTTCTAATGGCTAGATCTGGTCTTTTGTATGCATTTCAAAATCCAACTGAATTATTTTTCTAAATTCTGTAGAACAGCTTTTGGTTTGTACATATACCGTTGGTTCGAGTGATCAGATCCCGTACGGTTCGTAAAAGATCACCTTTTCTTATGTGTCATGTTTTTTACACCTTTCATTTTCACACTTTATCATTGGTTTGCATTGTAAGATCTCAACCGTTTGCACAATTCCCAGTTGATTACTGTTCCTACCCAGACATTTTTATTTTGTATTCCGTCTGAGCTGATTTGCCTTATTGGCTTTTTATGTGATTGACCAGTTCTTTATCTTTGCTGACATAATGCAGACATTTACAATTTTTCTGATTTATCTTGGACTTGTATTGGACGTTTTTCCTAGAATTATCCCAAGTCACCATTAATTGAGCTTTAGTTTCTTTCTTCTGATATCCTTTTTGGAACTATGATCATGTCACTTCATCAGTATCTCCGCTTGTCTGTTGTACAGAGACCTTGGATTATCATAATCTACCTTTCATCATTTTGTTGTTTCTTCCTCTTCTTCTTCTTCTGATTATTATTATTATTATTATTGTTATTATTATTATTATTATCATTATCATTATTATTATTATTATTACTATTATCATTTGCAATCTCACACCAGTTGTATGGCGGTTAGCGCAGGAGGTTGAGTGACAGCAAGTCTCTTCAAGTCTCCAGCCCTCCTCTCAACACTCTCATAGTCCACAGCAATACTGTGGTTTAAAGTTTCACACCAGTTGCACGGTGGTCATCGGTGAAGGCTGAGAGGTAGTAAGTCTCCTCAGGTTTTCAGCCCACATCTCATCTCTTCCTCGCCTATCATGCCAGTGCTGTGGTTCACACCTCCGCTACCATTTGGGTGTTTTTCTTTCTCTAAACTCCTTCCTCCTCCGTTAGGCCACGGCTGGCATTTAGGGTCGTAGATCTTTCATTTGTAGTACTTTCCTCGGTATCCGTGCAGTTCCTATCAGTACTGTGGTCTGTACATTCTCAATCCTTCTTTTTATCCCTAATCCCTCCAATCTCGCCTTCAGCGTCTTTGGGTATGGTTCCAAGTGCACGTATTATTACTGTTACTACTCTGACTTTCATGTTCCGCACCTTCTTCAGTTCTCTTGACAGATCCTGTTATTTTTTTCAGTTTTCCACTCTCTTTCTTCTTCACTCAATGGTTTGTATGTACAACCAGGTCTATTATCTGGTAGGATCTCGTGCGCTCGGTGATGGTACTCCTTGTTTGGGTACCGAATTTGTCCGTGTGTGTATGTGTTTTAAAGTATGGAGTCACTTGAGGAGTCTGGTCGCAAGGTCGCCGGAATATGTCAAGGGATATGCTTTATTTGCAAGAAGATATACATTGGCTAAATGTCAAGTTTATAGGTCAGGCAGAATAAAGCTCTATGAAAATAAAACATTGTGACCAGTGGTATAGAAAAAAATAATCTATTGTTTCTCTCCCATGTCGTATGTGACACCAATTCTTTCAAAATACGAAGCAATATTTGGACGTAATGCATCGTATGTAGAGAGATTGAAACTTGTCTTTCGTATTCCTGTTCCCATCCGAAGTAATGCAGTCTTTCTCTTTCCCTCCCCTCTCTCTCTCACATACGTTGTATAAAGCGTTATTCAATCTTCCTCACCGTAAGTGTCGATAAGTCACCCATTCTCGTTGTCACAAGGTGCTATTTTAAGAATATTCTAGTATGAATTAAAGTGTCAAAGGCTAATGATACCACTTTGAAAAAGCTTCTTTTAAGTCGAAGATATTTCTTTGTTGGAAATGCAGATTTATTCAAAATAAGATGCAGACTTCAACCCCCAACTTTAAAGCAAACCAAAATAACAGCAGCCTGTTGCCCGTGATTCCGTCCTCCGGGAAACAGCCCCCTACTGCAGAGGCATGTCTTAATGTCTTTGGCCCATTTAGGTTTCGCGAATATTTTTGGTAAAAAGCCACATAAAATTTTTATTACTTTTTACACATTCATTATTCTTTAAATTCAGCATTTTTGCAACTTAATTATAACATAAAATTCTTCATTTACATCATCATAGATGAACAACGTTTCTTAACGCTACAGAATATGAACACACATTTCTAATCATAATATGTGTAGATGGTGAGGGGTGAGTCATGAATTATTTGATGATTTATTTTAATGCTCAGAATAATGTCAATATGTTCGGGTCAAGAAAGAAACTTCTTAGGGTTGAGACGGTTAAGACAACCTTCACTTTTTCCATGCAATGAATATTTATGACTGCTCAAAGTATTACATCACATATGTTTGCGTTGTAAATTATCAGTTGGGGATTTAGCTTTATTATCATCACAATCATTATCATCATTATCAGCCTTTTGACGTACGTCGTTGGATATACACCATCCGTAGGATTTGTCATAGCCCCTATCTCCTGAACCTGTCTAAATCATCACGCCATCCTATTGTCTGCCAGCCACAGTTTCGCATGTGCCATCTGGGGGGGGGGGTGCAAAAATTAACACAAGCAGCCTAAGCAAAAATTCGTGCCTGGTTCGATGATTCCATTTCATGTGCTGGTGATTGTTACTTCACCGGATATCTCTCAATCATGGGCGTTACGATGCCAATGTTTCATGAACCTGTCTAAATTGTCACGCCTTCCTATCTTCTGTCGGACACAGTTTCGCGTATGATTTCTGGAGATCCTCGATTCGAGTTCTGATGTCCAAGGGTTGCCTTATATGCAAACAGGTCTAGCCATCGACGATTGAATGTTCTAACATCATTTTTTTCTCAAATATATTGTGAAGTCTTGCGTCTCCTTCGTACGAAATCAAGCATGATCCCCCAATTGGATGGTTCTTTTTCTAAGAGCCAATCCGCTTCGAGATACAAAACGCGTCTGAATTTTTCCAGAATGGGGAACGCTGTTAAGAGAGTTAATGCTACGTTTACGCTTGGTATGCGTTGCGGAGAGGATAATGAAAAATGACTGGGGTTTGCATTATTGTTAATGC